>JAEHOD010000052.1:600000-779745 GCA_016834595.1 Chlamydomonas schloesseri | reverse complement strand
CCCTCCCCTCCCCTGCCCTCGCCCTGCCCCTCCCCCTGCCCCTCCACTCCCCTCCCCCTGCCCTCCCTCCCCTCCCCTCCCCTCCCCTCCCGTCCCTCCCCTCCCCTCCCCGTCCACCCTCCCCTCCCCCCCTCCCCTCCCTCCCTGCCCTCCCCTCCCCTCCCCCTCCCCTACCCCTCTCCCCCTCCCCTCCCCTCCCCGCTGCCCACTCCCCCCTCCCCTCCCCTCCCCTCCCCTCCCCACCGTCACATCGAAGCCCTCCAGGCCGTGGTGGCTGCCCAGCCCCGGCGGCAGGCGGCCGCCCAGCCCGGCGTTGCCCGCCAGGTCCAGCCGCGCCAGGTAGGCCAGCCCGCCCAGCGCGTCAGGCAGCGTGCCGGTCAGGCGGTTGGAGGACAGGTCCAGGGCCTGGGGGTTCCATGCATTTAATTTAATGACGAGGTAGACGTAGAGCAGACGTTGCAACACACGTTGGCACGTTGGGGGGCGGGGGAGTAGGCGGGGGCAGTGGAGGGGGCGGAGGGAGGGGGGCATTAGGGGGGCGGGAGGGGGGCGGAGGTCCTAGTTGGGAGGGAGGGGTGGGTGGTTCATCACCAAAACCCGACGGCACCGTGGGCTTGGTCCAGTTGGCGGTTGTGTCTACACCCGCCCCTCCCCCCCACGCCCACACCCATACACACCCACACTCACACCCACACACGCACAAACACATACTTAGCGGCCAGGAGCTAGCAGCGCGGAACTCGGCTTTAGGCGTGCCCTGGGTCTCACGGTACCGTGAGAGCACATGCACAGGGCTGCACCCTTGAGAGCGTGTGGACACTAATCCCCCCTCGAGGTTAGGTAGAGGGGGTTGCGCGATTTCCGGATGGTAAGCCGGCGGCGCTGCAGGTTTGCACGGTAATTCCAGGTAACAACCGTATGCGTTGTGTAGCGTTTCCTGCTTGGCGTTCCTGTCTCCTCGCACGCACAAGTCTATCGTTTGTCCTCTCCTTGTGCTTTCCTAACACACACACACACACACATATACATATACACACACACACACACACCTGCAGGTGCTTAGCCGCCACCACCTCCGGCAGCGTGCCGCTCAGGCCGTTGTCGTCCAGCCGCAGCACGCCCAGCGACCAGGCGCCGCGCAGCAGCGGCGCCACGGGGCCAGCCAGGCGGTTGTGGGAGGCGTCCAGGTAGGACAGCGCCAGGCGGGGCAGGTAGCGCGGCAGCGGCCCGGATAGGCTGTTGTTGGACAGGTCCAGGTAGGACAGCTCGCCTGCAGGGCGGCGGGGGGGGGGGGGGGTGCCATGCATGTTTGGTTAAGGACGAGGTAGACGTAGAACAGGAGGGGGCGGATGCAAGGTACACGCATTACGGTAGAGGTAGGAGGAGAAGGCGTAGCCAGGTACACGGGGTGGGGTGGGGTCGGGTGTAAATACCAGCCCATTCTAAACAGAAAACCAAACTAGTTAGTGAGGCATTAGGGGGGGCAGCGGTCGGTGGTGGTGTGTGGTGGTGTGGGGGAGCGGGTCCATGGTCAATGCATCTTGCTTGTCAAATTCTCGTGGGGTAGGAGCAGGTGCGGCCCGGTGAGGGGGGGGAGGTGTGCACAGAGTAAATGTCTAGTACGAGCTACATCAGGCGGCGCTGTGACGGACACGAGCCGCATCCCATTCAGACCAACGCCGTCGCAGCGCACGCTGCCCCCGCCCCCCCCCCCCGCCGAGCTCGGGTGGGGCATTTCTAGTCGCCGGCGCGCCCAATACGTTTTCTCCGACTGCTTCAACCTAACGAGTATTTTGTTGTATCGCCTTGACTGTATTGCTTAACTCCGCTTCCTTTAGATTGGTTTAGTTTGGGCTGGTAACCACAACCCCCCCACCCACCCCTCACCCTACAACAATAACACCACCACCAGCCGCTGCTGACCTTCCCCACTCCCTGCCCCCCTCCCTGCCACCCTTTGGCTTCTGGGCTAAACTATCCCTCCCACCCTCGCCCCATACCCGGCCACCCGCCTGTAGCAGTATTGCCGGCAAAAGTCTAACTTGCTAAGGGCGTTCCGTTGGTAGGTAGGAGTCCTGTGGAAGGTTTACCGCCCACACCGCCTCACCCGTGAGCACGGCGCCCGACGGCAGGTCCGGCAGCGAGCCGTTCAGCAGGTTGCCGCTCAGCAACAGCGTGTTCACGCCCGTACTGCCGCTGCTGCTGCTACTGCCGCCTCCGCCGCTGCTACTGCTACTGCCGTTGCTGCTGCTGTTGCTGCTGCTACTGCCGAGGGGCTGCGCCAGGAAGATGGCGGCTGGCAGCGTGCCGTTCAGCCGGTTGTTGTCCGCGTCCAAGTACTGCAGAGTGCAGGAGCGGGGGGTTACACGCATTAGCACGAGTTAGAAGGAGGAGGCGTAGTCAGGTACACAGGAGTACAGTAGTCGCGCCGTTACCGATGCCCGTGCAGTCCAGCGTTGACGCTCCGAGGCTGCTGCTATCCCATTTTTGTTGCCTTAATCTATGCTAAGTAGGTTGATCGAAATCGCGTAGTAGTGTGACGTTGCCACCATCCTGATTGTCCTGCAGACCCTTCCCCCCGACCCCGCCCCGCCCCGCCCCCAGAGCAACCAACACCAACCCTTTCCCCCCCGCCCCCCTCACGACCAGGCCAATCAGTGGCCCGGCGGGCACTTCCGCGGGCCCACAGGACCAGCCCGCCCACCACCACACCACACTCCTCGCCACTCCGCCGCCCGCCACCCGCCACCCGCGCCAAGCGCCCTCCTCCTCCTCCTCCTCCTCCGCCCCGTGCCCCCTGCCCCAGTGCCCCCACCCTCAGCTGCGGGTGCTGCATGAGCTCCTCCGGCAGCGGCCCGCTGAGCCGGTTGCCGTGCAGCAGCAGCGCCAGCAGGGACGGCAGCGCCTGGGAGGGGTGGGGGGTGGGGTGGGGTGGGGTGCAAGGCGGGAGGAGAGCCAATGAGGCGGCCCCATGCTTTGCGCGGCACGCAGCGCAGCAACACACAACACACCCTCACAAATGCACAAACCCCACAAACCCCCCGGTTTGGTTTAGTTTGGGCTGGTAACCACAACCCCCCACTCCACCGCCACCTACAGAAGACAGCCCGCTCCCCCAGCCCCTCCTGCTGTCATGTCCAAACATGCATGGACCCCCCGTCTTAATCTAAATGCATGGACCCCCCTCGCTTTGGTTTCTGGAATGAACTAACCCCCACTATCACCACCAGCCCAGCCGTCCGTCCCCACCAGCACCACCCTGTGAGCACCGTCCGCACCCGCCGGACTCTGCGCCCACTCCCCCACCCCAGCTCTACAAATGCTCCATACAGCCATACTCCTCCTCCCTCCTCCCCTCCCCCGCCCTCCGCCCCATGCCCCTCCTCCCCGCTCACTCACCGCAAACGGCCGCAGCCCGCCGCTCAAGCGGTTGGCGCCCAGCCCGCAGTAGCGCAGTGCCGCCAGCCCGCCCAGCCCCGCCGCCGCCCAGTCCTCGACACTGCCGCCCAGCGCGTTCGTGTCCAGGTCAAGCACCCTACGGCAGCAGCAGCGGCGGCAGTGCGTGTGATAGGCTTCACAATGTGTGTGTGTTAGAGATCACAAGGAGATAACAAGCAAATCAAAGACCGTGTGTGTGTGTCTGTGTGTGTCTGTGTGTGTGTGAGGATGCGTTTGCATGTCGGGCGACACAGCCGCCCAATCAAAGTTAGCGAAAAACCGCGACGGCGTTGAAGAGGCGGGGCTCCCATCCGGCCACCATCATCACTCATCAGCGCCGTGCCTGCCAGCCCCTCGACCCAGCGGCCCCAGCTACTACAGCCTCGTCTGCACTGCACTGCACTGCCTCGTCCGCAAAAGCAGCAGCAGCAGCAACAGCAGCAGCAGCAGGCCGCAACTGCCGCAACTGCCGCCCTGCTGCACGCTGCTGCCGCGGCTGTCAGTCCACCTGTGCGCGGGCCTGCCCCTGCCTCCTCATGCCCATGCTGCTGCTGCTGCTGCTGCTGCCGCCGCTCACTTGCTACTAGCTACCGCCGTGCCGAGCAACTGACACCGCCGCCGTGCCGCCGCCTGCCAGGCCACGGCTCGGCCCACGGCGTGTTCCCGCCCACTTCCCCATGCACTGCCGCCAACGCCCACACCCCCCATGGGCAAGCACCGGGCAACGGCCCCGGGGCCCCTAGGTCCGCTGCCTCACGAGCTGTGCGCACAAGCGCCAGCCAGCCATTCCTCCACGCCTGGCTGGCTGTAGTGCGTTCGCACGCACAGCTGCGCCGTGTGTGTGTGTGTGTGTATGTGTGTGTGTGTGTTGTGGGGGGAAAGGGGCAGCAGTGCGAACGGCGGCTTGCCCGCCACCTCCCGAACCCACCCCTCCAGCCCTCCGGCAGCCAGCCCCGCCTCCCACGACCGCCCGCGCTGCTGCCACTCACTGTAGCGTGCCGCTGAAGGCCGCCCACGACACAGCCGACACGTCGCCGCTCATGTTGTTACGCGCCAGGCTGAGCGCCACAACGCCCGTGTCGCTAGCGCTGCACGGCTCGTCGTCGGCGCCGGGGAGGGACACCAGTGCCTCGCTCAGCCTGCTGTCGGACCCGAGGCAGCATCGCACACCCTCCCAGCTGCACACGCTCTCGTTCTGCGCGATCCAGTTGCGCCGTCGAAGCCAGTTGGGGCCGTCCCAAGCGACAAATAGCTGCGTGAGCGCCTGTCGCTGCGCGGCTTGGCACCCGCTGTCGCACGCAGCTGCCGCCACTGCATCACCAACCGATATAAGCGTACGCCTCAAATTTTCGTGCTTGCTCGCGCCACTGCGGCTGCCAACAGCGAAACCATCAGCTCTTCCCGAGCCCAGCCAGCTTTCGGCAGCCACCCGAGACCCCGGCGTAAACGCTGCTGCTAATAGCAGCAGCTTCCAAAGCCGTGCCTTCATGGACACAGGGTCCTGCGGCACCCTGTGTCCATTTGGTCAATATATCAAAAGGCCACCGCCGTGCACCAGCGGCAGGGTTACGTCATCGTTTAAGGCAATATGGGAGCCGCCTAATTAAAGCACAATGGCAGCTACCCAGTCGACAAGAACGGCGGTCCGCGCGCTTCGTCACTTTGTTCAGCGAGGGCCTTTAGCCTTGTGCATTTGTCAAAATTTATACACGATACTAAAATCAGTAACTTTGCCTGAGCTCCAGCACTGTACCGCGCGGTCTGGGGCCCTTGGGCGCGGGCGCCATTGGCCGGCCTCTCCACGCCACCACGGGATTCAGATTTACGCGCCTTACGTGCCAACCCGTCCTGCCGTCGATTCGTCCTTCCGTTGCCATCCCCGCCCCGTCAGACCGCGCACCGACCCTGCGCCTTGTTACAAAGCTTACTCCGACTCAGGATCCGTTCTACGCGCCTGCAGCCTGAGGACCACAGGACCTGGACGCGGTTGCCGCCAGCACCTCAACGTTGCCCCGGCGCCAGCCACCGACATAACCGCACTGCACCCGCGCATCCACGCCAGCCAGCCCCTGCATCGACGTTCTGTACTGCGGAAGGCTTCATTCCGGCCGGCCGGACCACGAGTCCATATCCACCTCACCTCACACCCATCGTGCAGGACAGCAGCAGCCATCCAGCCCATCCTGCCGCCCCGCGTGCCCCCGTCATGCCGCAAGCCGGCCTAGCTCCTCAACGCGTACAGGTTGTAGATGCTGGTGCCCTCCAGCCCCGCCTCCTGCTCACACACGATACTGTCGAAGCCCGCCGCCACCAGCACCTCCTTCACCCGGCACAGCTGCCCCCGAGAGGGGCCTTCGGAGGGCGCCGCCGCTGCTGGCTGTGGCGCGGCCGCGTTCGAGCGCCCCGCGACGCCCTGCGCCCCGGCTCCCGCTCCCAACGGCACCGGCAACCGCTCAACTGCCTCCGGCAGGTCGTGCACCTCCATCACCACCTGCGTAACGCACGCGTGCGTAACGCGGTGTGCGCTGGTCACCGTATTGCCACACTGCCGTACGCGGTTGTCCTACGGTGCTGCATCAGCACGGCGCGCGCATGCGCGGCACGGCTGCTCAGAGCCCCGCCCAGGCAGACCGATACCTCCTCCTAATGCGCCGACACCCCCATCCACCCCAATGGTCCTCCGCCTAGCTGCACGCCCATCCCGGCGCCACCCATCCCCACCCGACACACGGGCAGCACGGGAGGGGGTTGCTCCATGCCCGCCCGCCCACACGCCCACCCACCCACCCACCTGCCGCACGCGCGCCCAGTCCTCCGGCGCCAGGCCCGCCAGCACCTGCAGCTCGGCGCGCTCCACGTCAACCTGCAGGCAGTAGCAGGCAGTAGCAGGCGGGCAGGCAGGCGGGCAGTAGCAGGCGGCGCACACACAAGGCGCGGGGACTTAGAGGGAGCACGTGCGTATCGTGTAACACATTAAGCATGTAACCGACGTGAGATCAGGACATGTGGCGGCACAGCGGCCCCACGCGGCGCTGTAACTAGGGCGCCCCCCTGTAGTCGCCTCCCTCCACACACCCCTACACGGGCGCACCACCCGGGCCGTACAGCTCACCCTGCCGCCGGGCGCGGCCGAAACGCATGCGCCACCCAACCGCCACCTGCTCGTGTGAGCCTTGCACACCAATCTCCACCCACCCACCCACCCGCCCCACCCCCATATCACCCTCCTCACTCCCACCCACCCACCCACCCGCCCACCTTGAGCAGGTCCACGCGCTCCAGACGCTGCTCCCGCATCAGCGCCCCCAGCGCCACCAGCGGGCGGGACCAGGTGCGCTGGCTGCCCAGCATGCGCTCAACCACCGCGCCCGCCAGCCAGCGCAGCGGCGGCCGCAGCGGCGGCAGCCGCCACAGCGCCCGGCCCACCTGCGCCTGCGGGAGGGACGGGCGCAGGGCGGGCCGCGCAGGGTGGTGGGGCGTGTTTGGCGATGCAATCAACGGCGTGCGTGCCATTGCGGCCGTGTGGGTTGCGGCCGTGTGGGTGTGGCGGGCGGACACGGGGTGGCGCAGGACCAGGAAGAGCGCAGAGGCAGGGCAGGGCCGAGCAGGGCAGTGGGGGCATGATTGGCGCAGCTGTCTTTTGGGCGCTGGCAGTGTAGGTGCGAGGGACAGCGAGGGGGGGTGGCAGGGTCCTGGGCAGTGAGGGGGCGGCGGGGTCCTGGGCAGTGGCAGCGCCATGTTGCCCTGCAGGGCGGCAGCTAGGCACTAGGCACTAGGCACTAGCCATGCAGGCGCTCACCAGCAGCGGCTCTGGAATAGGGGCGTCCTCGATGCCTGCCGCGGCTCCGCCACTGCCGCCGCTGCTACTGCCGCCGCTGCGTGCCGCGCGGCCCTCCAGCAGCGACAGGATGTAGCTGCGCATGTTGGCGCGCACCTGCGCGGTTGGAGGGAAGGAGGGAGGGAGGCGGGGAGGGAGGCGGGGAGTGAGGCGGGCGCCGCGCCACAGCCACGTGCGCGGTTGGATAACGCATGGTTGATGCGGCCGCGGCTCCAGCACATCATCCACCGCGCCCCAGCCCGCCAGCCACGGCGGCGGCACTGCGTCATCCCACCCCACGTGGTAGCTGTGCGCCGCACCTCTTCATCGTTGGGCGTCATGGTGCTCCACCCAGAGGCACTGCGTGGGCCACGTGCATCGCAGCCAGCAGCCAGCAGCACTCATTAGCGCAGTGGTACGGCAGGTAAGTAAGGCACGGGTACGTGCTGCCGGTAGCTCGCTAGTGCCGCTGTTCGGGATGCGGGCTGCAAACATGCGTGTGTCCCGTGTCGCGCCCGGCGTGTGCTGCGCGCAACCCCCCACCTCTCGCTGTAGGTGGTGAAGACCGCCTCGCTCTGCCCCGGTGGCCCCGCGCCGCTCGCCAGCAGTGTGGGCGTACATGCCTGCAGAAAGGGGGGGAAGGGGGGAAGGGGGTCGTTCATGTTGCAAACCAAAGCGACCCCAGCGAGGGGCTGTGAGGCGCCCAGGCGTGGGAAGCAGGCAAGGGCGAGGAGCCCGCCGCCCACACCACGCGCCGCCTGCTGCTGCGAACGCCCACACCAGGTGTGGGCTGCGGCCCTCCCAGCGCCTCTATTTGCACAGCCCCGCACAGCCCCCCACACAAGTCCATTTCCAACCTGCTACACACACACGCATACACATACACACGCACGCACGCCTTGTGATCCCTAACACACGCACACGCACACACAGCACACACACGCACACACGTGTGCGCACGCACGTACCTGCACACCGCGCTCCGCACACCACGCCGCGTGCGAGGCCACGTTCGCCGCCAGCAGCGCGTGCGTGGCGGGCACCGGCTCCAGCGACACCACCCGCCCGCTGGGGCCCACGGCCTCGGCCGCCTGTGCACCGCACCGCACCGCACCGCACCGCACCACACCCATGCCGGTCTGCGTCAGTGGCGCCGCCACTGGCCACTGCAGCTGCAGCTAGCTGCAGCGTGGCTCAAATAACGGTAATCCAACAGCATAGCGCGCAAAGCTGCAGGGCAGGAACGTGCCTGCTGCCTCATGACGCATGGAGCTGCATGGAGCTGCAGCAGCTCTCGCCTCGGGTTGTACGGGGCTACCGTACTTGCTTCCGGTAGTGCCAGCGCGACTGCCGCGTCCCCGCCGCTTCGTTCCTGCCTACCTGCATTGTGAAGAGGCCCGTGTTGGCGCCCACATCTATGACCGTGTCTCCCGGGCGCAGCGTCACCTGCGCAGCCAGGGAGCAGGGTTCGGCGACGCGCGCGCAGTCAGTTGCGGCGTGGCCGTCAGACAGGCATGGCCGCCCATGGTTTATGGCTGGAGCACGGATCGGTGCGCGCCTGCACTGCCTACTATGCTACTTGCGCACACAGGGCCAGCTACAGCTACAGCTGCCGCTACAGCTGCCGCTACAGCTGCCGCGGCCGCGTCACCCTGGCCCCGCCCTCACCCCGTGCTTGAGGTAGACGCGGTCCTGGTAGATCTCCCGGTACAGGAACTGGAGCTGGAGGCCGGAACCGGACCGGGCCGTGTGTCGGTTCCAGGTGGCGGCCCACGACATGGTGGCGGCACACAACACCGTCACATACGGTAGTCAGGTAGTCACGAAGTCACACCGTAGTCAGGCCAGCAGCGCAGACAGAGGACAAGCAGGTTGACATGCAGTGCGCAGAGGCCGCCACTGCCGAGCCCAAGGTGCCGCCAAGGAGCCCGCATCAGGATAACGCATTGTTGATTGAGTGCTATTGCCAGTACATCAGCGATGACGGCCCCCCCGCACACACGGAGTTATCTCCTTGTGATCTCTAACATACGGGGTTATAGGCACCCCTTTCGCCGTGCTCAACACAGCACCGCGCCCGCCCTGTTGACGCCAGACGACGACGTGCGTGCATTTGCCCAGTTGCCCTCACGCACACAAGGTTGAAGTCTCAAGCCATCACCCTACGGCGGGCCCTACCTCGTCTGTCGTAAAGTGCCTGCAAGGCACGCACGCAAACAGCAGTCCGTCGCGACGCTAGGTTTGAATTGCGCGCTGCCGTGCTCGGCGGTGGCTGGTTGGGTTTGGGCGCATGCCGTGCGCGTGCCGTGTTGTGCATGGTCGACGCATGCCGTCACGGAATACCCAGCGCCGTCTACTCCCCCTCCCACCTTAGCACGAGCCCGTTCGGCAACTTGACTGTAGGCGCATCTTCCACAGCGCTAGCTCCCGTTGCTGTGCTGCTGCTGGCTGCAATGGCGGACGCATGTGGCCGGGGACGTGGCGAGCAACACCCTTGACGTGTTAATAGCTGAAGTTGGTGTGAGCGCACGCAGGCGCGGCGTAAGCAGGGCCCATTATAATGCTTGCATCGTTGCAGTTTGTGTGCCGACATGGTTGTGTAATAAGGAGGTATGTATGCACAGACGCCCGTTAACAGGGCGCCATTCGGCATGGGGTGACCGCTTGCACCGATGCAGTAGTGTCAGGACTATGACACTCTGTAATAATATTTACAATACGTCCCTGTGCACTTCATAAATTCATGACCTAAGGGGAACGACAAGTTGGCGTGTACGCGCAAGCAGTATGGGCGCATTTGATTGGCAACTAGTCGCGCAAGCAGCCAATTTGCTAGGATGTAACACTTACTACCTGGCTCTTGCGGTACTCTCGCTGCCTTCAATACTCCTGAGCTATATCGGCCTGCGACGCCCGACCGGCAGCGACGACCCGCCTGGCAGCTCAACCTTTTACGAGGGCCACGTCCTGCACATCCGCAGGGCACCGGTGAAGAATGAATTTCGGTGAGTGCGGGCAATGGGGTGCTCGCGCGAAGCTGGCGTCACCCCGGTAGTGGCGGTTTGCTGGCGTGGTACAAAACGAACGGTACGGTGTTGTGGTTGCCGCAGCCGGCGCTCCTCCTGGCACCTTCGGCTCGCCTGCAGCCCAACCCCGTCCCCGTGTCCATGTGGTAGTAGCGGAGAATGGGCCCGGCATATGCGATTATGCGTGTGCCCATGCCTGGCCAGTACAGTGTGCCCCGGCACCCTGCGCAATCGCGACCGCGTCACCTTGCCAGCCCAGCAACGAACTATCGACCCACGCCCGACCGACCCACAACACGGCGTATGCTCCCATGCAACAAGCCCCCCTTCACCACCCACATGCGCTGACCGCCCTGCCCCGTCCACCTTGATGAACGAATGAGCACGAATACCCCCCGACCCAGCCTCCACTCCACCTCCACTCCACCACCACCACCACCACCACCACCACCACCACCACCACCACCACCACCACCCACCACCACCACCACCACCACCTTTAACTTGCGCAGCTACGCCGTGCGCATGGCGGTGGTTGACCTGGAGCGGCCGCCCGCCTGGTTCGCGCGGCGCCAGGCGGCCGACCACATGACCGCCGACCAGGCCCGCAGCTTCGCGGGCACCACAGGTGCGTGTGTGTTAGAAATCACAAGGGAGATCAAAGGAGTGTGTGTGTGTGCGCGCGCGCGCGCGGCGTGTGTTGTTGGGCTGTCGGTTTGGGCTGTGGTGTGTGGTGTGTCCTGGTGGCGGGCTGGCGGCGGTCGTCTGAGTGTAGGTAACAACAGTCCACAACAGTGTTAGAGATAACAAGGGAGAGTACTATGAAAGACTTGTGCGTGCGAAGAGACAACATTGTTGTGTGTGTGTGTGTGTGTGTCTGTGTGGGGGGGGCGGGTCCAAGCTGGAAAGGGCCGTGTGCTGCACAGCGCACGCAGAGCGCTTGCGCCTGGGGTTGTGCCGACGGACCCTCCCTGGCTCTGGGCGCCATAACGTCCAACATCACAACAACCACATGCCACCGCGCCCCGCTCCCCCACTCCCCAACCCCCAACCCCCCGACCCCCCCCCCCGCAGGCCCCGTCAAGCTGCTGACCGACCCCATCTCGGCCGGCTACATCCAGAACCCCATCAGCGTGTACTACTGCTACAGCGGCAGTAGCAGCGGCAGCAGCAGCGGCAGTAGCAGCAGCAAGGAGGCGGGCAAGGAGGCGGGCAAGGAGCCCAAGCTGGAGCGCTGCATTGCCGAGGTGGGTGGCTGCGGCTGAGCCGCCACCCCAGCGGCCCCACCCCACCCGACCCGACACCCCACCCCACCCGACATCCGGTGTCCTGTGGTGCAACCAGCACCAGGTTGCTAACCGTACAGCAATGGCAGCTTGGCAGCTGCCGTCCGCCTCGCTGCGTGCGGCAATGCCGCTGCCGCCCAGTCCCAGCCTCGCAACCCTGCCTCACTCGGCTGCCGCACACCTGCCTGCCTGCCTTCCTACCTGCCTGCCTGCCTGCCTGCCTGCCTACCTGTGTGCAACACACGAGCAGGTGACCAACACGCCCTGGAACGAGCGGGTGACGTTCGTGTTCGACCCGGCCGGGGCGCACGTGGCCAAGGCGCTGCACGTGTCGCCGTTCATGGACATGCACAACACCTGGTGGGTGTGGGTGTGGGTGTGGGGGGGGGAGCAGCTGACACACACACACACACACACACGCACACACACGCACATTCCTTAACACATACGTACACACACGGCCTTTGTTGTGTTTTGTTTTTTCCTTGTGCGCCCACACGTTTTTTCCTCCGTGCGCTCACACGTTTTTTCCTTGTGCGCTAACACACACGCGCTGTGTACGGCGCCAGGCACCTGGAGGTGCCCTCCCCCGGCGAGCGGCTCAAGCTGGTGGTGCGCGCCTCGCACCCCGTGTACGGCGACTACTTCCACGCCGACCTGGTGGCGCGGCGCTGTAGCAGCGGCGGCGGTGGCAGTAGCGGCGGCAGTAGCGGCGGCAGCGGCAAGGAGGCTGGCGGCGTGCTGAACGAGGAGGCGGGGCTGGGGCGGCTGTGGGCGTACGGCTTCATGCCGCACCGCGTGGCGTTCCTCATCTACTGGCAGGTGTGTGAGAGATATCAATAGGGAAATAACAAATGAAAGACTGGCAGGTGTGTGGGGGTGGAGGCGGTGCAGGATATGCGCCGGAGCGGGCGTGCGGGTTGAGGGCTGTGGGGTATTTCACTCCTGAAAGTATTGCAATCAATCCGATCGGACCCAAAGCCAGCCCAGCCCAGCCCAGAGCGCGGGGGTGGCGTGGCCTTGATCTCTGGGTCTTGGGCGGCCTGCAGTGGAGGGGGGTGGGGGTAGTTCATTCCAGAAACCAGGGGGGTTGCAAGGATGTAGGGCAAGATGGCGTGCACGCGCGTGTGGCCGTGGGCTGGGGCATGACGGCGTGCACCGCCCTTTGGCTTTGCTTCCCTGGTTGGCCTTGCAATCTATCACTGGATACGGGAATGTATAGAACCCCCCCCCTCCACCACAACCCCCCTCCATAACCCATCATACGGTCATACCTGTAACACCCATGCACCGCCTCCATGCACCCCCTCCACCCCGCACCTGCCCCGCCTCCCTACTGCTCATCGTGGCTACACCGTACACGTGCACCCTGCTGGGCCGTGTTGGGGTTCAGCACCTGCGCCCCTCACCTGTGCCCTCACCTGTACCCTCACGTGTACCCGCACCCGCACCTGCACCTGTACCCTCACCTGTACCCTCACCTGTGCCCTCACCTGTACCCTCACCCGTACCTACCTGCGCCCCTCACCGCCAGGCCGTCAAGCTGCTGGGCAAGGGCGTGCCCTTCTACGCGCCGCCCAGCAAGGGCTACCAGCGGCTGCTGGTGGCGGAGGGGCCGGGGCCGGGGCTGATGGGGTCGGGGTCGGGCGCGGCGGCCAAGGCGGCTGGCGACAAGGGCAAGGCCTGCAGCGCTGCTGCTAACGGTAGGGCGGCCGACGGCAGCAGCAGCAGCGGCGGCGGCAGCGGCGGCGGCGGCGGCGGCGGCGGCGGCGCGGCCGCGGCGGGTACGGGGGCGGCGGATGCGACCGTGTCGGCGTGCGGCGGCGCGCCGGGTGGGCTGTGCCCGGTGGCGGCATGGTCTCGCGGCTCGTCAGGGCACAGCCACCCGCGCAATGCGATGAACGGGAAGCACTTTGTGTGGCGGCCGGCGCCTGGCTGGCCCTGGCGCGACTCGTGAGGCGTGTGGCCTGAGGCGTGAGGCGTGAGGCAACCGGCGCCCTGGCTTGCAGTCACGTATGACGTATCCCTAGAGTGCATCCCACGTGTGAGGAGGATAGAGGCTGTGGTCTACGGGTGAGGACTTGCCGGTGTGGGGCGGGAACAAGCACGCACGTGTGACTTTCCGCGGCGAGCCCCGTGGCCTTTCTGGGGAGGGGCGTTGCTGTGTGGCAACCCGCTAGGAAGCTGTGGGGCGTCTTCTACGGTTTGCAGCGTGGGTGCGACAAGGGGACTTACAGCGTGACGCTGGCTCATCCGATTGCATCTTACTGTCACGGCTAGGATGTCAACAACCACCAGGGACAGCCAGAGCGGCCCAATTGCTCAGCGGCCTTGCTGTGACGGAAATTAAATCTCATTCACCGTTTCCACCGCATGCTTTGGTTCTCTGTTAATCTTAAAAAATTCATGTATCAATGTGCGCCTGATGGCACGTTAAAGCTCAGTAAGTGCAAGTGCACACCTGCGATTGGGTTCTTCGTGGGCCACCCAGCCCTCCCCGATACGATATGCACACAGTGCTCGACGCATGCAAGTCTTAGCCTCGCCTTTCCTCATGCCCCACAGGCGCCTCGACCTGATCCTCAGAGGCCCTCACCCGCACCCTCACGCCCCACAAGCTCTAATTTCCTGCCCCACCATCCACGTGACTGCGCGCCCTCCTTGTCACCTCCCACCTTGCGCATAACCACCCAGTACCCCAAGTCGCACTCCCCACACACCGCCCACGCTACCTGGCTCACTGCCGTGCTCTCTACCCCTCTCTACTACGCGAGCTGCTTGTGCATCAGCAGCCGCACGCGGTCCCCGAACCAGGCCTTCCAGTCGGGGTCGGTGTTGACGACGGCCATGCCGCAGCCGCCGTACAGCTGCACCGCGGGCGCGTTGTCGCGGTACACGTGCAGCGCCAGCTGCCGCTGCCCCCACAGCCGCGCCTGCTCCTCCGCCGCGCTCCTGTGTGCACACGTGTGTTAAGAGGTCACAACGTGTGTGTTAGGAAAGCACAAGGAGAGGAAGGGTCGACACAACGTGTGTGTGTGTGTCAGGAGTGGAAGGACACCAAACGGGGAGAAGACCGCGCCCATGCTGTACGCGTGTGTTGGTAAACGGAAATGTACGCGTGTGTGCATGTGCATGTGCATGTGTTGACGAAACGCAAGTGTCAGCACACGCGCCCTCAGGGCCCACGCCCGCCCCTCCATCCAACGCAATGGTCGCTTTGGTTTCTGGAATACACTACCCCCACCCCCAATGCACTCACATGAGCGCCTGCGCCACGCCTCTCCGCCGCGCGGTGGGCGCAACACACATGGAGCTGACGTAGGCGTACTCGCGCGTGCCGGCCGGCAGGCAGGCCAGCACCGGGCGGTCCTCCATCAGCGAAACCTCCACCACCCCCACCACCTTGGCGCCGCTGCTACTGCCGCCGCTGCTGCTGCCACCGTCGGTACTGTTGTTTCCTGACGCCGCCGTGACGTCCTGGTCCTGGTCCTGCACAGGCACCTCCTCCGCAACCAGAAGCTGGAAAATGGAGGGATCCGAGTACTTGGTCTTTTGCTTCAGTGCGTCCACAACCTGTGCAGGTGCAGGTGGAGGGAGTGCAGGTCGGCGCGCGGAGGGAACACACAGTTGGAGGTTGACACAGACAGTTCGCGCCCCGACCACCAGCGCCCGCACCACCACCACCAACACCAACACCACCACCACCACCAACACCGACGCTATTAGCACCCACGCGACTCACCTCGGCTCGGAAGCGCTTGTAGGTGAAGTCGTTGAGGAACGGCACCGGGTTGAGTGTGTGGAAGGCCTCAGACTGCACGGCAGGCGCAGGCAACCAGCAGTTGGGACCCAAACGCTGGAACGCCCACGGCCCCACGGCGGCCCGAGAGGGCTGAAGTCACCAGGAATGACGATGGTCATGCAGTACCGTACACCGTACCTGCAAGTCAATGATGGCGCCGTACTCGGCGTTGCTGTACGGCCGCACCCGGAAGCGCGTGCCGTACCGCGTGGTGAAGACGGCGTCAACGGTGGGCACCTGCCGTGGCCCCGGGGAGCCGCCGGGGCTGCTGGTGCCGAGGCTGTCAGAGCCGTCGGAGCTGTCGCCTGAGGCGGCGCTGCGCAGCGGAAGCGTGGGCGCGGCCGTGGACGAGGAGGGGCTCGGCTCCGCGTCCCCTCGCCCCGTGCCACTTCTCGCTGACACGTTGCGCCGGGATGAGGTGTGGCGCAGTAGCTGCCCGTGCCGACAATGCGACCAGGGTCCCGAGCCCAGTGGCGAGGAGGAAGCTGGTTGGAAGCTGGGCGAGGGCGCAGCATGCGGCGCAGGTGCCGTGTGCGGCAGGCTGGGTGGCCGGGGGGCCGCGAGCAGCGGTGTTGCGCAAGCGCTACCGCCACCGACCTGGGCCGCAGCCCACCCGCCGTGGCGTAAACTGACGATGGACATATCGTGGTCAAGTAGTGTAAGCCAGCCGTGCAACTTCGGTTCACGCGTGCCGCCCAAGGGGCTCTCAAGGGCACAAGTCGGTGTTTCAGGGGTCTAAACGCTGCACAATGTTATTTTACAAAGCGAATTAATAAACAATATTTTTGTCAGAGCGAAAGGAGGACGCTTCGCGGGCGATCTCTGCCCGATGCTTGCCGTAAACCGCGACTGAACCGAACCGTGCTTCCGAAGCCCAGACAGCTCGCAGTAGGCGCTCGATCCTTAGCGTCACCTCAAAATGGCACTCCACGCTACTGGGCCTGCCGCGACCGGCACCTCCCGGGGTGCGAGCGCTCGCGCCTCACGCTCGGGCTTTGTCTCTGCTCCCAGGTGGGGCTATGAATCTCAGTCATGACGCCACTGATGGGCTGCCGAATCTGCAAGCATAGTGATACTTGTGGCGAAGGATAGGATCGCTGAAGGCCTGTGTTTATGCGTGGACCGCAGGTCCCGGAGGGCGACGCCCGTTCGTGCTGCTGCTACGGAGACTAAGGCTCCGGAGCAGCCGAAGGGCACGGTCAGCATCGGTGAGCAAGGACGACCTGCGTGCAATTTGCCACACCCTTGCATCCCCGCGCGACCGGGCTCTGTTCTCCTGCTCGCTCGGCATTGATGTCCAGCAGTCTTGATGCATAGGACAAACCTACATGACACTAAGCATGCGCACTTTACATGAACAAACGCCTGGTCTCCCGTCGTCGCGGCCTCGCCACCAACCCCCCTCGGCGCCTCCTGAACTCGCAGGCGCCCTGTTCGGCGGCCTGCCTAAGCTGGGCGTGACCGGTACCGTGCAGCTGGGCAGCAAGAAGAAGGAGGAGAAGAAGGGACCCGCCAGCAAGGGCGGCCGCGATGACAGCGTGGTGCGTTTGTGATGACAGGCAGGGGCCTAGCAGGCTGCCAGGGCGAGCACCTGATGCAACTACGGCATGCGTAGACCCATTCACGCCGCCCGCCATACGCCCTGGCATTGTTCTGATGGTCTTCATGCCTTCATGCCTTGATGATGGGTGTCTGCAACCACGGCTGGCTGCCGCAGGTCTTCGTGGCGGGCTCGACTGGCCGCACCGGCGCCCGCGTCGTCAGGTGCGCAAGAGCGCGAGTGTCTTTGCCTGCACATGTGGTTATACGCGTCATGTTTGATTACGTTTGTGCCGTGGTAATGACTGTGAGGCGTGCTGGGGGGTGGCATGGATGCGGGGCCATACGCAATTGCATTAGCAGCGAATAAGGAGTGGCGGCGGCGGTGGCAGCAGCGGCGGCGATGGCAGCAGCGGCAGCAGCACCAGCATTACCAGCAACAGCAACAGCAGCAGATGATGGGGCGGGTCTGCATTCGGAGGCGCCGTGAGCAGCAGCAGCAGCAGCAGCGGCGGCAGCAGCAGCGGCGGCGGCGGTGGCGGCTGCTGCTTGACCAACGCCGGCGCGGTGACGGTGCATGCAGCGGGTGCGGCTGACGTCGCAGCCGCACCGCAGCAGTGCAGGCGCGCGCTGCTGCTGATGGGGTCGTTCGACTGTGTGGGGATGCAGCCTGTAGCCTGTAGACTGTGTGGCGCCCGCCGCCCACCCGCCCCGCAATGGCGGCTTTCAGCGAGGGGCTCCGCGGCCCTTAGGCGCTCATCGCTGCCGCCGGTGGAGCAGGCGGGCGCAGGCGGCCGGGCCGGGCCGGGCCGGCAGGCGGGCGCCCCTTGCTCGGTCTTGCCCGCCGCCAGGCACGTGGGGAGCCTGGCGCCGTCGCGTCGTCGGTGTGCGTGCGGGCCCGGCTGTATCTGGCGGGGGCGGGGGCGGGGGCGGGGGCTACAGGATTGGAGCCCAGGAGGAGTGGAGGTGTGTGTCGCTGCAGCGGTGCCGGCAGCATGCAGGATGGGCAGGGCTGGGCTGGGAAGGAGGGGCGGCCGCAGGGTGCGTGAAGGGGCGGCCCCGCCCGCCAGGCGCGTCTCGCGTCTCGCGCCTCGCGTCTCGCGTCTCGCCGGCTGGGACAGGCGTGGCCACCGGTGCGGGACGTTGCAGCCGCGAGCCAGCCGCAGCGTGGAGCGGCGGAACCTCCTGGAAGCGCCGCGTGCGCGCAGCCGGAGCTGGTGGTGGTATCAGACGGGAGGGAAAGAGCCGGGCGGCGCGTGGCTGCGCGGCGGCCGGCCGGCCGCGGACCCCGGTAGCTGGTCCGGACCCGGCATGCAGCTAGCTAGCTAGCTAGCTAGGGGGCGGCAGGGGCGCGGGAGGGGCTCGGGAGGGGCGCGGGGCACAGACCGCTCCGGCGGCTGGCTGCCGCAGCTTGGCACACAGGGGAGCGGGAACGCCGCCTGAACCTAGCCGTCTGGGCGCAATGCCGGTAGCTCCGCAGCAGCAGCAGCAGCAGTAGCAGCAGCAGCAGCAGCAGCAGCAGCAGCAAATCCGCAGGCCGCGACGGCACGGCTGGTGGGGGTTGCAAGTACATGGCTGATGGGGCCTGCCGCGAAGGCGGCGCCGCAAGCAGTGTGGTGGCGGTGCCTTGCAGTGTGGAGGCCGCGTGAGACGCTCAGAGTGACACAGGGACAACCTATGTCCGACGGCCGGCTTGATCAACCTCACCCATGCTTGCCGCAAACACTTCAACCCGCGTTGGCCCGGCCTGGCTCAGCTCAGCTCAACTCAACTTCATGTCAATCTCAACCACAGCGCCACTCTGCCGCACTCGCCACCACACTATGCATCCACCAGCCCACCAACCCACGGCCCCTCTCACACCACGCACATATCCCCTCCACCTCCACCTTCACCTCCACCTCACCTTCCCGCATTCACACTCGCGCTCGCACAGGGAGCTGCTGGCCGCCGGCTTCACCGTGCGCGCCGGCGCGCGCAACGTGGAGTCGGCCGAGGCGGCGCTCAACGTGGCCGCCGCCTACGGCATTATCAAGCCGGATCAGCTGAAGCGCGTGACGGTGGTGCCCTTCGACCTGGAGAAGCCCGCCGAGTTCGACGCCGCCATCGGCTCCGCCAACAAGGTGCGTGTGCGTGCGGCCGCGGCGGGTGCTGTGGCGTGGCCTGGGGGTGTGTTCATGTGCGGGTGGGGTGGGGCGTGCGAGGCGGTATGGTAGTAGAGGGTCCCAAACGCGTATTATCCTCGTCCGTGGCACTGGTGTTGCTGCTGCTCACCTGTCCTACGCGTATGCAATGCATGTGATGCGTGTGTGTGTGTGTGTGTGTGTGTGTGTGTGTGTGTGTGTGGCTGTGTGTCGTGGCTGTGTGCACACAGATCGTGTGCGCCGTGGGCGCACCCGAGGACCAGGCGCTCAACTTCTCGGCGCCCAAGAAGGTGGACGGCGACGGCACCATCGCCCTGGTCAACAAGTGGGTTGTGGCGCGCGTGCGCCGCAGGCTGCCCATAGCCATGTAGCCATATAGCCGTGTGTGTGTGCAGCAGCGCGGCCAGGGGTGCAGCGCAGCGGATCGGTGCGCACACACGCACGCATCATCTCCACACACACCGTCGCAACACCGCCGCACCGCACTGTCACGGCCACACTACCACCACCGCCGCACAACCGCACAACCCGCACACACACACACACACACAGGATGATCGCATTGCATACACGGTCTTTGATTGCTTGTTTTCTCCTTGTGCTTTTCTAACACACACACAGGGCCTCCGAGCTGGGCGTGAACCAGTTCGTGCTGGTGTCCAGCCTGGGCACGGGCAAGCTGGGCTGGCCGGCGGGCGTGCTGAACCTGTTCGGCGGCGTGCTGCTGTGGAAGCGCGAGGCGGAGAAGGCGCTGGAGGCCAGCGGCATGGCCTACACCATTGTGCGCCCCGGTGGGTGGGTGGGTGGGTGGGTGGGTGGGTGGGTGGAAGCGGGAGGGGCAGTGCGAGGTTGGGAGTGCGAGGTGGGAGCGGGAGGTAGATGTGGGAGGCGGGAGTTGGTGTGGGAGTGAATGTGAGAGTGGGAGGTGGGGGTGCGAGGTGGGAGGACGGCATTCTGCGGATGTCATCCCCCGGTGAGGGCCTAGGTGTTCAGTAGGGGGCGGACTCGAGTATGTTGGGAGAGAGACGCCGGGACTGCTGAGGCGGACTGGTGTTGGTATTGGATGCAATAGATCGTCCTGCGTCGCGTCCCTCTCGGCCGCCGCTGGCTGAACGCACCGCCAACCTCACCATCGCCGCTGCCACTCCGCCCCTCCATATGGTTGCCGACCTTGCTTCACACCCCACACCGCCACACCGCCGCTGCCACCCCTGGACGGTGCCGCGCCACGCAGGCGGCATGGAGCGCCCCACGGACGACTACAAGAAGACCCACAACCTGACCGTGAAGCCGCGCGACACCACCTTTGGCGGCCAGGTCAGCCGCCTGCAGGTGGCGGAGCTGGTGGCGGCGGCGTGCACCAACCCGGCGGTGGCGGAGAACAAGGTGTGCGGGGGCAGGGGGCAAGGGAGGGGCGAGCCTGGTGCAGGGGCGAGAGCCTGCGAGCAGGGGCGAGCCGTGCGTGGGAGCGAGGTGATGCGGGAACTGGTGGTGTTGTGGTTGGTGGTGTGTGGGGCACATGAAGCTGGGTGCGTTGCTGCCTGCCCGGGTTGCGAGGTCAGCGCTAGCACTCGTGCGAGCTGGCCAAAGCCAAGCTTGGGTCTACGAGCATGGAGGTCCCGCCACTCACCGGCGGTCGTCACCACCGCTGCCCAGCTGCACGCAGCACCACCTGCGGGCCCTACCTGCCGTCCTCATCGCCTGCCTGGCCACCTGCGGCCCCCACCTGCCGTCCTTATCGCCTGCCTTATCACCTGCTGCTGCCGTCCCGCCGCCCTGCAGGTGCTGGAGCTGGTGGCTGAGACCACCGCGCCGCCCACGCCCCTGGATGCGCTGATGGAGGGTATCACCCAGGACATCAGCCGGGTGGGTGAGGGAGGAAGGGAGGGGGCCGCGGGTAGGGCAGCTTTGGAGGGGGAGGGGGCTAGGGAGGGAGGGAGCTGGGCGCAATAAGGGATAGGGGCTTTGGTGGCGTGTGTGGGAGGGGGGAACGGTGTGCATCAAGCAGCGAGGAATGGAGTGCCGACGTCGGGGGAAGGGGGAAGGGGGGGAGCGGGTGGAGCGCAGTCCTGATGGTGCCGAAGCGGCGGGGCGAGATGTCGTCAATAGAGGGCAAGCACTGGAAGCATTGGCATGGGCTGGGCAGGGCAGGGCAGGGCAGGGCCCTGCGGCTGATGCGTTGATACGGATGTGAAAGGAGGGGGGGCGCAGCTGTTCCGCTTCGCCGCACGCCACCTGATGTACCGCGCCCCGTCCCTGCCCACCCACCCACCCCACCCACCACGCGCTGGGCTGCGCAGGAGTCGCAGCTGTCCAACCGTGAGCAGGTGGACGCGGCGCGGGCGGAGCTGGCGGCGGCGCAGGTCAAGGCCTCGCAGGTGTGGGCGTGGCGTAACGTGGCGGGGTGTGGTGGGGGTGTGGGCACTGTGGGTGTGCGTGATGCGGGCGGAAGGGCGGGGGTGGTTGGGTGCGCGGAGGTGAGTGAATGTGCGGATCGGGCGGCGCCAGTCGGACCTAAAGCCAATCGCCCAACTAGGCTAGCGTGCACTGGTCGCGGCGCGTGTCCTGCCCTCCCCGCGCCCCCTCACACGCTCCAACTAACCACCAACACCGAAGGCGGCGGCTGCCCACTGCCGGGACATGTATTTCACAAGCACACGCACATACACACGGCGCGCAGGCGGCGGCTGTGCTGCTGGAGGCCGACAAGCGCGTGGCGGAGCTGTCTGCGCGCCTGAAGGAGGCCAAGGCCACCGTGAGTAGCGCTTCCCTCATAATCCGGCGCGCTGTACCACAGCCGATAATACTGGACGCAGCTGTTGCGGTTGTGGCCGTGCGTTGCTGTGGTGGGGCGGTAGCGCCGGGACGCAGTACACCTCGCGGCTGGGGAAACGGGAAACAAGCGGCCGGCGATGCGCACAACGCAACAACGTGCTCGTCGTTGGCTCGCGCCGCCCCATCATCATGCTGACTTGCCCCACCGCGATATGCACGCGGCACGTCACGCTGCGCAGGAGGCGGCTGTGAAGAAGGAGGTGGGCCCTGTCCTGAAGAACGCCGCGCCGCTGGAGAAGCAGCTGGCTGAGGCGCGCAAGGCCGCGGAGCGCGCGGTGCTGCTGGAGCAGGCCAGCAAGGTGTGTGCGGTGTGTGTGTGTGTGTGTGTGTGTGTGTGTGTGTGTGTGTCTTAGTAAACGGAAACGGAGAGAATTCCCCGTGTGTGTGTGTGTGTGTGTGTTGGGTCTTGACCTGGGAGTCTTGCGGTGCAGCTGCGGCCTGCGGGGTGGTGGAGCGGTGCTCGCGCGTGTGTGTGGGCTCGTAAGGAGGTGGCTGTGGGTTGCGCGGGCCCCGCTGGTGAGCATGCGTGAGCAAGGCAATCCGGACTCGTTGTTGTGGTAAGCTGAGCCTGCTTGCAGCAACGCTAGCCTGTCTGCCGGTGCCTTGAACGCCATATGTTGCCTCGCTCGCTCCTCGCGCCCGTCGGGGCAGGTGGTGCTGGAGCGCGCGCGCAAGGCCGCCGGCTCGGGAGTGCTGCTCAGCGACAAGGAGCGCGCCGCCATTGTGGACGAGGTGGGTGGGGGGGTTGGTTGGTTGGGTGGGGGGTTGGGTGGGTGGGTGGGTGGGTGGGTGGGTGGGTGGGTGGGTGCGGGGGTGCGGGGGTGCGGGGGTGCGGGGGTGCGGGTCAGCGGATGCGGGCGGGAGGTTGCAGGCGGGAGGTTGCAGGTACAGATGAGACGTGGGTTCGGGGGGTCGTGAATACCAGCCCATTCTCAACCAAGAAACCGCGCTAGCGAGCGAAGCACAGGCAGAGGCGAAAAACGCAAGGCTTGGATACTGGGGGCAGGCATGATGTTTCAAGCACATGAGTTACGCCCGCAGCTCCAGCAGTGAGACTGCTGCGAGCCGATCAACCGTACGACCTCACACCCTCCTCGCCTTCCTCCTGCGACCGCGGTGCAGGTGCTGAACCCCAAGCCCGCTGCCCCCGAGAAGCCGGCCGCCGCCGCTGAGCCCAAGAAGGGCAGCGGCCAGATCTTCGGCTTCTTCGGCAAGAAGCCCGAGCCCGCTGGCCCGGTGAGCATGGGAGTTAGGGGGGCGGGAAGGCAGGCTGGCTGGCGGGAGGGGGCGGCAATAGCGACAGCGACGGCACTACCACGAGTATCGAGAAACGGCTTGCGGAAAGCTGCCTGCGCGTGTTTCCATCGTGACACTTGCTGTGTGTGTTGCGCTGTCGACACAGACCCAGGAGGAGATTGAGGCCGCCGAGGCCGCTGCCAAGGCCGAGGCTGAGGCGGCCGCTGCCGCCGCTGCCGCCGCCGCCAAGGCCAAGGCGCCCGCGTCCCTGTTTAGCTTCTTCACCCCCAAGCCTGCCGAGCCGGTAAGTGCAGTTGCACAGACAAACAACAACCTGTGCTGGGCTAGGAGGGAGGCGGGGCGCTGCAGGCGTATTGCGGCGAATAACCGCCCACAACCCCCTTATCTACAATCTTCCGAACTAGTCATACCTGTAACCCACCAGATGTGTCCTGACCTTCTCATGACCATACGTTGCTGATACCCGGGTACGAAAATTATTTGGGGTCACGCTAACAGTCGGCTGAGGAGCGCGCTGCCGCCGCCGAGGCGGAGGCTGCCGCCGCCGCTGCGGCTGAGGCGGAGGCCAAGGCGGCCGCTGCCGCCGCTGCCGCCGCCGCCAAGGCCAAGGCGCCCGCGCCGCTCTTCGGTGGCTTCTTCACGCCGAAGCCCGCGGAGCCGGAGCCGGTGAGGGGAGAGGTTGTTTGTTGTGTTGTTTTGGTGGGCCAGTCCACGCCTGGGGTATGGATTGCTTATAGCGGGATGGGAGTTGGTGTGCAAGCCATGAACGAGGCAGCAGGGTCCGTGCCGTGTAGCGCTGCACTCGAGCTTAGACGTGCGTGTGTGACGCTGTGTGGGTCGGGCCGTGTGACTGACTGCGCAGGAGCAGGAGCCCGAGCCCGAGCCCGTGGCGCCGCCGCCGCCGCCGCCGCCGGCCGCGAAGAAGGCGCGCGCCGTGCCCCCGCCCGTGGCCGTGAAGGAGGAGGTGCGTGCCTGGTTGCTGGGGTTGGGCGAGGGCTTATTTGTACCTGAGGGAATGGGTGTGCTCTCCTGCACGCTCCCTAGCGGCCATGTGCGGAGGTTTTGGTTAACCTGCATGCGACCGTACTACTTTGGCAGCATTATGGTTTGTGAAGTTCGATCACGCACACGAGATGACATGTCCGCAGACACTGCCGTAACTCATTCCCTGACCGCTGGGGGTGCTTGTGCTCCCTCCCTCCCTCCCTCGACACACAACGCGGCCACCAGGTGGTGATCGTGCAGGAGGAGGTGGTGGTGGAGGAGGCCAAGCCCGCCTTCTCCTTCGGCGGCTTCTTCAGCGGCCTGGGCAAGGCCATCGTGGCTGAGCCCGAGCCCGCCGCGCCGGCGCCTGCTGAGCCCGAGCCCGCCAAGCCCGAGCCGCCCAAGGCCGCGGAGAAGCCCGCTGCCGCCCCCGTGGAGGCCGCCGCGCCGCCGCCGCCGCCTGCGCCCAAGCCCGCGCCCCCGCCGCCGGTGAGATGGCTGCGCGCTGTCCTCCTCCTGGCGCCTACGCGCGGGGTTGGAGCAAAGCCCACGCGCTAGTTGCGACGGCTGCTGATGCGGCTTACTGCCCTCCCCTCCCCGCCGCACCTCGAGGCCTGTCCCTTCCTTCATGGGCGTCGCCGGTCTGTGCGCCTCCTTGCTTCCTGCCTGATCCCACCCATTCATCTTGTTTACCGCGCTTCTTCTCAGCCCCCGAAACCCACCCACCACGCACCCACCCACCCAACCATCACCAGGCGCCCAAGCCCGCCGCGCCCGAGGTCGACCCGGCAGTGGAGCTGGCCCGCCGCCGCGTGGTGGAGGCCGCCAAGGCCAAGCTGGCGGCCGAGGCCGCCGCCGCCGCCGCCGCTGCCAAGCCCGCGGCCGCGGCCCCGCCGCCGCCGCCGCCCGCGCCCAAGCCGGTGGCTGAGCCGCCTAAGCCGGTTGTGGCTGAGGCCCCCAAGGCTGAGGCCCCCAAGGCTGAGGCCCCCAAGGCCGAGGCGCCCGTGGTGAGCGCGCGCGTGTGCCGTGGATAGGACAGCCTGTGCTGCTGCTCTGCTCCGTTCAAGCGCCTGCCGCGTTGGCGCTTGGATGTGATGCCTGCTTGGATCCCCCGGCCTGCGCCAACGCCGTGCGTACCTCCGGACAGCACCGCTGCCGTCGTCTCATCCGCACTGCCGGCTTGACCTGACTAGCTCCGTGCGTCCTTGTCCTCCTTTGATTAGGCCGCCAAGAAGTCGAACGACTACGACGAGGCCGCCGCCGCCAAGAACAAGGCCGAGGCCAAGGCATGGTGAGTTCGGGGACTGGGCTGACGCCGTCGTCATCTGGGCTTTCGGCTATGACTATAGCCCTTGTGATTTTGGAGCCACGGCTGTCATGCCCTTAGCTCGCACATGCCCTTAACGCGCCGGCGGTGGCGTCCGTCACACAGGATCGACGCGTGGAAGGCGCAGTCCAAGGCCGGCGCCGCCAAGCCCGCCGCCGCCGCTGCTGCTGCGGCTGCCCCGGTCGCGGCGGCGGCTGCCGGAAAGGAGGAGGTGCCCGCCAACGTGGCTGAGGCCCGCGCCTGGTGAGTCTCTTCTTCCCAGCGCACCTTCATGTTGCCGGAGGTCTTTGCCATTGCCGGGCGAGTATATGTGCGCCTGCTGCCATGCAAAGTGCGCAAAGCATGATCTCACGCCCCCCCCCGACGTGTGTTGCAACGTCTGTTCTACGTCTACCTCGTCATTAACTTAAATGCATGGCACCCCCTCCCCCTTGATGTCGTTTTGCTGTGGCTGCGCAGGATTGCTGCCTGGAAGGAGCGCTCCGGCATGGGCGAGCAGCCCGCCGCCGCCGCCGAGGAGGCCGAGGTGGTGGTCGATGAGAACCCCGTCGCTAAGTTCTTCACCAACCTGTTTGGTTAAAGCGCTGGACGCGGGTTTCAGACTTGTTCAGGGCGGCAGGGGGGCTGCCACGTAACGTGAAGGGTTCGATGACGTCATGAGAGGGGCGGTGGCCGGCAGGCCCTGCTGAGGGAGGATGCGAAAAGAGTCTTGATATCGTTGGAGGTGGACGTCGAGTCCAGTTGATTGGAAGATCAGCGGCATTTGCGTCGCTTGCAGGATCGGCTGTGAAGGGGTGTGTCTGTGCTGTCGGCCAGCTCCATGTGTTGCTTCAGCACACAGCAGTACCTCGCGGAGCTGTAAGCCCGGTCGTGGAAGCCGGCAGCAGGTAGGGCGCTGTAGAGAGATTTAAAGCGAAATGGAATTAGCAGCAGGTGAAGCAGGGTTGGATTAGGAGGAGGCTTGGGTTGGGCAAGGCGGCTGGAACAGCTGTCGTGCTAGGTCCTGTTGGATCACGGACGCAGAGTCAGAACTGATGGTGATTACGTTTAGTACACCGGGCGACGGCATACACGCAAAATAAGCGACGGAACTGGTGCCGCAACAATTTTGGGATACTCGTTTAGCGTGAGATGAAGCCCCTCAATTTTCACGTTTTGAGGGGGGCGTGTAACGGACACACCTCAGCGGGCTCAGTTCTGGTTGCAGGCCTGGTCCGGATCTCCTTATCGGCGCCTCCTCGGCTCCTTCATATCCGTTACCGACATGCGCTAGAATGCAAATGCGAAATGCGAGAGCGAGGCATCCGTTCCTATCAAGCCCATGTCCATTGGACACCGACTTGCGCCCAGCTACAGGTAACGCCGCGTACGCCTGAGCCGCTGCAAGACAGTTGCATGGCGAGTGCCACGTCACCCACATGTACGTCGTCGCCGTACGGCGCCACGGGAACTCTACCTGACTGACTGCTGGAGTTGCACATGAACGAACGACGTGCCGTTGCTGAATGAGGTCAGCCGCGGTCCCGCCATCACAGTCGCTCAGCGCACCGGGCCCTATCCGGCACGGTCGCCTGCCGCAGTGCCGTACGCACTCCGCGTTCACCTTTGTCCCTGCTTGGGCTAGTAGCTGCAGCGCGGACGCAGCTCCACCACAGCGGTCAGTCTCAGCTGTGTCACTTCGTCATCACCTGCGCTGCATCGGCCCATCCGACAGCGGCCCACCACCCACGCACAGGCCACTCGCAGCCGCCACCCGGCCAGCAACGCTGTGTGTGTGTGGGCAGCCCTGCGGAGAGAGCGCCAGCGCCGGCATACCCAGGAGCTCTGCGGATTCCGAGCTACAAATGGCCACCATCGGCCGCGCTTGAGTTGCCCTCCTGCAGGAATCGCCCTTCTGCAGGCTCCTGCCCTCCTGGGTCATGGCCGCACCCCGCACAATGCTTCAGCCTCTGACACCAAACACACAGTTGCCCGCTCCCGGCGCTCCCGCTGGCGACGCCGGCCCCACTCCACTCACACTCACACCCATACTCACACTCACACCCACACTCCATTACGCACCGCTCGCCAGGTCGCTAGCGCCCAGCCGCCCCGACGGCGCCGACGCAGGTAAGCCGGCTAACCGCTCCGAGCTGCCACCCGGGCTTGGGCCCCGTGGCAAACCGCTTCTCCCCCCGCCCGCCGGCCCTCTCCCCAGGGCTGGCCCCACACGCGACCCCGACCTCCCGCGCACCGCCGCCTGTCCCAGTCCCAGCCCCAGACCCAGCCCCTGCGCCGCGTCCACCGCCTCCGTCGCTGGCCCCATCGCCTCGCGTGCTGCAGCATCTGCCGCCGCCACTCGTCCCTCCGCCTGGGGGCCGCCCGCAGCCGCCTCCGCCTCCGCGGCCTCCGCGGCGCGCGCAGCCGCCGCCACGCCCGACAGCGGCGCGGGGCTGCTCAGCCCAGAGGGCGGGCGCAGCACCGCGCCCGTGGCATCGCACACGGGACACGGCGTGGATCCAGATCCGCTGCACGCGCGGCACGTGACGCCCGCCGCCGCCGCACCCGCCGGATCCTCCATCTGGCTCTTCTGCAGCCATCCCGCCGCCCACAGGTCTCGGTCCTTCAGGTTGGAGGCGTTCATCTGCGCACACACACAGACAGACGCCACACGCACCGATGTGTATCGGACTTGCACACACACAGTAGAATCCGTATGAGACGCACAGGCGACAAGGACTGGTGCAATCGATGAAGGGCGCGTGTGATGGACGCACGCACGGACAGGGGTGATCCTGGGGGGCTTCGGCCCCTCCCCTGAGTCGCTTCGCTTGGGGGCCTTAGCCCAAATCGTCTTTGGAGAGCCAAGGCGCCCCAATGCCCAATATTCTTGCTTTCTCTCTCACCCATAGCTGGGTGGCTGGGTCGCATGACGCCTGCAGCTGCACGAACGCCATGCCCGCACCACTCCCCTTGCGGCACTGCAGGACCAAAGCGGCGAGAGCACAGTGTCAGCGACACGACCGGCGCGCACGCAAGGAAGCAGCGTTGGAAGACGAAGACACTCACATGCTCCGTGGACGCGCTTTCAGGTGCGGCGCGCACAGCCCCTTGGCAGCCGTAGGCCAAACGCTGCTACGTGGCGCCTACCGTAATATACAAAACACACACCAACAACTCAACCAACAAGGCCCATGCTGCGGCGCCTCAGCAAACGCACCACCCACCACGCACCTGGATGACACGGAAATGGCGCCACCCCATGGTCTCCTGCATGGCCGTCCACTTCGAGCCTGCAGTGCGCGCGGCAGGTTGCATGGCAGGCAGGTATTACACATAGCTTGCACGTGCCAATTGTTGGTGCAGGATCTTGCGGAACAAATTACAATCCAGCATGGAGCCGAAGATAGCCCCCCACCACCAAGCAGTGACGCATGCGGTGTACGGGCGGCAACGCTGTCGTGGCCACCCATGCCACCCCATGGGCTACAGCCCGAGATCCTTTAGCGTCCCGCGCCACAGCAACTGGCGCAACGGGGCAACTGGAACAGCTGCTGGTTGCGCAACACGTCAAGGCACGTCGTGTTACTACCTACCCCAGTACGCTGTCACTTACCCACGATCCGCGTCATGTCGACTCGGTTGCGCTTGTTGTAGCCAGCTGTATGGGACGGGGCATAGTGGGCATGTCTGTATCAAACACGCGGGGCCACCGCTTTGTTGGTGCTGGCCTTCCCGTCTCCCAGCCCCCAATCAGGTCCCCCCCCTCCTGGCGGTGTGGGCTTACCCCGACCCAGGCGCCCGCGCCCGCCGCAGTCGGCACAGGTGCAGCTGCCGGTGCCCCCACAGTTGCTGCACCGCTGCGGTATGAGCTCTGGCTCCTCCGGTGCCACGGGGACTGCGGTGCGGGCGGCGGCAGCGGTCAGGAGCTTGCTCACTTGCGGCACAGGAACGCCCTCTCGCGGGCGGGCGGTCCAGGCCGGTGATGCTCCCCTCCCTCCGCCCTACCTGTCCTGCGCACGAATGAGCTACCATAGAAGGAGCGTGGCGCGCTCGGCCCCGGCGTGCTATCGGGAGAAAACGATCGTGGGACCGTTTCGGGGAGCCCACGGACGCTCCACGTCGTGTGCGTCCGTCGTGTCGGCCCTCGAGTATGTAATTTAATGATATTGGTCGCACTATGGCTCAGGGCCCGTAAGCAGGGCGCTCTGAGACCGCATGTTCCAGACCCCGTCCTACAGCTTTCCATTAAAAGACAGCTTTGTAGATCAGGCTATCGTAGCGCTGGCCTAGATATTACAGGGAGGAGCACACGAGCGGCAATACTAAACCAGGGTTCTTGTCAGTGAATAATTGGCGCGGAGTCTCAGCAGCTTTAGTTAACAGAGAATATGTGCGCATACGTGAAGCCGGGCGTTGCATTTATATGCCTTGAGGCTTGCGTGCAGCCCGGTAAGTTTGATTGGCTGCGCCCACAACCAGGCACGTACCCGCGCGGGTACCTCCTAATACCCTCTCGCGCGCGGCCGCTCGCCTTTTTGTATCACAGCGCCGGGCGTGGTCACATGACTGCAATAGTGATATATTTCTTCCAGAGTCCTGCAACAGTGATGTATCTCTTCCAGAGCCCCGCCCTTCCGTGGCGTGTTAAGCATGCGTCCGCACGGCAGCCAGGGCGTGCAGCCAGGGGGCATGCGCATCAATCTTCCTTGTCGCCGGTTTGTGCCTGCACGTGCTTTCGTCTGCCATTTTGTAAACTCAGAGGTGGTTCTCGGGACATATGTGTACGGCAGTTGTGTGTGCCGCAGTTAGGCCCTCGGCAATCGTGCAAGTAACCTCAAACCCTCAAGACGCTTTCCATGACGTCGGTGCAATACTGCTGCGTATGGCATGGGCCGGCTATATTAGCAGACCGTTTATCGATTCATTCGTGCTTCCTGCGTGTTACGTCTTGGAAGTGAAGGCGGGGCGCCGGTCCCCGCTGCCCTGGGCCGCTTTTCGGTTTTGAGCTGAGCGAATTTAATGCTGCGGACTTGAGGCAAACACACGTTCACGCTTGACTGCAGGTGTGTGCGAAGTGTGGGCGGCGCTTGCTCGACAATGGGCAGCGCTGCCTGCAAACGGTGATACCGTTCGGTGGTTCGCGCGCCCGCGACGTCCAAGTGTGCCAACACTGCGGGACTGTGTGGGTAGGTCGTGTAGAAACACTGTAGAAAATTCCGCGTGCCAGGACAAAGGGCTTCTTGGGTTAAATAGTCTCGACCTTGACCATGACTGTCACTGACTTTGCTATGACTGCTGCACCAACCTCAGGGGCGCGACGCCAACTCGGCAACAAACATGCGCCACGCTCTAATTGAGATGCTGCTGGGCAACACCAGGCCTGCTGCATTGCGCCGTGGTGGCGGCGGCGGCGGCCCTGGGCCCGGTGATGGAGGTGGCGGTGGTGGCCCAGGGCCTGGTGATGGTAGCGGCGGTGGTGGTGGCGGCGGCCACAGCCCTCAGCCCACCAACAGCTGCCATGGGCTCGGTAGCTGCAGCGCGCATGTGTGTCGCGGAGGGGGCGGGGAGGGCCACGTGGAGGAGGAGGGCGCAACGTCGCCTAGAAAGCGGCGCCGGCGCACAGGTTGAGGCCTGCCAGAGTCTAATCAGTAACGTCTATGCGAGCATGGCGTGTGCGGTTTAGGTGGACTAGCGGGACGTTACTGCTGGACGTAATTTGGTGGGCGGTGCCTGGTCAAACCGACCCCGGCTATGTCCGGGAGATGAGGTAGTTTCAAAACCTTCGGCCTCAGACGGTGGATGTGGTGCGGGATCAGCCCGCTTTTCCCGTGCTTCACGGGGACCACCTCCCTTGTCGGTCCGTAGACAGACCCCGGCAGTTGGTGGTGCTGCCCTCGGGCGGCGCCTGGGCTGGGCGGCGGGTGTGAGAGCAGGGTGACGGCGGGTGGCAGAGGTTGCGATACATGTGCTGGGCGGCGGATGGCGAGGGGGGCCTGCCTGTTTAAGCGGCGGGCATACCGTACGGCATGCTTGGCTGGAGGCGGGTGTGTGGGGCCTTGTCTGCTTGGGTCACGCCCCTGGCCGTCTCGCCGCTTGCCCTTCGCTTGCTGCTGCTTCCCACGCTGCTTGCTCACGTGCCGAGTATCGGTAATCATGTGGCCATGCCGCCATGGCCCTTCGGCGACATCGGGATCGGGGTCAGGGCCGGCACAACAGCAACGGTAATGCAATAACGATCCGAGTTTCTATTGCACCCCTTGCCCTGTCCCATTAGCTGCTTGCTCACGCTGCTCCTTGCGCCACACCTCCTAGTCAGGCGCCTGCACCTACGGGCCCATCCACAGGCCCGTCACCAACCCGTCACCGGCGCGTCAGCTACTGCGGTGCTGCCTGGACGACATCATTGAATGCTCTGGCGCCGCGGCCCCTACCTACCCGCCAGTGGGCTCCCGCCAGCCGTCAGCGCAAGCCACAGCGCCACCGGCCCTAATCATCAGCATGGCCCGCAGGCTACTTGCCAACACCGGGTAGCTCTCCGTGACCGTGAGCCCAGACTTTCCAGCCAATTAGGCCCAGCCGGTCCCAGTCAACCCCGCCACCGCCCCGCGACGCACATTCCAGCGTCCGTCCGTCCGTGTACAGCAGCAGCAGCAGCAGCAGCAGCAGCAGCAGCAGCAGCAGCAGCAGCAGCAGCAGCAGCAGCAGCAGCAGCAGCAGCAGCAGCAGCAGCAGCAGCAGCAGCAGCAGCAGCAGCAGCAGCACCCGACGGCGCCCCACCCTCGGCTGGCAGCTACAGCGTCAGCAGTGCCTCCTCACCTCCGGCGTGCTGTCGTCATGTTCACGTACCCAGCACGCCCCTTGCGTGGGCATGCATGCAATCTCGCCCCGTGCGCTAGTTGTCACAGCCGGCAGCGTGCCCAGCCAATGCGCTACTAGAGGGCGGCAGAGCAGATAGCGCAGCACGCTGCGCAGCTGGCAGTTAGTGTCTGTGCTGTGGCATTAGTAATTAAGTGGCCCTGGGGCGCTGCCCTTCGGCAATCCTTGCGGATGGGATTGGGGGCCGGGCGGGCACGACAGCCATGGGCCCAACGCGGCCGGGTTTCCTTTGCATCACATCCCGGGTCCCGGGTGCTTCCTGGTCGTCACGGCTGCCGCGCGCAGCACTCGGAGCGTCGCTCCACTGCCTTGCCTCCCCCGCCGCCTCCCTTCCGCGTGCCCATTGCCCTCTGTTATTAGACAGCTGGGCTTGCCCGTGGGTGCATGTACACTCATCAATGCGCATGACTGAGGCCTGAGGGCCTGCGTGAGGGCTCGCCGAGGCAGAATGCATCCCCTCTCATCTTAATTTCCTGTGATGGCGGCAATTAGTAGTTAGGACAAGCTTCACACGACTCGACGGATGCTGCCTTCGTGTTGCTAGCGACGTTCTGTTTATGGCGTCCGTTCACATCATGAGAGGCTGGTGGGCTACAGCGGCTGCTCTTTGGTCCCGAGTCATTGCGCGCTATATAGAGCACATGCGTCATGACAATGTTTGCCGTCGGCTGCTTCGCCTCAGAGCCCCACCACCCAATACGGTAGGTGCGTAATGCCACAAAGTTACACCCCACAGGGCGGTGTCTGCAGCTCTGTTCAGATCAGCCTCTCATCAAGGCATTACAGACGCACACACCGAAGCCCACAACGAGAGCCTCCTGCCCCTAGACCACATAACCAGTCAGGATCAGGTTGAATTGTCACCGCACAGCTGCTTCCGCAGAGGCAGCTTCAACAATACTCATTACTCAGTTCAGCGCAATCTGAGACCTTGGGCGAACCCCGGGCAATCGCACATGATCACCGGCATTAGTAGAACAGACTTAGGTATTGCCAGCAGGCGCCTCCAATGAAATACAAGTCAAGTCAAGCGCTGATAATGTTGAAGCCATAGAAGGCCCCATGCGGCAGCCGCAGTTACGGCATTGGCCGCGGCATCACCGGCTGACTCAAAACCTAACGACTAGCAACTCGCCACCCCTCAAAGGGAGGGTGACCGTAAACCCACGCGCGTCCTAAAATGGCTGCACAGGCGACCGGTGCGTGCGCACACTTGTCACGGCATTGCACTCAACCCCCATCACCGTAGCAAGTGCGCGTCCTTACCGTATTGCTGTCGACTTACTGGCTCAGGCACCACAGCGCCGGGGGAACGGCAATGACGTACATATGATGTACACCCCCCATTCCGCACCAATTCGCGCCACACCCACCCACTCACTGCCCACTCTGCTAGGTTTGCCCTGCCTTGCAACGCGCTGGTGTTGCACGGAGTCCTTCCTGCCGCCGCACCGCTGCCTCGGCACCCCCCCCCCACCGTGTCAGGTGTGTGCGCGCCATGTACCGCCACGCGTGCACCTCATGAACAGACACCTGTTCCTTGTAATTAACAAAACAATAACAAAACAAGCAAGCGGTTTGAGATGCACACACCAACAGAACCCTCCAAACCCTGACGATAGCACAGGGTGCGCGGCGCTATGTATAGCACCTAATACAAGACATGTTGTCGTGCCCCAGCGCGCCCCTGCACAATTCCCTCGCCTACCAAGTCGCCGGCTGAATTGCCCCGGCAAAGAATCACTCTTCATTTTAAGCTGCCAACAACTCACCACACTGCTTATTAAGACTTTGCCAGCGCCAACGCTACGGCCCTGCCGTCCTGTGCCCCACCTCCACTCGTCCAAGCCGAGCCGGTTCTAGTACGGTACTCACGTGTCCTCTGCATGTGCGCGAACACAACCGCGCAGCACCGCCATGGCATTGATTGCCTGGTGACCCCTCTGGCCCGTCACTGACGCTTTGCACGACGCTTTAATTCGAGTGACAGGCATGGTGGTAGCATATGCCATAGTGCAGTCGTGAGAGCGTCACATACGTGGAAGCAAGAAAGTCTGTTATTATTCAAACGGTTATTGGCAATGGCACTCATACTCTGCACTTTATCATCCGCGTTGGTGTAGCCCATGGTATGGCCCATGGGTTTGCACAATACGAAAGCTCTCCAAGCAGCATCTGATTCCTACTCACACCGCTTCACTACCATGACTACTCCCGCGCTATTGCTGCATCAACTGCAAAGCGGTTGTTGAATTGACAGCGTCCAAGTTTCCCGGGGGGCCGACCGCAGCCGCGTTAGCGTGCTTGTGGCACTTCCCTAAAGCAGCGCGGCGGAGTCCAGGTCCGTTGCCATCGGCAACGGCCCCGTTGATTGGCTGTTCCGAAATTATGCATCCTTTCAGAGCTGCAGCGATTCCCGTCGTGATACTTTAGGGCTCAAGACCAAGGTCAAAGGGCTTGTGCCACAGGCCGCCCCTGGCCACGCTGCCCTCATAACCCCGTCTGCCACCAAGACAATCCGCGGCATCGCACCGTGGCATCTGCGCACACGCGACCACGCGCGGCTGTTGTCCCTTTGCGGGCGAGACAACACAGGCCAAAAGGCTCGCTACCGACGCCGCCATGGGCAAAAGAAAGCATCATTCGAATCACGCACATGTCATCGCCGCGAAATTCAGTAGTCTTGAGCCGTGTTGGTTACTTGTAGTGCCATACGGATTCTCCGGACGAGAAATAGGGATGCGGCACGTGCGAGCGGATAGATGCTGCAAGGCATGCGCAAGATCAGCCAACAGCACTTCTTATCCACATCAGCAATGCAGCCTCCCGCCGAAAAGGGTACCCTGATTGCGCGTCTGGCCATGACTGCGCATAATGCAAACAATCTAACAGGCCGCCCAGGTGCTGCTGTTGATCAACCTATGCACTATGCAAAGGCGCACGCTCCGCTCATGTGTGCATGGCGAAATGTCTCTCAACCGTACGAATGAAACCATGCTATGCAACATTCACGTGCGTCCTCGCCGTATGCAACAGAGTCCTAGCTGCGGGTACTCTGTCACTCACAGCAGCACGATTACCGGCAGCCCCACACCTGGAAATCCGCTGCAGAGGCTTACTTTGCACACGTATCACAACTGTGCACATGTCTTGCATGCGGCAAGCCGACACACCGACTGCCTGCAATATAATCCTTGTTGGCCTCATCTGGCTACACGCAGCGTGGGCGCGGGCTGCTAGGCATGCCCCTTCTACGCATGCGCGGCCTTACTTGGCATCATGTATGCATTGCGCGTTCACGGCCTGCCATAATTCAACACATTTTACTCACTGCTCAAATGCCCAGGAAAGCGGTGAATTCTGCCATGCGCGCGCTTCCTTGGATTGCAGTTCTATTTGCATATATTCCCAAAGATGAACGCCGCTACTGCACGCCCCCGGATTCCAGCTACGATACATGGTGTCCCACGGTCGATAACCCGAACCCCAAAGAATGGTCCCTGGAAATGCAGAATCCTCCCACATGTTTTGCATCTCCTCGTTTAAGTTGACACGGTCGCGTCATATTTCACCCCAGCCCGTGCAAAACAATCCGCGACCAGTGGCTGGGCTTTAGTAGCATGCATACAGTACCGGATTGTATGCATGCAATGCCCGAACGGATGGTTGGCCGCAAGATTGTGTCAGTCATACGAGCATGAATATTATTCAGAGCCTTCGGAAGGGATGGACATGATTGCGTGGTTGCACAAAAGCTGCACCCGGCATTAGGCAGTGGCATGCCTTCTGAGGCTCCTATGCATTATCAAGCAGCGCGGCAACCAACCACAGCCGCTGATGATGCTGATGCACTGTGCATTGCGGCCCGTTAACGTACCATGATTTCGACCCACGCCCTCGGCACTCTCAATGCAAAAGCAACACCGGCATGGCATGAAACCAAGGCAGCTGGCGCCCGCCGCCGCCTGCCCACGGCCGCGCGTATAGCTAGATGCAGCCTAGCTAAAAACACCGCAGCTTGCTTGGTATGCAAAGCCAGCCGGCAAGCCAGCCAGCCAGCCAGTGAGTTAGCAGCACATCGCTCATAGAAAATCACAATCGTAACGTGTATAGCATCGCAGCCGAAGCCAGGCACGACGAAGCACTAGGGACTGACCGCGGTATCCGTTTGCATGCCTGTGGCGACGACCCTTTTGAGGGCGCCCTTGCAGGTGCACCGCCGTGGTGTCCGTGTCGGTTGCTGCCCGCCCTTCCATACGCACACGCTGCGATTACCGCCGTTAATAACGTCCAAGACGCCAAATTAAGGGTGACAGACAGCTCCCTGCCGCCGCGATAGGCTTTTCGTACGTCGGAAACAGCCAACAGAGCGCCTGCTCCGCTCGCTGTGGACAAAACTCATTTCTCCTCGTCCTCGTCCTCGTTCTCTGCTGCTGCCGCCGCCACCCCCTATGAGACAAGCCCTGCTGGTTGCGACATGCTCGCAATTCGTGCTGGCCGGCGGCAATGCTCACAAGCCAATGCCGCCATCCCCGTCGTCTTCCGGCACGTGCTGCAGCATCATGCCCGAGCTGCCGCGCCGGCCGCTGCCCATCGAGTGCATGAGCATGGGCATGGGCACCGCGCTAAGGAGGCCGCCGCCGGTGCCACCAGCGCTCCCGCCCATGCCGCCGTTGGCACCGCCGCCGCTACCACCGGCAGAGCCCGGTGCTGCGCCCAAGTACTGTGGTGGCACCGGCAGTTTGCGGACCGTGCTCCACGCGCCGTTGCTGTTGTAGCCTGGGAGCGTGCGGTACCCGAAGCCGCCGCCGCTGCCACTGCCGTTGCCCGCCACAGTGCCGGCTGTCGCGCCTTGGGACTGCGGCTGCGGCTGCAGTGCCGCCGCCGCGGCCGCCGCAGCGCTGCCGCTGTTTTGCGGCTCGGTGGTGTTGGCGCTGCCCGCGGTGCCACCACCACTGGCGTACGGCGATGAGCCGGCAGCGGGAGCAGCAGGCATGCCGAAGCTGCCGGGAAACAGGCGGCCTGCTGCGTGCATTGGAGAGAATGCCGACGGAGGGTAGGGCTGCACATACTGCGGCTGCTGCTGTTGGTAGTGATGCATGGCCACCGCTTGCTGCATCGCCGCATGCTGCATGGTCACCTGTTGCTGCTGCAGGTGCTGCTGGTGCATCTGCATATGCATCTGCACGTGCATTTGGTGCATCTGCATGCCAGTCGGCGCGCGCTTGGGCGAGGGCACACCGGCGAGCGCGCGCTGCCCGCCGCCACCGCCGGATGAGCCGCCGTCGCCGCCGCCGGACCCGTTGGCGGCGCGTGTGCCGCAGAGCGCGCCAAAGGAGGGCGCGTTGAAGCCGTCGCAACTGCCGCTGTTCACCTCTGGCACCGAGAAAAGGTTGCCCGGCGACTCTCCGTAGCGGCCGCCAGAGCGGTGCGACATCAGCCGCTCACTGAGCGAGCTGCCGCAGTAGTAGCCAGTTGCTGCAGCCGCGCCCAGGTGCGTCGGCGTTGGAGACGGCGTTGCGCCCGGGGACGAGGCCGCGGCTGCGGCGGCGGCGTAGATGCCACCCCGAGCGGCGCCGGCAGCCATGCCGCCGCCGCCGCCGCCGTTACCGCAGTTGCTCCCGGGTGAGCCGTAGGGACCCGCAGCCGCCGCGTTACTCAGGATGGCAGCGGCTGCGCTGCTGGTGTTGCTGGCGGCGGGGCCGGCGGCGCCCAGGCTGGCGGTCGCCGCGGCGCCTGCTGCGGGCACGGGCACCGACGACTGACGGTCCGTTGCGGGTCCTGCGCTCGCGTACAGCCGCGCAAACGGGGGCACTGCCGGCGCAAGCGGCCGCTGCTGCGGCGCCTGCGGTGCATGCAGCGCTTGTGGCGGCGGTGTGTGTGGGGTCTGCGGCGTCTGGGGCTGCGTCTGGCCCTGTGTCGGCTGCTGCACGGGCGCGGTGGAGGGCGCGGTGGTGGCTGGGATGACAGGGGCATGGCAGGAGCTGGACACGTTTGCCGACGTGGCGGAGGAAGCAGAGCCGGCGGCGGCAGCGCCCGCCGCCGCCACCGCCAGCGCGCCGGCGGCGCCCGCCTGGTAGAACGGCAGCGCGTGCGTGTCACGCATCATGCCGTGCAGCGGCGGTGAGGTGCCGTACATGGATGCGCTCCAGATCATGGAGGATCCAAGTGCCGTACTGCCGGCGCCGCCGCCGTACGTCGTCATGATGCCCGTGGTCAGGGCCGTGCCCGCCGTGCCGCAGCTGGCGGCGGAGGCGCTGCTCAGGCCAGCCGACGGCAACTGCGCCGCGCGGCCGCTGCGGGCGGCGGCGGCGGCCGCCGTGGCGCCGGTGGCGGCACCGCCGCCGCCGCCACCGCCGTGCGCCGACGTAGCGGCGGCGCACGAGGGCTCCGACGTGGGCATGAGGCTGTAGTCACCGCCGCCGGTGCTTCCGCCGGCCATGAACAGCGCCGCGCTCTGCTGGGCTATGTCGGCGTAGGAGACGAAGCTGCTGTGGCCCTGCAGGCGCTGCTCCAGGCGCCCCAGACCCCCACCGGCGATGGGCGACTGCACCCACGGCTCGCCCAGCAGCGGCGACGGCGGCAGCCCCAGCACGTTGGGCGCCACGCCGTTGGCGGAGCGGAAGGCCGCGGCCGAGGTGCTGGCGCTGCCGGCCCGGGCGGAGGGGGCGGAGGCAGCGGCGGGGACGGGCACCGGCGCGGCGGCCGAGGGCGCGCAGTCGAAGCCAATGTCGGGTCGATTAAAGTGAAGCGCCGGCCTGACGGTGTTGCTGCCGCCGCCGTTTGCAGCGGGGCTAGGGGTAGTACCGCTGCTGTTGGCGGCACCGGCGCGGCCCGTGATGGCGTCGTCGGCCGACATGGCCGCGGCGGCGGCCGCAGCGTTGCCTGCGGCGCGCGCGGCAGCTGCCGCGGTCGCAGCCGCGGCCATGGCTGCGGCTGGGCCCTGCACCCCGCCCTGCGCGTGGTTGGTGCCAGCGCTGGCATCGTCAGGGAGATTCGCAAAAATGCCGTTGTGAAGAAAGCCAGCAGGCATTAGCGCAGCTGAGCCCACGCTGAAGGCCATGCTAGACTCGGCGGCGGCTGGGGCGGCGGCGCAAGCCGTGGAGGCATCGATGGCGGCCACAGCTGGCACGCCTGCTCCCGCCTGTCCGGCGCCGTCAACAAGAACCGCAGCGTCCGACAGGCCTGAGCCCGCAGCTTCTAGGCTGCCGGCGCCGCCGTGCGGCGTCTGCGGCAGGGGCGTCCGCAGCGACGCCGCACCCGTTGCGGTGGCCGGCCCTCCGTCCTCGCCTGGCATGGTGCACAGAGTGGAGCGAGATGCGGATGCCGCCACATGCATAAGGTTGGCGGCGCTATGCGCCAACGACATGAACAGCGGCGGCTCGGCGTTGGCGGCGGAGTCCAGCACGCCGCCGACGGTGCTGCTGACGGCGGCGCCGGCCGCGCCCGCGGCGGCCGCGCCTCCAGCTGCGCCGCCGTACCCCATCATCATGGACGACGGCTGTTCCATGGAGAAGCAGGTGCGCAGCGGCACGTGCTGCTGCTGCTGCTGCTGCGGCGCCGCGGCGTGGTGGTGGTGATGCACGATGTGCATGTAGGGTTGCTGGTACAGGTACGGGGCATACATCTGCTGCTGCTGCTGCTGCGGGTACTGCATCGCACCCGCCTGCTGGAGGGCTTGCGGGGCGTTGGCGGAAGCGGCGTTTGCGTTGGCCGTGGCGTTGGCATCCTCGCAGCCGGCAGAGACGAAGGCGGTAGCGGTGGCCACGTGCGCGTACGGAACGGGCCCGACCGACGTGAAGCCGCTGGGGAAATTGAGGTAGCCGTAGTTGTTGCAGCTGCTGCTGTAGCCCACGTGCGCAGGCCCTGCGCCGGCACCAAACACGGCGGCCGAGGAGGCCGGGCCCTGGGCGCCGCCGGTCGCCCCCAGCGACATGTCGAGCGCCGAGGCTCCCGTGGGCAGGGTGCTCGGGCCGAACACGGCGCCGCTGCTGCTGCTGGCGCCGAGCAGGGCGATGCCGCGCTGCGAGGCCGAGGCGGAGATGGTTGCGAAGCGCTGCTTGGCGTTGGCAGCGGCCTCGCGCACCTGCGCCTCGATGCCCGCCAGGGCAACAATGCACTCCTGCGCGCAGACCAACACGCACACAGGCATAGGAGGCGTGTTACGGACACAGCAACGACCGGGCAGATGAGAATACGAGGTGTGTGTGCGGGGTCTTGCCGCATGCACGCGCGGGGGCCTTTCGGTTCCATGCGCCGCGCGACCGCCCCACGCACCTTGAAGGTGGGGCGCTGCTCGGGCTCGTGACGGCAGCAGGCCTGGCCCAGGCGCGCCAGGGGCGGCGGCATGTTGGGCGGCCACTCCAGGTGCAGGCTCCCCGTCATCACACCCACCGCGACTTGGGCTGCGAGGCGCACGGTAATGCACAGGTACAACAAGTCTACAAGTCACGATCACGAAACAGCAGACCTCGCCCGTACATGCAGAGCAGAAAGGTAGAAAGCATTCTTCACAAGATTTGAACGGAGCGAAGGCAGGTGTAAAGCCCCTCACCCTCGTGGTGGCCAGCGAAGGGCGCCTTGCCGGTGAACATCTGCCACAGCAGCACGCCGAACGAGTACACCTGCGCGACATGACCGTCCTCAATGGGTAAGAATGCATGGGCACCACTGTACCGCACAGCAGCCACACATACACGCTACGGCCTGCACAACGTGTCGAGTGTGAACTCACGTCCGAGCTCTTGCACAGCTTGTTGTCCAGGTACTCGCCGGCCATGTAGGCGACGGTGGCCCACTCCGAGGTGGGCACGTACTGCCCCTCGCCGTCCGCGGTGGCGGGCAGCAGCCTCGACAGCCCGAAGTCGGCCACCTGCACAAAGAAGGCAAAAGAAAATACCGTAAGAGGTGCGCGGGGGGTAGTCATCCATGAGGACGGTGTTGGTCAGGAGCGCGCGGGGGGGGGGCCGGGCGGGAAGGCTCGATGGGGCAATACATGCGTCAGGATCGTGTGTGGGCGTTGATGCCGCACACTCCTGGAGGGTGTACAAGACCGAAAGGTCACACTGCTGCACGCCGCAGCTACGTGCGCCTCTACCCGCGCACCCACTACGCCCTCCCGCCCGCCCGCCCCGCACCTTGGCCACGAAGCCGCGGGAGTCCACGCGACTACTCTTGAGCAGCACGTTGCCGGGCTTGAGGTCGCCTGGGCGACAGTAAAACAGACAGACAGGCGCACTTCAGCATGAGTACGCACAGGGTGGCGCAACGCAAGACCATTCAATGCCATGTGGGTCGTTGCTTGACTTCGGTGTCTCACCGTGAATGATGTTGATCGAGTGCAGGTGGCACATGCCCAGCGCGACCTGCGGAGCAATCGCAAAAGGAGGCAGGGTCGGATCCGGTGCGGCTCACGACACACTCGCGATCCAAATGCGCGCACACCAGTGTTCCATACTTAAAACACCAGCGACAAGAAGCCATAACGAGGCAAGCCCCACCTCGCGCGCCGTGCGCAGCAGCGCCCGCAGCGCCCACGTGCGGGAGCGTCGGTGCTGCGGGTTGGCCTTGAACACGCCCTTGCGGATGGCGGCGTGCAGAGTGCCCTCGTCGCACCACTCGCTCACGATCTGCACCACGTACTTGCCCGGTGCCGCGCCCAGCTGCTTTAGCACGTCCACGCAGTCCACAGGCCGCGTCGGCAGCACCGGCTCCGGCGCGTTCGGCCCGTCAAAGCTGTCCGGCGTGGCAAGCACCGAGAACTGCTCCTCGCTATACGCCGCGCTGGCGGCAGTGTCCGTTACCCCTGCTGCAATGTTGCCGCGGCTGCTTGCGCCGAGAGTGAGGCCGCCGGTCGGCTGCTGCTGTGGCGGCGACGCGGCGCACAGGTCCGACAGGCCGAAGATGCTGCCCAACGCGCGCGACCTGAGGCCCTCGAAGGAAGAGTCCAGCTGGCACAGCCCATACTCGAAGGTCTGCACGGTAATTCATTTCAACGATTATGGGAGAGACAGCCGCGTAACACCGACGTGGCGTTATGGCCGTCGATTAGACTGATGGCCGCCAGTAGGGCTTGCAAGAAACGCTTAAGCCTGATGATATAAGGATACCCCTGTTGTCACCCCTACTCACCTGGACGAGGTAGGGATGGGCTGCGCGGGTTTGGGCGCCGCAGCGATGTCGGAATTGCATCCCGTAGAGGCGGTTGGGACGAAAGGTGGGGGGAAATTCCAGAAACGCAAAAATTAGCCACTTGTTCTGACATAATATGCTATACTTATTATGCATAGTACCACGGATCATCCGCAACCGCACAGTAAGCGGAAATCCGCACTCCGGCTCAGTGCCGCGTCCCCCCATATGCAGAGACAAAAAATGCTGTGGCTATAGGAAATGTTGTAAGCAAGATAATGGACCCCGCGGATTCCAGGGCCGGTGCTTACCTAGCATTTTTGCAACCAGCGCTTCCATATACGCAGCCGGGGCGTTGGGCGCGTCGCACACAATCCATTTGATAGCGCACGTGCAACCTTCGGAGCGCCATTGAGCTGCACAACAACAGCGGGAAGCGCTAGGGCTCAAAACAACGAACTGGGGTAAAAGAATCGTGTCACCCAGTTTCGCGAGTCCCTACACCGTGAAACGGGCCGCTGCCACATCAAGGTCAAAGCCATGAGTACTCTATACGGCAGCAAAGCGCAGCATGAGCTCCACAGGACCACCCGCTCTATTTTAGGCATTCCTGCGATTCCCTGCCCGTCTTACCTCGCACGACAGCGCCGCTAGCGCCCTGGCCGACCCAGAAAGCGTTCGAAATGCTGGCACGAAGGTCATCAAACGTCCGCGTGCGCGGCCAGGCAGAAGACCTGTCGAAGGCTAGCTCTGCCTTGCTCGTGGGCGAGCGCTGTAGATTGACCAAATTTTCAACGTCGGAGAATTGTGATGTCGTGACTTGCTGCGTCGTCTGACCAAAAGCCGTGCTCGAGGCAAATGGTGATGCAAGGACTTGTAGCTCAGGCCTGACTTTCCCACAGTCTGAGAGCCGACCGCGAGACTGCAGAGCGGGCGTCTCGGCAGGCGTGGACGCATCGATAAGGGCGACGTTGCTGGCGCAAGGAGCGTGTTCACTTGAGCCCCGGCACTTGTCGCGTTCCCGCTCTTGAGCACTCGAGTTCACGTCGCATCCATCTCCTGCGGTCCGAAATCCGCCAATGTCAACCTGAGTTTCCTGTCCGCCACGGTTGCTTCTGTGCCCCAGCTGAGCGCCCGGCTCGGCAGCATCTGCACGCCTGCTGCAAACTCGCTCATGTTGGTCACTATTAAAGCAACAGCGAAAAAATGTCATGGATGTGTTTCAATCTGCTACTGCTGGTCCAAAAAAGGTATCGTGAAGTTGCATCTTTAGCAGACAGCGGACGTTGTAATATGGCTCTGCCTCAATGTCCGTATACTAGTATTATGCATACAACGCAACTGCATTATAGTGTCGGGAGAGCGCAGCGAGGTATGCCAGACATCACGCGCACGTCGCCCGCACTAGTGTACGGCAAACCCCATTCATTCCGGTCCTTGCGGCCCGGGTCCGGATGGCCCTCCGTGCGGAAGAACGAAGGTCGAACGCATGTCAACAATGCCCCTTGCAAGTGCCCAACAATTAAATGATGCCGAAAGCCATGCGGATAGGGTCTTCACCGTCACTTCAGTGCCCTGCTAGTCACCGCCGGTCTACACCGGTTACCGTCCCCCGCAGGTAATGTTGCCGCGCACTAAGCCTTACCGCTCACCCTCTTCTCATGCTGCTTGCGAGGCACGACATCAACATCGGGTGGCGTGCATTCGCTTTCGTTTTCGCGATTTAGCGCATGTCCGTACACCACTACACCGCCACACGTCCCACACGGGCCCCCAGAGGGTATGGAGACTGAGCCGGTAGAAATCGCTAAAGCGGAAGCGGTGACAGGGTTTTGGAGGCGGCTGCAGGACTTCGCAAGATTAGGGGTGCCCAGGAAGGGGTGGAGGGAGGTAGGCACAGCGCACCCCCTGCTAGCCGTGCAGGGCGGGCGCATTAAGGTTCAGCAACCTGCTTAGTCAAGTCTTGTCAGCTCGCAACTGCTGCTTATAAGCGGTGCTAGATAGAGTGTAGATGAGACGCGGTTTGTGTGTGTACGTGTGTGTGTGGGTGGTACCGTTGACGGTGACGTATGTTCGCGTCCCTTGTGGTGGCGGGTAGGCGCTCGGTTGCGTGCTTGTCCCCTCTGCGGTAGGTGACTCGATTGAGTTGGTGGTTTGGGCTGTAGCTTTGGCGGCTAGGTGCGGCGGCTTTGAGCGTTCTCGCCGGCCCTGTCCCTCTTGCTACGTGTGGCCTGCTGATGAGTAGCAGAAGGGTGACACGTGTGTTCCCAGGCGTTGGTAGCCCCCAGGGGAGCGTGGGTTGTTCGTCTTCGGGTTGTCTCTTGTCGGGGGTTTCGTTTGAGGTATTAGGTGCGCGAGCTGTCTCCACACCGCCTGGTCCTGTGGGCTCAGGAGAGCACAGGGAGGCGTTTCTCGTTTCGCGGCTAGGCTTGCTGTGCGCGGGTAGGGCAGGTCAGCCGTGGGCTTGGGTTTCTAGCGCTGTTTTTGTGAGCGCTCTCGCCAGTCCAGAGACTGGTAGGCTGCAGAGGCCGTGTGTCGGGCCCGGGTCGGAGGCAGGCCCACAGCTGTAACATTAAACACGTCCAGCGGCGCAGCTCTTCGCATTCACACATCGACGTTCGACTCTCACGGTATGCCATACGTGGCTGTCGCCCAGTGCCCGTATCTTGTAGATGCCCCTGGGCCCCCGGTGTCTACTACCGTGTAGATGCCCCCTTCTGATTTATCTACCCGAAAATATTTTCTTGGGGGGCAAGCCCCCCAAACCCCCCAAAATTTCTACCCTTCCCCCTCTTTTCCGCACCAAAACGTGCCAAAACGTCTACCTCCCGTAGACGTGCGCCCCACCAAACCCTGAAAGCCTCTACGTATTCGGCCGAAAAGGGGCAAATTTCTACCGGTAGAAGGAAGATACTGGCACTGCTGTCGCCGACGCGGAAGCCCCACTAGAGTTTGCGCTTAGGACTGGCAGGGGGGCAGAAACATGATATTCCGACCCCACCTTACAACACCTTCTGAACCCCTGGGACGACGACCGACTCACTGTGTACTACAGTTGTACACTCGTACACCCCCTGCCAGGTCGTGTTACGGACATGCGCAAAATTGCGAATGCGACATGCGAAACCGATTGGAAGTTGACGTCGTTTCTAGTAAGCAGCACGAGAGGAGGGTGAGCGGTAAGGAGGAGTGCGCGGTCGTGTCTGTCCATCCATCCATCCATCCATGGCACGAACCCTACCCCCAGCCCGCGTGTCTCCTAGGGTATCATCGATCAACGGCATGTGTTAATCTTCTATGGTGCATATACATGTCAGTGTAATGTGTTGCACAGCTGTGCGCTCGACCACGATGGTACCAACTGTAGACATGTCGGGACACATGCTGGCCCCCACGAGCCAGTTACCACTCCCAATCATACAGAGTATATGCCCGCAATGCTCAGAAGTGCTTATAAGTTTTGTACGCAATATTTTCAGGCTGTTTTCCCTGCTGGGAGGCGCTCAGACAATATCTTGTGATAGGCCGTGACAATACCGTTCCGGCCCAGGGGACGACGAGCGACCTGATTGAAATTCTGAAAGCGAATTCTGAATACTCTCGTTGAGCTCTTTCGATTGAGAAGGTGAGGTTCTTTTCGGAAGGACCTGCCCCCGGCGACCCATTCAGGACGGTGTATGAGGGCTGGCGCTAAGACAGGAATAACCTGTCTAGCTCCTTACATCACAGACCTAGGCCGGACGGCTGGTGAGAACACGCTCCCTGTCCACCTCGCCACCCGCCTGTTCAGTCTACACATCGGACCTCTTCTACAACTCCTAACGACGAACGTACATGAACGAATGGACGCCTGCGGCTGCCTCTCCTGTGACATGTGCGGCTGTGCCTAACCCCGCCCAAAGTTCTTTGTGTGCCTGCGCCACATCAAATTCCACATGCTCCACCGAACACATTGACGGACATACCGTACACCACGCCATCGATACAACACCAGGCCACAAAAAGATGTCACGCACGCATAAAATGTGTAACCTGTTTGGTACTTGAGGTCAAGACTCTAGCATGGACGTTGCGTATCCCTAGGACGCCAGCTACGGACAGCCTCTCAACAGCTGTGCGGCACGTGGCATGAGCGAAGGACCGGGAGTCTTGAGTTCCTAGAAATCCAACCAGCAGTCCGTCATCGTCGTTGACTCGGCAACCAGACTGGCGCTGCTGACCCCCCTCCCTTCGTCATGTCAAGACATATTAGATCCTTTCAAACGATTTGATAGAAGCCGAACGCACGTTTTGCAGCAGAACGCTACCATGCTTGCTCCAAAGCACTATCATCGACCTCCACACCGTTTGTTTATCTCATCATGCCCATACATGAGTAACACCCTGTGCGACTACTGCCGATTCCTTTTCCTACATAGGACAGGCCAGGTCCCGGGCAGGTTGGCCCATCTTGCGCCGCTTGGCCCATCCCAGTCACGACGCGCTATGCCACCCCGCCTCCCTACCCCTCTTTATGTAATGACCATTAAAGTAAATACGCCCCAACGCTGACCGCCCCAGGCTCACCACCCACCTGCATGAGCTTATCACTACTAACACGTTGCTTCCCCCGCTTTTGTTTATTTGTTGCTTCACGTCTCCTTACTCCGCCTTGCCGCCTGCCGCCACCTCGCGCGCCAGAAGCCGCCCCGCCTCCTGCCGCATCTCATCCAGCCGCACGCCATTCAGCTTGACCTGCAGCAACGCGTTCGTTCAGACGCTGTTAAGCACAGCATCTGCTGCCACCGGTATTATGGCCAAGCTACCACAGGCAGGAGTGAGCGAGTCCAGGGCCAGGCATGCGGGGGGACAGGGGGGCGCAGTGGCCACAGGGCCATGATGGGAGCCACGGCCAGCAGCGCCAGCGCAGGACCGCGGCCCCACAACACCAGCGCCCGGCCATTGTGTCGCCCCGACCTACCTGCCCACCCGCCCACCCACGCACCTCCTGCCAGCCGTCGCAGGCCATGCGGTTGGGGTTGCGCTGGCGCAACACCTTGAGCGCCAGGCTGCTCACGGAGCGGAACTCGCCGTACTGGCAGTCGATACGACCTGCGACGGTAGGTTGGGGATTGAGATTCAGGGTTTGGGGTCTGGAGGCGGGGAAGGGCCAAGCGCAGCGGCGTGCACGGCACCTCTTACCGACCGCACACATAAGAAAAAGGCATCCGGTCATTCGGGCAGCGCTGGCAGTGTGCCACCGCCATGATGCCCCCGCACCCCGCCCCGCGGCCCTTCAAGGGGCACGTCTTCCAACACATTCGTGTGTGCGCGTCTCATGCCTACATGACCCCGGCGATGCCGACCCGCCCCACGGCCTGCGCTCCCCACCGCCGAACCCTGCGCACCCCGCCCCCAGCGGTGAGCGCCCTGTGACCAACACACGCACCGTCCGGGTGGACCACGACGTCCACCACGTCCTGATTGCCCACCAGCAGCTGGTGCGGCCCCGGCGTGATCAGGTTGAAGCGCACCACGTCCGCCAGCGTTGACACTGTGCGCGTGCGCTGCCGCGGCTTGCCGGCCTTGGTCGCACCCGCCGCCTCGCGCGCGGCCGCCGCCGCGGCGGCGCGCTGCGCTGCCTTGCTCTGCGAGGCGGCGTGGGCCTGGGCCTGGGCCTGCGCAGAAGCTGCGGAGGCGTGCGGCGCACGAGAGATGGAGCCGCCGCCGGCCGCGGCGGGTGTGCCGCGGGCATTGCGAGAGCCGGGCGACGGAAGGGTGCGCGTCTGCAGGGCACATACACATACAGAGCAGTGGGGAAGAAACGCGACGGGTCATGATGATGCGATGGCATCAGGGCCGACGGCCCTGTAAGCAGGTGCCCTGAGCAAGGGCCGCCGAGGCGGCAACGCAATGAGGCAAACGTAAGTGCTCGCTCCGTTTGCGCTACTTCTCCCCGCCACACCCACCACACCGTCATCGGGCCCCGCACCTGGGCTGTGTGAAGCCCGTCACTCCCATCGCCGCCGCCTCCCAGTATGGAGGTGCTTATTTCCATCGGGTCATCGTCCATGCCTCCAGCCGCCATCGTCGCCGCCAGCGACGTAGACATAGAGCGAGAAGGCCGCAGGTCCCCGCTGCCGCCACCACCGCCGCCGCCATAGTCCGCCGTGGGCGAGTTGTATGAGGCTGTCGCATGGCCACTGCCCGCCGCGCCGCCGACGCCGTCAAGCGTGCCAACGCTGCCGCCGACCCCGCGGATGCCTCCGACACCCGCGGTCTCAAAAATGCCGCGGTCAAAGCCGCCGCTCGTGCTACCGCCAGCACCGTATTGGCCCCCGCCGCGGCCGCTGCTGGTGGTGGCGGGCGGAAAGCCGGGCAACCCGGCGGGGCCGCCCGGGCCGCCCCCCATGCTCCCGCCGCCCCCAACGCCGCCCAGCACCTGACCGACGGACACCGCCTGGAGCTGCTGCGGCTCGGCGCCTGCTGCACGCCCCATGGACTGGTGGGACATGGAGCCGCTGTGTGCGCCGCTCACCGCCCCGCCCGCCTCCATGCCACCGGCGTCCATGGGCATGGCCATGGCACTGGGGCGCATAGCCGCAGCGTTCGCCATCACCATCTGTTGTTGCTGCTGTTGCTGCTGCTGTTGTTGGAGCGCCGCCATCTGCTGCTGGTGCTGTTGTTGCTGTTGGTGAAGCATTGGCGAGGGTTCGCGCCGGAACTGCGGGAGGCTGCCCTGGCTGTGCGTTCCCGACGTCAGCTGAGGCAGCCCGCCCTGGCTGAGCATGCTGCCGCCCCCCGTGAGCTGTTGGATGTGCTGCAGCCGCTGTGACAGGGGCTGCTGCTGCTGCTGTTGATGTAGCAGCTGTTGATGCTGGTGCTGGTGCTGCATGCGCTCCTGGGCTTCGTGGGCGACGTACATGCTCCCGCTTGCGCCGATACCGATGCCGCTTGGCCCGCCGGCAGCAGCCTGTGCACCCGGCGCCATGACTGGGCGTTGTTGCTGCCCCTGCTGTTGGTGCGGCGAGGGAAAATTGGACAGTTCCTGTGCCTGTAAGAAGTTGCTGCTGCTGCCGCTCTGCGCCCCCGACATGCGCGCTGCCATGCCCAGTGGATGTTGCGCAGCTCCGTACCCCTGCTGTTGCTGTTGCTGCCATTGAGCTGCATGCTGCTGCGACACTGCCTGCGAGTGGGACTGCGACTGCGACCGTGGGTACTGCCCCGACAGCGACTGGTCAACCGCCACCAGCGAGGCGCGGCGGAGCTTTAGCGGCGCGACCGGAACACCAATGCCACCACTGCCGCTGCCGTTGCCGTCCACGCCCCCGCCCATCGCCACCGCGCCGTAAGACACGTCCATGCCCGGTAGCGCGCCCGACGCGCTCACGGTGCCGGCAGCTGCAGCGGCCGGGCCGCCGCTGCCCCCGGTCTGAGGCCGGTCGTGCGGGATGCTCGCCACCCGAAGCACGGAGCGCACCAAGCTCGGGCTGGCGCCAGGTTGCTGCCCCACCGCCATCGAGTTGATGCCCACAGCCACACCCCCGCTCATGCTGCAACCGCCCCCGCTGCTGAAGGGCAGCGGCTGTAACCCTGGGCTGGGTAGGTAGGGGGCGCCGCCGCTGGAGGGCGGTGCGGCCTGCAGGCCTCGCATGACGGGGCCGCTGCGCGGCTGCAGTAGCGCGGCTGTGGCGGAGGCGCTGACGGCGCCGGCTGCGTTCCTGCTGCCGCTGGGAAACAAACCCGATGCACATACAGCGTCGCTGACATGGAGCTCCAGGTCAGGCGGCATGCCCCAGCCCGGCACGGCGCCTGGCTGTGCCTGCCCCTGCGCCATAGCCTGACCGCTTTGCTGCTGCTGCTGCTGCTGCTGGTGTTGCTGCTGGTGTTGTTGCTGCTGCAACCAGCTGCCGCCCTCCTGCATCTCGCGCGGCAGCGGATTGCTGTGGTGAGCCAGCCGCGCTGCGACCTGCGCCGGCCCGCCTCCGCCTCCTGCCCCATGGAGCGCGGGGCTGCCACTGCTGAGCCCTGAAAACCCGTCCACGCCGCCCAGTCCCCCGCCGCCCGTCCTTGTCCGGGCCGTCAACCGCGCCACGTCCAACGCGCGGACGCAGGGCACGCTGAGGCTGCCCGCGCTGGCCATGGCTTGGCTGCTGTCCAGCTCGCTCATGCTGGTGCCCTGCGGGTACTGCTGCTCTGCACCGGGATGCAGGCGTGGGGAGGGGTAGCCGGGCCCTGCCGAGGCGTGCGCGCTGCCAGGCCCTTGCGGCAGGTGCCGCTGGCCGTGGCTGGTGGAGGCCACGGGCGGTGTCATGGAGCGCGGGTACGGCTGGAGCGACAGCCCCCCGTGGCGCTCTTGTTGTGGATGCTGGTATGGTTGCAGCAGGCCCTGCGGGGGCGCCCCCGCGGCAGCGTGCTCCTGCTCCTCAAGCAAGCGCAGCGTGGCGGCGTCTGCCAGCATGTCATCTAACCCCTCCAGCATGCGATTGATGCCGTCCACGTCCGGTCCCGGCGCCATGCGCGGAGGATCGGGTTGGAACGTACCGAGGAAGGCGTCCCGGGCGCGGCTGCGGCAAGCCGGGAGGGCAAGGGTGAACACAGCGTTCGCGTTGTTTTCACATACCCTGCCGAAACACGGCTGCCGTAAGTCCTATAAATCACGTACCCATTGTTGTTGAGGCTGTTGAGCGAGATAGGGCGCGCCTGGGAAAAGTTTCGAGCCTGCGAGTCGGGCTGACCTCCCATACGCAGCCCTACGAGGCTAAGCGAGAGCTCTTCTGGATTGGAAGACACATATGCCGCATCAACCCCGAACTCCGCAAACGCCCGCCTGCAAAAAAAAGAGCATTGTCGGTGGGTGACGCAAAGTTGACCCCGGTTCGTTCGCGGTCTCGGTTGGCCTACAAAGCTTACTTTCTTGAATGATGGCTGCTGACGCCCCCGAAAGCGGAGGCCGAGCGCGGCTCCTCGGGAAAAACGGCGTTGCCAGAGTCCACCCGTTGCTCCTCCTGGACTATCCACTGATGTGACTTGGATGCCTCCCGAATATTCACAGGCCGCGCGGAGGCTGGGACAAGGTTGCCTTCCATTGCTGAGGCAATCCTAGCGCGTTCCAGCGTTAGCGCTGCTGGCAATAACTTGGTTGTAACATATTGGTATAACTTGAAATAACCATGAGGCAGAAGCATGTATATTTGCACGGCGCGATCGGTCAACTGTGACTTGTGGCACGCCCATTATGCGGCACGTCGGTAACGAGCCCTGCCCCTACCTCAGTGAACCATAATGGTCGGACTGTCCCTTTATGCTGTCGCATTCATGATATCGGCTCCCCTACCCCCTCGCCTTCATCCCGTGTGGGCCGAACATGGGGCACCTCTGTGCCGTCCGTACGCGGGCAAGGCGTGTGGCGGGCAAGGCCTACCAGGAGATAGAAGAAGCCTCCCCACAGCTGTAACACAACTATTGCGCCCGAGACACGCTTTGTGCAAAGACTGCACGATTGTGTAAGGTCGGCAGCCAACTGGAGGGAGGGCGGTTTCCCTTCGGGCCGGAGATAGTGCCCCTTGACCTGGCTGCAGGGCACCCTTGCTTGGTCGGACTGTCCCTTTACGTAATGTAGCATTCATAATAGATGGAGGTAACATGCTTTTACATGGTTCCTCACGCGAAGATTGCAGGACCGAGAAGGAAAAGGCGCTGCCTGGCGGAGCCTGCTGAGGTTTCGGCCTTCCGCTTGAAGGCACGCCTGTCTCCGCCACCTAGCACCGCCCGGAGCCTGGCATAGCCTGGCATACTGGCTGCTGGTGCCCATGAGCATTCCACATTTCGGGTCCCTCATCTGGCTGCGCGTTCGTGCAGCATATGGGGTCCAACAGGTCGACGAGCGTGGGACCCACAGGTAGGGAGGGGCGCTTGACGGGCCCTAACGCAATCTTGCAAAAGCACCGACACTAGGGGTGGAACTGCCTCGTGCGCGGCTAGCACGGCGCCATGGACACGAGGGGTGTCTCCAGGGTTAGCTGGCCTCCAGCCCTTGCGAGCGACGCCGAGTCCGCTCTCCCGCTACCTCACAACCGCCAGCGCCAAGGCTGCGTGTGGCTAACCCAGCTGTGTGTGTGGTTACAAGGTGGTGCGCACTTCTCGTGCCTTTCTGCCTCGTGAAAACCGAAGGCCCGGGCCGGGGTGACCCTTATCACGCCTAACTAACTTGGTTGTTCATCTCTCTTGGCCGGCCCTCGCAAGGGGCACATTCCTGCTCCTAAGTTCCCATATGGTGTCGAGCAGCGCAGCAAGCCTAGCCGGGTCCGCATTCCGCATCACTTCCTGCATGCCCTTGCTAAAGTCGAGGCCACTGTCTGTCCTCAGCTGGTCGTAAGCCGTACATGCCATCAGAACGTGATGCTCGTCCTCCACTTCGTTGGTTATGCACAGCGGGCACGTCCTCTCCTCCCTAGGCCTATCCCATGCGCGATTAGCAGTAGTTGGCCAACAACATAGTCGGAATCGCATCAGAAGCTTATGTTGTGCTACAGGGATGTAAGCCCGACCCCCCAACGCGCGCCACACACCCCATTGACATTAACGCCGAGTCCGCTCTCCCGCTACCTTACAGCCTCCAGCGCCAAGGCTGCATGTGGCTAACCCAGCTGACAAGGCTGGGGTGTTGTGACTGTGTTAGTTACTCATTCCATTGGGCGAAGGAAAGCTTGAGGGCACTGCGAAGAGCCCGTCACATGTTGGCGCCCCCGGTTACATGGACCCCACAAGTCACCTTCCTGAAGCAGGGGCTCTAACTACATCAGTCCAGTGGATGTGCCTGGCGTAGGTACTAACTGCGGGACACACCGCACAACGGGTGTCCCGCGCCTTATGACAGCGCAGCTGCATCAGTCAGACGCCCATGCAGGAATGGCCCATGGCAAGACGTTGCCACGTAGCAACCGCCGAGGCGGCGTTTCTCGTTTCGTGGCTAGGCTTGCTGTGCGCGGGCAGGGCAGGTCAGCCGTGGGCTTGGGTTTCTAGCGCTGCTTTTGTGAGCGCTCTCGCCAGTTCAGAGACTGGTAGGCTGCAGAGGCCGTGTGTTGGGCCCGGGTCGGAGGCAGGCCCACAGCTGTAACATTACACGTGCCCACTTGTTTTCGACGCTCACCAGTTTCGATGCAGTACAACGCAGCGACGCAACTGGCAAATCAGGCAGGCCGTCGCGGAGACGATGCTGACGAAGCTGTCGGACATGCCCGGTATTCATGTGAGGCACACAGACACGAATTATGAGCATGTCCGTAACGAACACCATGCAGCAGTGCCTGTATCTTGTAGATGCCCTTGGGCCCTCAGTGTCTACTACCGCGCAGATGACCCCTGCTAATCCTTCTACGCTAAAAAGTTTTCTTGGGGGCAAGCCCCCAACCCCCCCCCAAAACATCTACACTTCCCCTGATTTGCCCGCCAAAACGTCTACCGGCCGTAGACGTGCGCCCCACCAACCCCTGGAAGCTTCTACGTTTTCGGCCGAAAAAGGGCAAAATTCTACGCGGTAGAAGGAAGATACAGGCACACATGAGCACACATATGCGAGGGCAACAGGCACACATGAGCGAGGGCAAGGCGTACAACGGTACAAGAGGTGTGAGGGTAGAAGACCTGGACGGCACATCTGGATCAGGAAATTGGCCCACGGGATCTGGCATATCCTGAATTGGTCATTTTTTGGCCCCCACCACCCCCCTCATGTATACCCGCTGCTCCTCAACCATAGTCGTGCAACCGGTTTCGAATGTCTGGAGCTTATTTTATGTGTTACAGCTGCGGGGAGACTTCTGACCCGGGCCCGAAACACAGCCTACCAACCTCTTCGGACTGGCGGGAGCGCCGACAGCCCGACCGGCGTACACCAACCAAGCCTAGGCAGAAGTCTCCCCACAGCTGTAACATAAGGCTAAGCCTACGTCGGCCGAAACGCACACGACGCATGGCCGCGCATGGCGCGCGTATATGTGTCGCAGGGTGTCTCGCTATGTTTGTGCTCAAGTTACGGAGTTCAAGCCTGGTACAGCCATGGCGGATAAGGAAGGTGGTCCTCCCCTGCGAAAAGTAAGGTGGTCCTCCCCTGCAAGTAGTAATGCGTAGCAGTCGCGGTTTGGCCAAAAACAAAGGCAGGGCGGCTACAAGAGCGCGCGCGTGGCACGAATGCAAGCCTTGCCTGTGTTTGTGCTTGCACGTACAGCCTGCTTGTGCTGTATACTCCCGTTTCAAGATCAACGCAAAGTTACAGACACGCAAAGTATTGATAGCCAAGTAGAACGTGTGTGCGAGGTGGCTGGCTAAGTATGCCTCTGGGCGCAACGTGCCTGCCGGTGCGATAGGGCCACTGCGCGGAGGTTGGGCCACCCAGGCGGGGCCCCACCTCCGGCAGCAGCAGGGCTCGTATCTTGTTTTGGGGGGTTCGTCTGGACCAGACTTGCCGGTCCCTTACAGCTGGATTACCATGTTCTTGTAAGGTCAAAAATGGTTTTACAAACTCTGCGGTAATCACCGCCGTGTTCTGCCGGTGGGGTCCACTGCTTCTTAGAGCATTTCCAGTGACAAGGGGTCTACAGGCTATTGGGGCAGGTCCCCGCCAATTGCCCCAACGCAACGAGCTGTCATTTTGCACTGTCGCTACCGCGCCATAGCCCGATTAGAAAAGACCCTAATGGATGTTGCCGACGGCTACAAAAGTGCGCGTGACGCTCAATCCTACCTGCCACACCGCCAATCCCAACCTGTTACTCCACCTACCCAAAGCTGCGGTTCTGTCAAACCTGCGTTTGTCCCTTCTGGTCAGGGCGTAAGTTGGTTAGACTGGAAAGCGCGAATCCGTGCCCGCCCCTCCGAGCAATTCACTGCCCGTGTGATCCCTGTGGGCGTGACAGGGAATGCTCAACGCTGACCCTTCGCCGACCCCGGCAGGCGCGATATGTCCCAGCACAATACTCCACGTTTAACCAGAGTCAGGACGGGCAGGCGGCTTGAAGTAGGCTCCGCCGGGCTGAGAATCCCGCCAAAAACTCGACACTCGAGTATTAACTTGTTAGTCAACAACCCTAGCCTTGGCGCCACCCGAGCTTTAGGCGTCCCATGATACAAAAAAGGGGCAGAAAGGGCTCGCCAGCCTTCGTCTGCCACGGTGTAGTTGAAGTTTTTGCTCCCTCTGAAGGCGCGAGCCAAATTGATGATCTGCTTACATTGTTATGCGAATTGCATTTGAGTGTTAGTGTTACCCATGATGGCCAGGGCCCAATGTCGTGTGCTCCGACAGTGCCCCGGCCGGAAACCGACATATATGGCGCATGCCCAAATGTAGCCTACCCAGCGATAGCCAAGTCTTGGGGCTACAACCACAAACGGCGTGCGCAAAAGGGGCGCTCTCAGTCACATGGCCGCATTAACCCCTCACCAACCGCTGTTTATGTGAGATGCCCACGCTCTTCGTTTTCCTAGTTGCTGTTAGTGGTGTTGCGATCATGTCTACTCCGTAACAAATCAAGCAATGTTAAGCCGATACCTAACGGCGTGCTTTGGAGCGTGTGCGGAAGCGCCCCCAGCTGCCTCGTCTGCGCGTTCCTTGTCGTCTTGCTTTACCGTCGACACAGCCCACCAACCTAATGAGCTGCCCAGCCCAAATTTGTGCACGCTGGCCAGTGCCTGCGGCCTCAAGGACGCGCAGCATTCGAGCCACGCGAGCAGTCTTTCGTTGCTAAATGCCAGCGCACGAGGCTTTGAGCAACCTTTGGAGCTGCCGCAAGAGGGCGCCGGTAACGCTGCAGGTCAAGCGAATGCCATCTACTTACCTGGTTTATACGCCGGGACGCCCTGTTCATCGCGTCTTAATGTGGTTCAATCCTGCGAGAAGCTGTTTGAGGGCATTGGCATAGATGGCTCTCAGCAGCTGCAGCGGGGCCAGGACTCCTGCTGCTTAGCCGGTAAGCGCTACTCTGGCGAGTGCTGTAACCTTTGCTGTCAGCTATCCTCTGATATTCAGTGTAACTTAATCCTGACTGTTGTTGTTGATTGTCGGAAGAAAGCAACGGCGCCTTGCGAAGCTAAAGTGATTTGTCCAACGCCTCGAATACTGCAGGCGCGTGGCGTGGCGCACAGGCATCTATCAAGGTTATATGTGTCGGCACCCCAGAGTCCCTCGCGCATGTCAGCGCGGCGCTGAGCTCTCTGACCTTGAGGTCTCACCCATGTGAGCATGCGATGTTTACGAGCTCGTGGATTGCTCATTTCTCGCCGGACCCGCGTAATTGCACCCAAGACCGCTGCTTGGCCTCAAAATGCCAGGCTGCCGGACCGGTAGCCGTCTCGTAAACGTCGAGACACTCCCAAGCGCCCAGAACCCCCAGCCTGCTTGTGACATTCCCTTCTCCCGCGCCTCGGCTTGACCGCCCCGCAGATCTCCTGCAGTACTACTCCTGCAGCGTGTGCCGGATACCGCCCACCGCCTCGTTTGACGCAGCTGCCGCAGCGCCACCCGTCGCTGCGGCGCCGGCCATCGCCGGCCCCGCGCCAGACCTTCTGCTCAGTTTCCACACACTTGGCGGCGGCGGCGCGCCCAGCGCAGGGCACTCCCTTGCTCCCACCGCCAACGGCGGCCTTGCCACGTCCGGCCACAGCCGTAGCATGGAGTCCATTCTGGGCAGCGCCTTCGAGTGCTGCCTGCCGCTGCCCGACTGCGGCACACTGACAGGCGCGGAGGCGGCGCGCCTGGTCCTTGACGCGCTGAACCCCGCGCCCGGCGACTTCCTGGTCGCCTTGGTATCCGAGCTGTGCCTACTGGGTGACCTCACGTCTGCGCTGGGCTCCGGCGTGTTTGGCGCCGCCTGCTGCGCCGCCAGCCATGTGGCCAAGGCCAAGGCCTGCGCGCTGCCCAGCGGCGCGGCGGCGGAGGCCGCGGAGGCGGCGGCAGCAGCCGCCGCGCGTGGCTGCAGCGGCGCCATGCCCGCGTCTGCCGGCGTCCGGCGCGGCAACGGAAGTGCGTCGGGCGCCGCCTGGACGCCGGCGCATGCGGTGCGTGCGGCGGTGGCCACGGCGCGCGAGGCAGCGCTGGGCGTGGTGCACCTGCACGCTAGCGGCTCGGCGCACGGCAACCTACGGCCGTCCAACGTCCAGCTGCTGGAGTCGCACACCGACTGCCGCGGCTTCGTCGCAAAGGTGCGATCATGCTGGCTTCAAGCCACGCCCCCTGCGCACGCCATGTGCATCGGGCGTCGCACGTGCGGCGCGGCGTTGCTTCATGCGGTGTTTGGCTCTGCGCAAGCTCACTGCCCACTGTTGTCCTGGTGCGGTCGCAGGTGTCGGACGCAGGCCTGGGGCCGCGCCACACCGAGCTGGGGCCCGAGCTGGTCGCCTACGTCGCCCCTGAGGCGCTGGTGTGGGGCATGTGGCCGCCCTCCCTTGCAGACGTGCAGGCCGCTGACGGTGCGTGCGAGCCCTGCCAATCCATCACACCGCTTGCTAGTACTGTAGCCGCTTGCTGGTACTGTAGCCGCTTGCTGGTGCGGTAGTCGCTTGCTGGTGCGGCAGTTAGCCCTGTGTCTGCAGCTGGAAGCCGCCCGCTTGCTTTTTACAATTGCACTCCCAACTCCTTTTGCCTTTAACAACGACCCATTAGCCTCCTCTGCGGCTTGCTCCTCCTTCGCCCCTGCAGTGTACAGCTTCGGTGTCCTGCTGTTTGAGATGCTCACTGGCCACCGCCCCTCCGCCCAAGACCTCCAGGTGCTTGGCTGCGCCACCGCCGCAACCGGCCCAGCGGGCGCTGCCGTGAGCAACCCTGCCGACGCCGCCGACGCCACCGCCGCCGCTCAGCAGTGCTGGCCCGAGGGTTGGGACCCTTCAGTGCTTCCGGCGCAGCTGTTGCAGCTTTGCGGCTGGTGCCTGCAGCCGGACGCCGACGCGCGTCCTCGCATGGACACGGTCGCATCGCAGCTCGGCCACATCGAGGCGCATCTCCGCGCGGCGGCGGCGGAGGCAAAGCAGCGTGCCGCCGCGCGCGCAGCTCAGCCGCCTGTGGGCGGCATCTCTCGGATGCCCGCCAGCGCAGGCACCTTTGAAAAGCCGGCGGCTGGCGGCATCTGTGGAGACGGCGGAGGCCCTTTGGTTGCGCTGTCCGCGGCTGGCGCGACGCCGGCAGCCGCTGTGGCCGCGACCATGGAGCCGCTGAGCGTGTTGGCTGCGGTGAGCCGGCTGGTACCGGCTGTGCCGGAGTCGTGCAGCCTGTTAGCGGGCGAGGGGCGGGAGCTGGCGCTGCCCCTGCTCGCAGCCTGTGGCCGCAATGGCGGCCTGCACAGCGCCGAGTCGCTGGACTGGAGCGCAGTCGTCAGCGAGGATTGGGGAACTTGAGGCATGAGGCGGGCTGTCCACAGCTGTCGGCGCCAGCCCTGCCATCACGTGCCGAGGCGCACATTTCATCGACGTAGCAAAACGCGGCGTAAGCCCTACACAGGACAATGCAATCGGCTGGGGCCCATTTGGCCCATGCAGCAATTTATCTAACGGTACTGGGGAAAGGTGGTGCTGGGAAGGTGGATCAAACGACTTTCATCCAACATTCTGCTGGCGGTCGGATGTTACTGATCGGGGCAGGGTACTGAGCGTTATCGGGTTGGCCTGTTAAGATAGCAACATGTTCACTAAACCAGGTGGCATGTTGGGCCATGTGTGGTTCTTAAACTGCCTTGCAACAAGCGTGGGGGCAAGAAGTGGGAATACCCCGGTGCTGCGCGGGTGCGCGTGGAGCTACGCCGGGGAATGTGGGCGTCTGATGGCCAAAGCCCCTCCATGCCTTGAACATGATGAAGCACGGGGAGATATTTCAATTGCACGATGGCTGCTGTGTGTTGCGGGCATGTTGCGCGCGACTGCCTGCTGCGTGTGCTTTCAAATGCCTGAGTTATGCGTTCATCTGGTGCGTGTCTGCGGAATAATAGGCCGACACAGTTGGGGCAACCCACCCTGCAGGGTTCCAAAGCGTGCGCGATACAGAGCCAATGACTTCGCAAGTGAGCTGAATTGCTACACGTGTCATACTGTGAGGGTTTAATCAGTAGGTAATACGGGCTTGGCTGTTGTTGTCTGGCACCCAAGCGCTATTGCTTTCCCATGGCGTGACTAGCGTGTGAGGCACCGCGATGCGGCCCGCGCTGTATTCGGTTCCGGCGCTGGGCTGCTAGGGCTTCGCATTACGTGTCCATCGAACTGCAGTGCGGGGGTAAAGACAAAGTGGCCCGCACTCGCATGGCCGGACCTCTTATTAGCCATTAGCATTTGAGGAATTGGTCGTGTGCAGTGCCTCGGATTGTTGCCTGGCGTTGGGCACGTCCGCTTTCGTGTTTCGGAGTCGCTAGGCACTGACGACAATGGCATCGCCTAGGCAGAGCGACATGCTTGACGAATTATGCTGCAAGACACGGAGACAGCGGAAGCCACTAGTGCACTTTCATTGCAGTGCACTTGTCTGGGGTACAGTGCAGCCGGGACCGCCTTGTCTAACATACTTGCGAGCGCATGGGAGTGACGCGTTCACGGTGCATGCGAGCAGGGGAGCTGCAGGAGTGGGAAGAAGGAAAGTGTGTGACTCATGCCGCTGTTAGAGCGTTGTCATGAGACTCTGTACAGTAAACGGCTTTCGAGTGATCGCTTGTCTTGAGGGTCGCTTATGAACTGCTAATTGCTGAGTCAAACTGCTTACTGACACAGACCTTTCCATAACGGAACTATCGACCATCGACCCCGTTCAAAGTCTTTGCTGGCACGCGTGGGGCATCGCCCGTATAGCATACAGAATCTGAGGCTGGCTGATTGAGTGCTGTTTGGTCTGTCCTTTGCCTGCTTTCGCTTGACAGCATTAACTCCGGAGTGGACACATGGCGGGCAGTGCCTGTACCGACCGACCCTTCGTCTGGGAGATGAGGCATCTTTTGGAACCTTCGGCCTTAGATTAATGCATGCGGTGTGGGTTCAGCCCACTTTTCCCTTTCGTGTCCTCAAAGGATGCATTGAAGCACTGGCGCATGTGCTCCTGTGCCCCGGCCCCGGTATGTGAGCCAGTCAACGGCCATGCGGTGGGGAGGGGCAGGGGATGAAGAGCTCTATCCAAGTTCACAGTATGTCGCACGGGTAATTTCACAACCTTGTGCGCATGGCACGGTATTCGTGCGACGTCGACTCAAAGGAGTCAGCCGTAGTATAGGCCCAAATGTAGCGGTCATAATCACATGCATGCTATAAAGTGCGAGTATACCTCTAATGCTCCCCGTTGCGCTCTGTCGGGAGGGCGCTTCCTTGTGTGGCGTCAGTTTCTGCGGCTTTTGCTGATGGCGGCGTACAGCCCATTGTTCGTTTGGATGCGCGAAGCCATCCTGTACTCGTCCCCGGTCTAGAAACATTCACGTGTCAAGCGGTTAGCACGGGTTAGCACCAGGATGGCAGCAGTTATCCATTTGTCCTGGGGACGAGAGTTTCTTTGCACAGCTGAGAGCACATTCCTTCTTTGCGCCGCATGGCGTTGTGTGTGGGCGGTAGGAGACATTCTACGTCACAGAAGTATACAATCCCTGTGGACTACGCCCTGGGGCATCTAGATGTGTCTTTTGCCGACGTCCTACTACATTGTGGATCTGCCGTCCATCATGACATGGCATGACATATGGTGATGATGATGTGTTACAGGATTGGAAGTGTGCGTTCCTTCTCCCGTAACGAGCATGACATATGCACAGCCAATTGTGTAATCACACTATCACAGTGCACGTGTACCATGCCCTCCACGTACCATGCTCTCTGTACTCCACCCCCCAAGTCAGTCTGGCTGTACGCCAGACCAGCCTATACATGCCGCACAGGGCAGGGCAACCTTGCATACCGGACGCGCTCGCACCTCCCGTAACAGACACCAACCGTGTTGTCAGAGTAATATATAAGTCAGAGGGACGCAGCACAACCTATTCGGCTGCCTACGCACCTGCAGCCTCCACAAATACGCCCTTCTGCGCAGACGCAAGCGCGCACGGCAAACCCATTCCGCGTCCACGCCAACCGGCCTTGCAAAAGCGCCCGGCGCTTTTTGGTTTGATCATTTGATGCAATCACTCGCGCCTCCACCAAGCCCACACGGATCGGGCCCCGCAGTCAAGCCTCGGGCTCCATTCGTCGCCGACTCAGGGCCCAACCGTGACAGGTCCACCTTTACCGCTGACACACTAGCTGCTTCCAGCAGCCCTGCCCCAATCCCCTATCCTCAGCGCCGCTCCCAGCTTGAGCCCTCGCCACGGCCAGCTTGCGCCCTCGCTGCGGCAGGCGCCTTTCCCTCCGCCCCGCACCCCCGCCTCCGCTCCTGACGCGCCGCACGCCTCCCCTCACGGCTTGAGGCCCATGCGCGCCTTCTCCAGGATCTCCTTCCGGATCTTGGGGTAGTCGGGGAAGGCCTTGATGACCTTGTGGCACACGTCCACCGCCTCCACGTAGCGCCGCGCCTTGAGGTAGTTGAACGCCAGCTTGAAGCCCACCTGCGCGGTATGCGTTGCCGGATGTGGGGGTGGGAATCTGGCAAGGAAAGGAGGACCGGCAAAGGGGCGAGAGATGCTGCCAGACACAAAGACCAGGCCAACCAGTGGGTGGAGGCGCGCCGCCTGCGCGATGCGCCAAACCAACTAAATCCAGAACACCGCATCGCTCCAATGCGTGCCCCGGCCCACGTCCAACCAAGCGCGCTGGCTCCGGCACCGCACGCAGTCAACGCCCAGCCCGCCGGTTCCCCTTCCCCTCCCCGCCCGACGCCCACCTGCGCAGACGCCTGGTTCTCGTGCTTCCAGGCGTTCTCGTAGTGGTCGGCCGCGTCCTTGTACGCCTGCTCGCGCTCCATGATCTGTCCCATGATCTCCCACGCCTTGGCGCAGCTCTTGTTGTACTTGAGGCACTTCTGGCACAGGTCCTGCGCCAGGTCGTACTTGCCGCCCTGCACGCAGTACAAAACGTACGGCGGCGGTGAAACGGCGGTGTGGTCGTGCGTGCGCGGGTTGCTGACTAGGCCTGATTCTAACAGCGCGGGAGGGCTGTACATCAGGAAGAAGGTGTCGACTGTGCGCGAGGCAGTCACACGTGCGGGTGTCGTGGGGGCATCACGCTGCAGGCGTGGCTGGCTCAAGTACCAGCTGAACGTCTGCACATGCCGTACGTCCTCTACACGCAGACATCCTCCTTCCACCACTGCCGTCCCTTCCCTTCCCTTCCCTTCCCTTCCCTTCCCTTCCCTTCCCTTCCCTTCCCTTCCCTTCCCTTCCCTTCCCTTCCCTTCCCTTCCCTTCCCTTCCCTTCCTTTCCTTCCCGCCCACCTGGATGTGGATGTCTGCCAGCAGCAGCCAGCTGCGCTCAAACTCCTCCGCCTCGTCGGGCTTGTACTGGATCTTCTGTACGCGCTTGAGCTGGTTGCGCGCCTTGGGCGTCTGCTTGAGCATCATGAAGCCGGTGGCCATGGCCAGCAGCACAGGCACGTTGTTGGGGTCCTGGGGCGGCCAAGGGAGAGGGGAGGGGCAGGGCGCAGCGGGGGCGGTGGTGGGTTGGTGCGGTGTCAGGCATGGTGCTCGGTGTGCGTGGAGACATTGATAGGACGCCTAGCGGCGATCTGGCTGCCAACAACGTTGCAACCCGCTTGCGGCTCCACAGCTCTTGTGCCAACGGCCCCGCCTGCAACCGCCCCGCGTCCACCCATGCCCGCCTGCAGCCGCCCCCCCCCCGCCCACCTGGTTGGCGAGATCCAGCAGCACGTTGAGCGAGCCCTCGATCTCGTTCTTGTCCTTGCCCGCCATGATGGCGTACGACTCCAACACGCGGTAGCGCTGCGTGGTGGTGTCGGGCCCCCGCACCTGGGCGTATGCAGCCAGGTAGGCAGGTGGGTGAGCAGCAGCGGGGAGGGGAAGCCGCAGCGAGACAGGGAGGCAGGGGGGCTGGGTCAGACGGGTGCGGGAGGGGCAGCTGGGTGCCGCGAGCTGCATCTCGGGCCGGCGGCAGCGCGCGCACCAGCAAGTGCGCAAGCTCCACACTGTATTGCAGCATGGCGCCCCCATGGACAGCACACGCGCGCGTGACGGTCCGCCCACACCTAGCCAGCCCGTTCTTTCCCAGCGGCTCTCTCTCTCTCGTTCTTTTTCTCTCTCTCCTCCCCCGCGGACGTCGGCGCTTCACCTTCTTATTGACCCACACCGTCCCCACGGATGGCTACCCCACCTCCACCGCACCTGCTTGAGCAGGCTGCGCGCGGTGGCCACGGCCTCGCGGCTCTCGGGCGTGTCGGCGTTCTCCTTCTCCTCCCACACCGCGTCGTTGTCGGGGTTGAGGTAGATCTCCACCATGTGCAGGATGGCTTGGCTGCCCCAGCGGCTGTCCTTGCGCGCCAGGTTGAGCTCCTTGAGCGCCTCGCGCGGGTTGTTGATGTAGCTGTGGCGTAGCGTGTGGGGTGGGGTGTTGGGTGGAGAGAGGGAGGGAGGGTGGAGGGAGGCAGGGTGGAGGGAGGGAGGGTGGGTGGGTAGGTGTGCAAGGGAGGGAGGCAGGGATGGCGGGTGGGTAGGGGGTACAAGGGGGAGGGTTGTGGTTACCAGCCCAAACTAAAGGGTAGAAAGGAGCGGGAGCGGCATGCGGAGATAGGTGACAAACGTGCGGGGCGCAGCAGTGAGGGGCGGCTGCACTTATGCTAGACCAGGCAGAGGCTACAGCAGAGGCTACAGCGGTGCGGATGCATAAAGACGGAGGCGAAATCCCGTTCCCGCTGGGCTCACCGGTTGTAGATGCCCTTGCAGTAGTGGTAGCCGGGGTCCATCACTGCCTTGGGCGACCCCGCCTCCGCCAGGGTGAAGTAGCGGGGCACGTCCTCCAGCCGCCCCGCGCGCCGCAGCAGCAGGATGAGCTGCGCCAGCGCGCCGTAGTGGTTGGGCGAGCGCTCCAGCAGCTGCTGGAAGTGGTAGATGGCGGTGTCGTAGTGCTCCTGTTGGGTTGGGTTGGGTTGGGTGGGGTGGGGTGGGGTGGGGTGGGGGGTTGGGTAGGGTGGGAGGGTGAGGTGTGCGTGTGGAGGAATGCGCGAGCGTGTGGGAGAAATGATGGTGCGGGGGTGTACCGTAGCAAACACCAGCCAAACGTTTAGCAGACGAAGCTAGCGGCGCAACCCCCCGCCAGTCCACGGGCCCGCACTTCCGCCACTACGGTACCTTATGGAACATGAGCTCCGCCAGCATGATGGACGCCTCCTCGTTGTCGGGGTCGTGCTTGAGCAGCGTCACGCACTGTGCCTGGCAGGCGTCCGTGTCGCCGTTGGCCAGGTGCAGCTTGGCCACGGCCAGCATGGAGGGCACGTGCGTCTCGTGGTGCCGCAGCGCCTCCATGTACAGCTCCATGGCCTGCGCGCGTGCGTGCGTGCGTGTTAGATATCACAACGGAGATAACAAATGAAAGACGTGTGCGTGCGAGCCTGTGTGTGTTTAGATGAGTAGTATGAGACGGGGGAAAACGTGTGTGTGTGTGTGTATGCGAATGTGTGACTGGTTGGCACGTCATTTCTTTGTGTTGCTGGTTCTGCGTAGCCAGCAATGGTACCTGTGTGTTCCACACCATGGACCCGGCGCTGAAAGTGAAAGGCTGACACACTTGCAAACAAACACATGTATATACTGCTTGGCGGCAGCTTTGCCGCGCAGTTGCCAGCACGCACCCGGTCGAACTGGCGCGCGCGCTTGCCCTGCTCCGCCAGGTCGAAGCAGATGGCGGCGGTGCGCTCGCGCTGCAGCGCAACGGCCTCGGGCAGCTCCCCGCGCAGCTTGAGCAGCAGCTGCTTCTGCAGCTCCAGCGCGCGGCTCTGCGCCTGCATGTAGCCGTCCATCTCCAGCTTGCCCTTGTGCACCTTGGCAAGCATGGACCAGCTGCGAGGCCACGGGGGCGGGTGGGGTGGGGTGGGGTGGGGGGGGTGCCATGCATCTTTAATTAATGACGGGGGGGACAAGCAACACGCGCCGCCGTCGTCAGTACTTTTGAACTGATGAGTAGGTTCAGATACGACAGCTGAATAGAACCCACATGTTGCAGCAGCGCGCAAACTGCAGCCCCGCCAAGGCTTTCAAAACTCCGAGAACGCCTTCCCCCCCCCCCCCCCCCCCGGGCGGAACCATTTATCTGCCAAGTGCTCCCGTTTGTCATTTTAGACCCCGCTCTCCTCCTTGCTCTTCCATGGCAGTGCGGTTTATTTGGGCTGGTATTCACAACTCCCCCCCCCCCCCGCTCCTTCCAGACCAGGCTACCAGGCCAGGCCAGGCTACGAGGCCCACCCGGCACACCCTGGGCCCCCCAAGAGCTGCTGGCCACTCACGCCTCCACGTCCAGCTGCAGGTTCTCGGTGGCGGGCAGGCCCTCCCGGTTGCGCTCCAGCGCCTTGTTGATGGCGGCGGTGGCGGCGGGGTACTGCCGCAGCCGCACCAGCAGGTTGCCCAGCTCCAGCTGCAGCGAGTGCTGTGGGCGCGTGCGTGGTGGTGGTGAGTGGGTGTAGTGGGTGGGTGGGTGGGAGGGTTTAGGTGGGTGGGTGGCAGGGTAGGTTGCTTTCAGGATATGGATCGTTACGGCAAACGCGATTCAGATGGCGTGATGCGGGGGTTCCATGCATGTTAAATTAATATACACACAAACACACGCGACGCTGACAGTCGACAGCGTTCAAAGCCGCACATCCCTCAAGACTGCATGCGCGCACGCACGCACGCACGGGACGCACCTGCACGCCGCCACGGGCGTTGGCGATGGCCTTGGTGTAGTAGTCGATGGCTCGCTGGTAGTCATGGCTGGTCACCAGCGCACGCGCACACTGCAAACACGGTAGCAAAAGACAGACCGGAAGCAGGTTAGCCCACACATCCCTGCTTCCTAAGCCTCAACTGCTGCCCGCCCTCGATGACCACTGCTTCTACAAATGCTGCTGCTGCTGCTGCTACTGCCGTGCTGCTCCTGCTCCTGCTGCTGCCCGGCCCAGGGCCGCACCCGCGTGATGAGGTCGACGTCCTTGGGGCTGAACTCCAGCGCCGACTCGAAGGCGCGCACCGCCTTCTCCGGCTCCTGGATCTGCATGAACGCCTCGCCCAACATGCAGTAGCTGTCGTAGTCGGGCGTGTGGTCCTGGCGGGCGCATGGGTGGGTGGGTGGGGGGACGGGTTAGGGGCGGGGTTCCATGCATGTTGAATTAATGACGGGGTGGGGGCGGGGATACAATGCAGGGAGAAGAAGCGGGGCGAAGGGCACGAGCGAGGCGCGCGATGGGGGGGGGGGCAGGCGGGGGCCATTCCAGCGCTTGTGCACCCGACTCGCCTTGCCGCGTCCATGCGTCACCGCCACGCCCTGGCGCCCAGCGCACCCCTCCCCCAGCCGCTCCCTCTCCTTCCTGCCCTGCTAATTCCCGTTCCGCCTCCACCTCCGCCTCCGCCTCCGCCTCCACCTCCACGCTCCCAACCCCCTCCCTCCCCCGCTCCCACCCTTCCTCACCACCAGGTCCATGTAGCACTTGATGTAGGCGGCCTTGTCCTTGCGGTGGCGCAGGTAGATGTCGGCCATGGCCATGCGCGCCTTGACGTAGTGCGGCGACTCCTGCAGGCGGAGGTGGTCCGGTGGCCGAGTGGGTGGGTGGGTGGGGCAAGGTGGATGGGTGCGTGGGGTTAAGGTGCGCGGGGTACAGGTGAGCGGGTGGGGCAAGTGTGAAAGGAAAAGACGAGACATAGCGACGAGAGGGTGAGGTGGGGGTAATTGCCGCCCAGCCCGCCAGGCGCCAGGCACACCGAGAGCGCCGCCCAACAGGGCAGGGAGCAGCACACGGACGCGGCACGGGCACGGGTAGGCGACGGGAGCTCCGCCGCGCACCTTGGGGATGCGGCGGAGCTTCTTCAGCGCGCCCTCCACGTCGCCGCGCGCGATGGCCAGCTCGCAGTCCGCCACCGTGACGCGGACCTCCTCGCTGGTGCCCTCGAACTCGCGGATGGCGTCTTGGATGTACTGTAGTGTGTGATGAAAGGCACAGGCGGCCATGAAGCCACTTCATGCTATAAACAACAGGCACGTAGCCGGTATTCCGGCAAGTAGCTTCCGTTTTGGCCCGAGCACTGCGCACGCGCGATGGCACATTTGCGCCGCCCCCCCCCGCAACGTCTGTCTACATCTCCCTCGTCATGAATAAAACATGCATGGCACCCCCCATTCATTCAAGTGGCCCTCAGGCAGGTCGGGGGGCCCCCACGGCTGCTGCTGCCGTGGCCGCCGCCGCCGCGCCGGCCCCACCGGGCGCACCTCCTACCTTCTTGGCCTCCGGTGCGTCCGGGATCTTGGACTGCCGCGCCAGCACGTCCGCCAGCAGCAGGTACACGGTGGCGCGCTCGTGCAGCGTGGGCTCAACCACCTGTGGGGAGTGCGGAGTGCGGAGGAGGATGATGAGGACGAAGCGGGAAGGCAGAGGAGGGTGTGCTTGGAGGGCGGGCGGATGGAAGTCGGAGACAGAGGGACATGAGGCTGCTGCGATGAGTGGACACGGGAAGCGCGGAGCTCGGCGGCTCGCGCCGCCATGGGTGCGCGATTCAGATCGCGCCTCCCACGACCGCACAAGCGATTGGGCGCTCACCTTGCGGCCCAGCCGCGCCCGCTGCTGCACGGTGAGCGCGGTGCGCACGCCCGGCAGGTTCATGGCGGACTCCAGCACGCGCTTGGCGTCGTCCAGCTTGTTGTTGGCCACCAGCACCTTGGCCTGGACCACGTGGTACAGCGGCGTCTCGCGGATCTGTGGGTGGGGGTGGGGGGGCCCGTGGCGGGGCAAAGGGGGGCAGGATGCCGGTGGGACGGCGGGCCGGGGGTTCCAGGCATGATTACCGTAGTTGTTAGGGGGTGGGGATAAGTGAGGAAGGGGGTTGAAAATTCGGAGGATGGCGAGCGGCAGTGCGTGTCAGGGGACAGCGGGTGGGCGGGCAGCCGGAAGGAGAGGAAGGGGGCGCGACTGCTCGCGGGAGGGGAGGGGGTGGCACGAACCGTGAGCCACGCAGCCAGCTGCCAGCCCCATGGGGCGCCTCCGCCGTTTCCAAGGACCCCCGTTCCTCCCCTACCCCTAGCCAAAGATACCGGTACCCAACAGCGCGCCCCAGCGCCGCAACCCCTGGTCGCGCCCGCCCTCACAAGCCGCACCCGCCCACCCAAGCCGCCAACCCCGCCGAATATGGAATTGGGCAACGCAAACTACTGCAAACTGCCCCTCCTCCGCCCCGCCCCGCCCCCTGCCTCCGCCCCTATTTTGTTGTATCGCTATGACTGCATCGCCTAACTCCGCTTCCTTTAGATTGGTTTAGTTTGGGCTGGTAACCACAACCCCCCTCCCCAGGCCGCCCGCGCACCGCGAAGTTGCTGCTGACGGCCTGGTCCAGCGCGCTGAGCGCCAGCTCGGGCTTGTCCTGCGCCACGTAGACGGAGCAGATGAGCAGGTGCGCGTTGCTCTCCTCGGGGTTCATGCGCAGGATCTCGCCCGCCTTGCGCAGCGCGCCGTCCAGGTTGCCGTTGAGGTACAGCGCGCGCGCGTGCAGCAGCGCCGACTCCTGCAGCGCCGGCGCCTGCTTGTTCAGCAGGTCCAGCGCGCGGGTGACCTGCGGGCGGCGGCGGGGTGACGCGGGGGTTGCAAGGATACCGTATATGGCAAAGTGGTAGGGGGGCCGGGGCCGGGGGAAGAGAAGGAGGGCGTGCGGCGACAGGTGATGGTGAGGATGGATGCCGTACCAGAACATGTGTGGGCTAGGCTCGCGCGGTCCGGCGGACTCGCGCGGGCGGGCGTGGACAAGGCATGCTGGAAGCGCGCTGCGCGACACACCTTGCTGATGAGCGGGGACGGCGCCTCCGTGGGGGCGCGCGGCTCGCCACCGATGCTCTGTGTTCGAGGGACGGCGGCGGCAGATCGGCAGATTCGTTGGGACACGGCCTGACTCCAGGAGACCCGCAAGGCGATGCAAGCCGTGCCCTCCCTCCCTCCCTCCCTCCCTCCCTCCCTCCCTCCCGCTGCCCCCAAGCCCCCTCCTTCCCCCACCCCACCCCACCCGCTCCTACCTGCAGCAGCAGGCGCACCACCGAGGCGATGCGCGCGGGGTTGAGCGCCGCGTACATCTCCAGGCTGGGGCCGTGGTAGTCGGCGGAGGCCGTGAACAGCGCGGCGATGGAGCGCTCCAGCAGGCCCAGGCCCTCGGACGGCATGCCCTGCAGCGGTAGCGGCGGCGGCGGCGGCATTGGTAAGTAGCAGCAGTGGTGGTAGGTAGCAGCACAAGCAGCAGGAACAGATGCAGCAGTGGTAAGTAGCAGCACAAGCAGCAGGATCAGATGGTACAGCGGTGGTAAGTAGCAGCACAAGCAGCAGGATCAGATGGTACAGCGGTGGTGAGCAGAGTGGTGAGGAGCGGGAGCACCACATGCAGCAGCGCGGGTGCGCATTCGTATATGGTACGGCCTTTGCGCCGCTTGCGCCGCTTGCCACATGGTGCGGAGGTCGTGCGTGTGACCGAGCGTGTACTGAAGGGCCCAGCGCCCTCACGCCGCCACGCCGCCGCCGCCACGCCGCCGCCGCCACCTGTCAACACCCGCTGCATCGCACCACCCCACACCGCACACCACACGCCACGCCGCACCTGCTTCCAGGCCAGCAGGCCCTTGAGGTAGAGCAGCGTGGGGTTGTCGGAGCTGGAGCCCAGGCTGGGGTCGGCCATGTCGGGGTCGTCGTCCATGTCGTTGTTGCCGCGCTTGCCGCGCCCGCCGCCCGCCGCCGCGGCGTTGGTGAACATGTCCTCCAGGAACATGATCTGGCGGGCCAAATGAGGCGGGGTGAGGGGTTGCAAGGACATGGGGAGCAGGAGACGAAAATGCGGGTTGGGGATTTGTATTGGCGTGTCATTGGCAACCAGGCCTATGAAGCTCTGCCCCCAGAGCCTAGCCCCTGGCTGGCAGGGGGGCTCCACTTTCCAGCACCCAATCCCCCACCCTGTTGGGCCGTGCCGCCACGTCGCCAGGCCCATCCCCACCACCCCAGCAGGGGCCGCCCTTGCCCGAACCCGAACCCACCCACACCAGCGCAATCACCAGCCGCACCACACGCACCTGCCCCGCCGCCTCCTCCAGCTCGCCCGCCATGATCTGCGCCTCCAGCGAGCCCGCGTTGGCGTCCAGGTTGAGCTCGTCCAGCTGCAGCGCCTGCGTGAAGCGCTCGCTGGCGTTGGTGGTCTCGTCCATCATCAGCTTCTGGGCCGCCGCCTCCACCACCTGGCGGAAGCCACCACCGGAGGAGGAGGAGAGGGAGGAGGGAGGAGGGGGTTGCCATCCATGGATGGTGTATAATGGAGGCGGAGAGGAGGGGGGGTTAGCCACGCATGCATGGGGGCGGTGTGGGTTGAGAGCGAGAAATGGAGCGCCGATGGGAGGAAGGGGGCCGAGGCGCGATGAGGTGCGGGCGGGAGGCACAGCAGGAGAATTAGAAGGGGGCATGAGCAGCGTAGGCAGGCAGGAAGTCGTGTGTGGTGCACATGCTGGCGGCTTGCGGCTTGCAGCCAGGCCGCCCCGGCCCCTGGGGCCCCGACCAAGCAGCGCCCCTTTACGTGCCGCACTGTGCCTAGCTAGTACTACCGAAACAGGCACACATCGGCACGCACTCCTGCAGCGCATCTACAGCTAGTCAAGCGCGCTCGGGGCACCACTCACGTAGTTTGCGACCTCGGGCTTGAGCTGCGCTGCGCGGTCGGCCATGAGGTAGGTGATGCCCAGCAGGGTGGCGTCGCCGCAGGCCAGGCGGCCGAAGGGGCGGGCCTGCGTGGCCGGGGTGGGGCGGGGAAGGGGAGGACGCGGGGGAGGACGCAGGGGAGGGAGACGGAGGGCGGGGTCAGGGAGCGCGGGCGAGGGTGGAGGTTTTCGCGTGAGGTTGTCAGGACCTGCAGGCACGTGCCGCATGACGACGGGTCCCTAGTCCCGCCGTGCCCAGCACGCTGGTAAGAGGCATGCAAGGAGCGCGCTTATGCGTTGACACTCACGATGCGGAAGAAAAGGTCGGCGTTCTTGGGCTCCTGGCGGTTCATGGAGCTGAACAGGTCCTGCAGCTGCTTGGCCGCCTGCTTGTTGTTGCCCTCGCGAGTCAGCGAGATCATGCCTGCGTGTTCGTACGGCGTACACGGCAATGGTGTTGTCGTTGGTGGTGGTGGTGGTGGTGGGCAAGGAGGCACGCAGCGCCCGGCTCGTGTGCATTTGACCTGCCGTCCGGCACATGGCATCCTACGCCTCACCCAATGCAGCCCTCCCCCTTTTGGGTCGTTTTGGTTTCTGGAATGCACTACCCCCATTACTTAACTCCGCTTCCTTTAGATTGGTTTAGTTTGGGCTCGCAAACACCCCCCCCCCCCAAACACACACACACACACACACACACATACACACAACGCGAGCAGGCCCGCTACGTATCATCGCAGCAGCGCCTGAGCACGTGCACGCATGCCCCCCTCCTGCTCCCCGACGTCCCCGACGTCCCCCGACGTCCCCCCGCCCCCACCCCCTCTAGCTGCTGCTGCTGCTGCTGCTGCTCACAGTTCCAGGCCTGCGCCATGATGTTCTGCTGGTCCGCCGCCAGCACGCGCTGTAGCGTCTCCGTCACCTGCAGCCGCAGCGACACACGGCACACGCACACGCACACACGCATGACGCAATCGGCACTTGCACGTGCACAGCCAGGGCGCACTTGACGCTAGCACGCTGCGCTGCGCCTTCCATGGAGGTGCTCCCCGCTTCTGCCACTCCCTGCCCACCCCCGGGTCCCTCCTGATTGGAGATACCCCCACCCTCGCCCAAACACCCTCAGCCCGCACACCTGCTCCCAGTCTCCCAGCATCATGAGCAGCCGCGTCTTCTCCACCAGCGCCGGCACGAACCAGCCGAAGCGCACGTTGATCTCCGTCAGCACGTCCAGGCACGGCCCCAGCTGCTTCTTCAGCTCCATGATCTTGGCCTTGCCCAGCAGCGCCTGGGGCCGGTGGCGGCGGCGGTGGCAGGGTGGAGCGGGCGGCGTTATGATGTGCGTCGCAGGTGTGGCACAGCAAGTACAAGGCGTGTGCGGATGAACGCGGTCCTGACGCCGTCATGCCAAAATCTTCGCCGCTGCGGTCCGACCACCTGCCCGCCCACTTGGCACCTCCACGCTCCACCCCGCCACGCCTGCCCCCCGTCTCCCGGCTCCTCTACCGCCCACTCATGCACCACACTGTTGCACCGCCCCCCACCCCCGCCATATATCCTTGCACCCCTCCCCCCCTTATGCATTGGGTTTGGTTTCGTTTGGGCTGGTACAACCACAACCCCCCTAATCGCTTTGGTTTCTGGAATGAACTACCCCCCCCCCCCGCACACCCGCCCGGCCTTCTGCCCGCTCCTGGTCCTTGCCCGCCCTCCCCCAGTTCCCACCTGCCCTCCAGCCTCCCCTCCCCTTCCTCCCCTATCCCCCCTCCTCCCCATTCCCGCCCCCCCCCCACCTGCAGGTCGTTGTGGTCGTGCTCCACCGCCTGCTCGAAGTGTGACAGCGCGTCGTCCAGCTCCGACTCGTCGAACAGCATGTCGTACTCGTCGTCCTGCTGCTGGCTGATGATAATCCAGCCCAGCAGCACCTGCGGGAAAGGGGCACGGGGGGAGGGGGTTCGGGGAGTCGTGGGGCACGTTGGTGGAAAGGTTAGGTGACAAGGCGCGCGCGCGCACCTTATGCTGGTGTGTTCGGTAATCCGGTTGATTTGGTAGCCCACGACGCCCCGCGCCCCCGGGCGCGCGCACACCGTATGTCGAGCCTTCCGCTCCTCCAATGCCGCCCCATCGTGCGCCGCAATCCACCGCCCAGCCGCCAATCCTGCACTGCTGGCTAACCTGCCCGTTCCCTACCCGCGTCTAAACCCCCCTTTTCCACCTCGCTGCTTTGGCTGGTTTCTACTGTAACCCCCCGCCCACACCCCCCGGTCGCTTTGGTTTCTGGAATGAACTAACCCCCCACCCACACCCACACATGACCGCCTCCACCTCCCACCTCGACCCACCCACACCCAATGGTTTACCATCTTACCCCGACCCACACCAACACCCGGGCGCACATTGTTGCTGTTCCCCATGCGGCGCTGCCTCAAACGAGAGGGCCGTCCTCACGCCCTGCCTTGCCAAAGCCCCCCTCCTCCTCCTCCTTCACGGCCCCCGCCGGCCCCCCACCTACCCACCCTCCCACCCCCCGCTCCCCCCCCCCATCCCCCCGCACCTGCGCCGGCACCATGTCGGGCTGGTTGCGCAGCACGCGCTCCACCAGGCCGCGCGCGCGCTCCTTGGACTTGGTGTACAGGTAGAAGGCGGCCAGGTGCAGGCAGGGCTGTTCGCTGGCGGTGCGCTCCTCGATCTGGGGGCGGGGGGGTTCCATGCATTCAAGTTAATGACGAGGTAGACGGGCGGGGCCAGTTGCGCGATGGCGGGTGCGGTTCAGTCAGGTGGGGGCCGGGGGGAGGTGGTTTGGGGGTTGGGAGGGGAGGGGACAGCAGCAGCTCCTCTTCGAACAATGGAAGGCGGGGGGGGGGAGGGCAAGGGGGTCGTGAACCCCCTCGGGCTAAGGGGTTACAAGGCGGGTGCCCCTGCCGGTAGCGCCTGCCGCACCGGGCTCACGTGTGGAGCTTGCCTTCGCGCATAGCACGCCCACGCAGCTGCAGTTGGGGCCTCATGCGCTTCGAGGGTACCACGCCAGCCTGGCAGGACGTGCCGCCACTCCCCCCGCCCGCCGCACCCCCCCCCCCCAACACACACACGCCCTGCCCGGCGCACAGCGCCTGCCCAGCTCCAGTGACCCCCCCCACGCCGCTGGCTCTGCGCATCGCTGCATTGCCACGGTATCCCAGGCTTTTCGACGCACCTCCAGCTTGGCTTGGAGGTCGATGATGGCGTCGTGGTCAGGCACCTTCGCGGATTCGTGGCCCAGCAGTTGCGCGGCCGCGACCGCTAGCTCCAGGTCTGCATTACCCTGAATGCTGGATAGGTCGCGCATCGCCTGCAGGGACACCGAGCGAGTAAAATTCAGCAAGCGGCCTTCCGCACATGCGTAGACCGCGGCCACGACCACCGCGAACTCCTCTTACGTCTGCCGTGTTGCCCTCCATGAGCAGCCCGTAAGCACGCCAGAATGTGAGTACGCCATCTCCCGGCCGCTTCTTGAGCACTTCGTTGCACACTGTCTGCACATGTCTAAAATAGCCCTCGCGAGCATAGTAATGGACCAGGGCAAGCACCCTGTCCGCCATGGCTACTAACTTGCTCTGTTATTTAGGAGTTCAGCTTGCTCAGAAGCGGTTCGGCAGGATGTTGAGGCTGCAAGCTTTTCTGCAACGATTAACACAAATACTTAATCTATGTATACACGGATGTTGCTCGCTCGCTCGAAATGGAGCCTAGTATCTGGAGAAAGGCCGATGGGGCACCAACTTCCTAGGACTCATTTTGCTTGAGGCTTGATACCTGGTACTTTGCTGCTGCCTTATTCTCAAGCGATAGAACGTGCGAGTGCATGTCAAGGGGGTAATTATCAGGGGAAACCTTTCTGTTATTGACTCGGGCCCCTCAGGCTTCGCGCCTTCGCAAAACCCCTTGCCTCCGGGGCCCCACCTCAACATAAGCTTATTAAAGGAGCTCAGCGGACATGCTGCCAGCGCTGGCCAGCCGGCTTGGCCGGTGGAATGGCGCAATGCATGCCGCGCTACCAGCCGCTACACAAGGTAGGACAGGCCCCGTTACCAGGCGCTTGTTCTTCCTAAGTATTCAATTCTTTTGTGGGAAGAGGCGACGCCTCATGGAGAAGGCGCGAACCGGGGCATACGGCGCAGACGAGTTGCATACGGCCTGCAGGGCTCGCCCCGGGGCTTTCGTCGCAGGGGCGCTGCGCCCCGGTTGCATGCCAGCTGGCAAAGGGAATGGGGGCGTCAACGCAGAGTGGAGCACAAGATTGACGCACGCCAGTAGCAGGGGGTCAGCCAAGGGGGCGTAGGCACGGCGGCCTGGGAGCGCTCCGGGGTCGACCAGCGGGCAGGCGGAGTGTAAGCACATCCAGCTGCCCAGCCTAAGCCGCGCCGCTTCGTGAATCGTGTTAGAAAACACGAGGAAGGGGACAAACGCAGACCGTCAATCGTGTGTGCTGTCTGGCTGCAGGCTTAGGCTTCCACGTCAACTCCAGCGGCAACCCGACCAACTACGAGGAAGAGGAGGAGGTCCCGCCGTATTGTGAGTGCTGGGGCGTGGCCGCGGTCCTTATCAGGGCACTGCTGTGGATGCAATTGTCCGTCGTGCTGCTGCTCGTTTTGCCGAGCGCCGTCCGTCCAGCCTCCACAACTTGCATGGCAAGACCTGCACATGCCCGCCCAACCAGCCCAACCAGCCCACTGACGGACCGCCCACCCCCCGCTCCCGCGCCTCCACATGGCGCGCAGCCCCGGCGCTGCAGCACCCCGCCTATGTGGTCCGCAAGACGGGGGTAGACATACTGCACGACCCCTGGTGCGTGTGCGTGTGCGTGTGCAATGGGTGCCCTCAGGGCTGGATTGACATATGCTAGCGGCGTAGAGTGTTTGCGCAGTGGGCCACACCAATGTGGCTTGATTCAGCGGCTAGCCTTCTCAAAAAGGCGGTCCTAGCAAAGAGTAGCGCCCTGAAGATGAACCGAACTACGGTACCCCTCCACTCCACAGGTGTAACAAGGGCTCGGCGTTTCCCAAATCGGAGCGTGACCGACTAGGCCTGCGCGGCCTGCTGCCGCCCCGCAGCCTGACCATGGAGCTGCAGGTAGGTGCCCTGCTGACGTGGCGCAATCGGGGGGTGGGATGTGTGTAAAGGGGAAGGGGCGAGCTTGGTATCGTGGGCACTGGAGGGCACAGCCGTTTGGTAGCTTGGGACGACGGGGACGCGGCATAGCGCAATCGAGTGCATTGCACGTCGTTGTACCAGCTTCGACATTTCTGTACGCGCGTGTGCTTTCACTGCAACCAGCCCTGGACTGCTGCCTGCCTGCCCCTCGAGCCAGCGCGTCCTGCCAAGCCCCTCGTGCTTTTCTGCGCCGCCGGTCTGCCCCGCCTGCCTGCCTGCCTGCCTCACCCATCCACCCCCGCCTGCCGTATTCACCCTCAACTGTCTTTCCCGTCGCGTCACCCCCTCGCGCCCTCGCCGGCAGGCCGCGCGCTTCATGGAGGACTACTACCAGCCCAGGGAGCTCATCCCGCCCGAGGACGTCAAGCTGGGCGGAGTCACCAGCGCCATGGCTCGGAGGTGTGTGCTCGGGGGGGGGGGCCGGCGGGGGGGGGCGGGGGGCGTGTGCACGGGTGCGATGTCGCGTATGGTGTGTGGAGGGGTCGCAACATGAGAAAGGATGGGCACTTGGCAGCGGGGGCAAAGCTGGCGGGTGGCAGGATGGTGGCTTCAGGTGAGCTAGCAGGGGAATGCCGTGTTCTCCTGCATCGCAGGGACGTGTTTGTATCCTGTCATCAAGCCCAGGCTTCTTATGTGTGAGAAGTGTGTGCAGTTCATTCCAGAAACCAAAGTGTGTATGGTGTGGGTTGCAAACACACAGGTGGAAGCTGCTGCAGGAGCTGCAGGACCGCAATGAGACGCTGTTCTACCGGGTGCTGGTGGACAACTTCACGGAGATGGCGCCCATCATCTACACGCCCACCGTGGGCTGGGTGGTGAGAGAGGGTGTGCGGCTGCAGGGGCGGGGGGTGGGGTAGTTCATTTCAATGCCCAATCCAACCATACATAAAAGGGGGAGAGTGCGCGGCACCCGGCATGCGCTGACGTGGCCAGCGCGGCCAGCTGCACGTCTGGCACTGTGGCGTGTGCATGCGTGCATGTGTACTGGAAGTGACACGTGCCGCGCGCGACCTCGCCGCCGAACCGCTGCCGACAGTGTGTCAACTACCATAAGCTGTACCGCCGGCCACGCGGCATGTACTTCAGCGCGGGTGAGTTGCGTGTGCGTGTGCGTGTGGGTTTAGATTCAGGCGACCTGCTGATGGTGGTGGCAGGCTGCGGCCGCCGCCTTCCTGGATGCCGTCCTTGCACGGCCCGGCCGGTCTCGGGTGCCAGCCTTGGCACCTGCTTTGCCCGCTTCGCTTCAAGCTGCGTGTGGCAACTTACATATGTGCTCACCTGGACTACCGTACCGGTATTCACCCTGGGCTGCAGCGGACCGAGGGGACATGCTCGCTATGGCCTACAACTGGCCGCAGCAGGACGTGCAGGTAGGCGGGCGCATGCGCGCTGCAGGAGCACATGGGTCCCCACGATGGCGCCCCCGACATGCAGCCCCGGACCGCACCACACCGCTTTGATTGCAACTGCTGTCGGCTGCATGGCAACCCGGGCCCGGGCCGCACTGCTACATAATTTTACGCGGCGGGCGCTTGCCTCTTCCCACCCTGCGCAACCACTCTCCAGGCCATCGTGGTCACCGACGGCAGCCGCATCCTAGGCCTGGGTGACCTCGGCGTGAACGGACTGGGCATCCCCATCGGCAAGCTCGACCTGTACTGCGCGGCGGCGGGTAGGCAGGGGCTGCGGGGGTTGGGCCGTTGGGGGTTACTGGTAAACAGTCCCGGTGAGAACAAACTGCGAAGAACGTGACTGCGCTGTTGCTGGGATTCGCAGCCGCCTATGCGAGCTACTGAACATCACCGTATTTGGGCGGCCTTGGACAATGGAGCGGCAGGTTGGCGACGGAGTCCAGAGCCGTCTTGAGCCATGCCAGCCTTGCGAGCCGCGCGCGGTCCCCATTACCGACTAAATCCCCATACTAGGATACTCACCTGGACTCGGACCGAAGTGCGCCAGGTAGGAGCGTCCAACAGCAAGGCGCGACGGACATGTAGGGAGCAAAGGCGGCGATTGTGAGTGGAAGTCGAGAATCACGAAAAGCAATGGCATGGCAAGGCTATGAACTAAGGGATCCCGCGCGCGGCTCTGTAAGGAAGTAAAGAGACAGAAGCAGGGAGGGCGGGGCGATTAAGTAAGGAGTGGCGGGATGGGCCGGGGCGGCATGGGCGGGAGGTGAAGCGGCGGAGGGAGGGGGCGTCAGCGGGGGGGGGGGGTGTTGTCAGCGGGGAAAGGGGAAAAGGGGGGTGTGAAGGTGCAGGCAGGGCGCGGGCCGCCGAACGGCTCCCTCGCAACCCTGCCAGCAAGGACGCGCGCATGCACGAGCGGGCGCCCCCAATGTGCAGGCGGACGCCGGGGCGGTGGATGCATGGGTGCGGTGGCCGGTATCAGAGGCGGGTGGACGAAAGTGTGGGCCACCCTAGTCATCAGCACCGGCGCCGCACCCGAAGACACACACACACACACATACACACACACACACACACACACACACACACACACACACACACACACACGCACACACACACACCCACACGCACACACATGCAAACGGTGACACACTCACACACGCACACACAGACACACGAAGCCACGCGGAAGCACACAAGCGCAAGCGCAACCACAAACAACGAAACACACGCACACACACACGTACGCACGGACAGGTACACGCACTCAAGCACTGAAAAGGAAAGGACACACACACGCACACACAACCACACACACACACAAGCACACACACACACGCACGTATACACACACACATATGCACACACGCCCACACACACGAACACCGAAAGCCAACGCAAACACACACACGTACCTACGCACACACACGAGCACACGAACCCACGAGAAAACACGCACACGAGGACAGGCGCGGCACTCATGAATGCGGATGCAAGGGGGTGGAGGAGGGTGGGAGGGGGCGGCCGCGGTTACGCCGGGGGCGGCGGCGGGGGTCCGGCGGCGCCACGGAGGTTGGGCCGTTGGGGGCGGGCTGTGCGCGCACGCCTTGGGCAGGCATGCTGCAAAGCTTGCCATGGACTGGGGCATTGTTGAGGCGTGTCGGCGTATGTCAGTGTGTCGCATTGGGTCATACGAATGACATGGCACCGCCGTACGCCTCTCAGCCGTCCTGAGCCCCCCCCACACACACACAACCGCACGCCCGCAACACACACATGCCGTGCCATCTATTCGCAAACACGTGGCGTGCTGACATCGTGTGTGCCTTTTTACAACACGTGCCGTGCCAGGCTTCTCGCCCAGCAAGGTGCTGCCGGTTGTGATCGACGTGGGCACCAACAACGAGGCGCTGCGCAACGACCCGCACTACGTGGGGCTGCGCATCCCGCGCATCACCGGGCCCGAGTACTTTGCGATCATTGACGAGGTAGCCGCTGCGTGGCGTGCGCGTGCGCGTGCGCGTGCGCGTGCGCGTGCGTGCGCGTATGCATGTGCGTGCGAGTGTGTGTGGAAGGGGCTTGCAGAGGATGGATGGAGCGCGGCACGGCGCAGCAGATCCAGCATCCAAGGCTGTTACAGATGTCACACATGGTATTCGCTTGCGCCGGCGAAAACCTGTTTTGCGCTTCCGGCGTCCCTGCTGCCTTTCACGCTCTTGGCTGCAGTTCGTGTCGGCAGTGATGGCCCGCTGGCCCAGCGCGGTGCTGCAGTTTGAGGACTTCTCCATCAACCACGCAGTGCCGCTGCTGGAGCGCTACCGCAAGCACCACCTGGTGTTCAACGACGGTGGGTGCAGGCGCCCGTGTTTGCGTGGCGCTCTGAGACGCAAATCGCCAGCCAGCCAGTGAGCTAGCTAGCTAGCTGGCTGGTGGGGTCTCATTTGGGGCAGCGCTGTAGCTCTTTCTCCAACATCAAGACACAACCAATGATCCACAATGTCGTATCAAAAACTTTCGATTGCAGACATCCAGGGCACGGCCGCCACCGCGCTGGCGGGACTGTACGGCGCGCTGCGGGTGATGGGGCTGCCTCCCGCGGCGCTGGGGCAGCAGCGCATCGTGTGCGTGGGCGCGGGCTCGGCCGGCATGGGCGTGGTCAAGATGATTGCGTCGGGTGCGTGCGCTTGTGGTTGTGGTGGGGTCGGTCTGCGGGTGCCGCGGGGCGCGTCTTGGTGTGTGTCGTGTGGGAATCTGCATGGTCTGGCGGCGGATGGCAGCTTCACCTCGCCGGAGCGCAAGGTTTACCGGCACCCTTACGCCCCGTCACCGCAACACGCGCAGGCATGGAGAAGCAGCAGGGCCTGTCGCCCAAGCAGGCCGCCGACCGCTTCCACGTCATCGACGCGCACGGGCTCATCACCAGCGCGCGCACCGGCATCGCCGACTTTGCCCGGCCCTTTGCGCGCACCGACCCCACGCACGAGGGCGAGGACCTGCTGTCGGTGGTGAAGCGCGTCAAGCCCACCATCCTGCTGGGCCTGGCGGGCGCGGGCCGGCTGTTCACGGAGGAGGTGCTGGAGGCCATGAACAAGGGCTGCCCCTCGCAGCGGCCCATCATCTTCCCCATGAGCAACCCCACCAGGTGACCGGGGTGCGTGCGTGCCGGCTTGGCGGGTGGGCTGGCGGCCGGTTGCTGTGTGTGCGTTGTGGCTGTCTGGCGGGCAGCCTGGGGAATGGGGCTAGGAGATGGCGCGGGTGCTGCTGGCCTCGCGCGGGAGCGGCCTCGACCTGCATGGCCCAGCGGAGCAGCTGAGGTTTGTGATGCTCGTTTGCCATGGGCACACTGGGCCTCCTGCCTGGTGCGCGCGGTGGTCCATGGTGTTGCTGACCTCATGGCTGCTGCTGGCGCTGGTGCTGGTCGCCTGTTGCTGCCTGCCGCCTGCTGTTGACGACGCAGCCGCATGGAGTGCACGGCGGAGGACGCCATGCGCGTCACCCAGGGCCGGGCCATCTTCGCCAGCGGCAGCCCGCAGGTATGGGCGCTGGGGCCACGTGGGGCATTGGCGCCTAGGAGATGAGGGCAGCTGTGAAGGGCGCCGGCTATTTTGGCAACCGGCTGTGACCTCTGAGCGCCCCTGCCTGTCCCCGGCCCCCCCCCATCCATTCCCACAGCCGCCTGTGACGCTGGCCAGCGGACGGCAGGTGGCAGTGTCGCAATGCAACAACATGTACATCTTCCCGGGTGGGTGAAGCGCCGCCCCACCGTGTGCTGCCGGCTCCCGTGGCGTGCTCGGTCACTCGCTGCCCATGAGATTTGCTGACGCCTAAGTGCGGCCTGATTCATCCGGGATACCCAGGCACTGCACATCCACCCTGCGACACATGCGCGTCCTATATCACCACCACCACAACCGCAAACCACCCCACTCTTATATCAAATATAACTGCCTGCTCCCCTTCTTCCTCCCCCCCTATGGTTCTGGGTTCCGGGTTTTTGGGTTGCAATGGTCACTTTGGTTTCTGGATTGAATTGCCCTCTCCTCCATAACCCCCTCCTGCTCCTGCTGCACCTGCAGGCATCGCGCTGGGCGCCTACCTGGGCCAGACGCGCATCATCACCGACCGCATGCTCATGGCGGCGGCGGAGGAGCTGCCGCGACTCATCCCGCAGGAGGAGCTGGAGCGGGGTGAGCGGCGCGGCAGGGGCAGGGACGGGGGCGGGGGGGGGGGGGTAGTTCATTCCAGAAACCAAAAGCGAAACGACGGGGGGTGGGCGGACGCGGTGCCAGTTCGGCAGCCCCTCAACAGCGGCAGCAGCGGCCCCGAGCCCCCCCCCAGCATCATGCCGCCTGTCGTACCGCGGCTGTCCGTCCAACCCCCCGCCCATGCGCGTGGTTGCCTTGCGCGCTGGCATGAAGTAAGCCCGCACGCCCACACACGCACCGAACAGGCCTTGTGTACCCCAAGCTGTCAAAGATCCGTGACATCTCCGTGTCTATCGCCACCGCCGTGGCCAACGCCGCCGGCGACGAGGGCCGCCTGCGCGGCCGCATGCGAGAGAAGTACGCCCAGGTCGGTCGGCGCTACTGCCTTATGTTTGTTGGCGTTTGGGTCATCGTAAGAGCGGGAGTTTGCGCAGGGCAAGGACGCCGCAATCACTGTCAAGGGCGCTGCGCACCTGTGCTGGCATTATTCGAACGGTCTAAATGTCTAATGCATGCACCGTACATGGACGGCCTCTTTCCGCGCCTTCCTGCCGGACCCGTGCCGCCTTCATGACGGTCTCAGCCTCCGCATCTTCCGCCCTCCTTCCACTCCTCCTGGTCCTGCCTGAACAGGGTGACGAGGCCCTGCGCGCCTACATCGCCAGCTCGATGTTCTACCCCAACTACAGCGCCCTGGTGCACGTGCCGCACGGCATCGGCGAGTAGGAGAAGGCGCAGGCAGGAGTAGGGAGTTGTGTTGCTGCGGCTGGAGCTGGAGCTGGAGCTAGCAAGGTGCGCAGGGTACCGCGCTGCGGAGCAGCAGGTACTGGCGAGCGGAATCAACAAGCGTTGTCAGTTCGGCATTCATGCGAGGGGCAGGCAGGCGGACAATGGGCTGAAGTGGTGTAGGCTTGTGTGTAGGTGGATGGTTGCAAGGGCTGCACTGGCAGGGGGGTTCACATTCTGTTCTGCGCAAGTGCTGGTGCTTAGGCATCAGGGCTGGGCTTGTGCGTGTTCGCAGTGAGAGTGGCATGTGTGTGAGATGCACAGGTGTTGCGAGATCACGTGCCGTGGCATGCGTGAGTCTTGGCGGCTGCGTGCCATCGACTTGGCGAGTTTGCTCGGCCTGGGCACTCGTTGCAGGGCAGCGTTGCAGCTGTGCGAGGCGTATAAGGTTGTGACCACAGCGTATCAGCACAGATGGGGTATGCAAATGTAAGAGGGTTTGGAACAGGGAGGCGCAGGCCGTGCGTGGGTTCTCGGTTCTCCTTGTTGCTGGTTCAATGTGGACTCAGACTTGTGAGTCTCATTCGACTGACGGGAACACAGGACATGTATGGGGTCTGGAGTTCGCGGATTAGGAATTTACTGATTTTGCCGGTGCTGAGTGCTGTCGAGTACTGCGGACGCCGCTCGCATTAACTTGACCCTCGGCCTAGCGCTCATCGGTGGACGCTGGACTCCTGCCTGCAGGTGCGACGCTTCCATCTGTCTCGCGCTGCGTGGCGTCGCATTGTGTGTGGTGGCATCGCCTGGCCGGGCGCCCGGAGCGTGAGGAATGCGCAACAGCAAAACGCTCCAGCAACATCGGCCAGCTACCTCAGTCGGTACAGTCACAGCGCGCAATTGCCTCTGTCCCGACTGCTCATGTATTTACGGTGTTTGGGGGGTGGGTTCTTCTGACACCCGAGGGACGCCGCACACCTGTTCCCTTGCTTGCATTACCGTCGAGTACTGCGGATGGGTGCGGACATGCGGTGGCCCCTTCATTCCCAACCTTCGGTTATCGAGAGACCATTTCCAATTGCCTATTGCATGTAATAGGCGCCAGGGAAAATTCGGTCGGAACGAGAAGCGACTCGGCATCTGGCCGCTGATCTTCCGGATCCAGGACCCATTACTATGCCTGGGGCTGGCCGGGGCCGCGCACTTCGTCCTCAGGGGAACACGGGGCTGTTCAGACGGCCGGGCCGCAGCTTGGATACTTGGCTTCCGCCACGCATTACAGTCAGGCTATAGCTCAAATCGATGGATGTCAATGAGTTAATTGCTATACCTTCACAGCTACAGCAGGAAGCAGGAAACCCGACGGGGGTGGGGTGGGGGTGGGACAAGAGAAGACACGGTTGGGGCACGCACGAATCAGCACTGAACTGACTGCCACCGATTTGCGTGACCCCAACACCCCAACTATAGTATAGCTGTATACGCACCTCGTCCTAATACCATATTTATAATTCATATTGCAAGGCGAGCACGTTTGGGTTCAGGTCATCATTTTCGCCAGTCCGCCATTCACGCAACGCAGCCCCAAGTTCCATTCAATAGCAGACACTCATCGCATACCCCTGTTATCGGCTAGGAATCCTGACTGCATCGGACAGCCCGTTTGGGTCAACGCGTTGCGTTGACTTGCGCCCGCTCGTCGCCTCGGCTCTTCGCACAACGGGACACCACGACGAGCACGCATGAGTAGATGACACGTGTGCAGCAATGTCAACAATCGGCACTAGTGCTCGCGAGCGTGAGCTGCAGAGCCTCCTAAAGCAAAAAGACGCTGAGCTTAAGCAGGCGAACGCAGAGCTTGTGAGTATTGTTCTTTTGTAATATGTAGCTTATTTGATCTGATTATCACTTGTGGGCACAGAGAAGGACCATCCGACCGATATGTTGCAAACTTCTGCTATGCAGGAAGAGCGTGGAAAGCTTTTGTACAAGACCAAGGTGAGATGATCGGGAAAGGGCATCTGGGGACGGCCGATAAGTGCGCGGGCGAAGCGACACGGCTCTGTGCACCGCACCCCACCTACACCCTCCTGGCCACCGACTGGGGCAATCCGATTGGGCGCCCCCTTCCCCACTGATCTGCCCGCGCGTGTATGGAACAGGTTGCTATCGAGCAGCTCCAGCAGGAGCTCACTGCAAGCCGCCGGGAGGAGCAATCAATACGTGAGGAGGCCAATCGCGTGTGCGAGGACCAGGCCGGGCAGCTGCGCCAGGCTGAAGAGCAAATCCACGCGCTAGAGGAGCAGCTACAGCAGGCGACAAAGCAGAGCAAGGAGCTCCAGGTCGGTCTGAAAGTGCTGTGCAAGTCCTGCATCCTACAGAGGGGACCAACTGATCGGGGGAAAGCGCAGTCCAGGCTGGAGTGCAGGCCATATATGTGGCTGTCAGTCCCTATGCACAAGAACGTACGGCCACCGCAACGCCTGGATCATATGCGGTGATGGCTCGCCTCCCACAGGCAAAGGCCTCCAGCTACGAGTCGGAGCTAGAGCACTTCCGGCACCAGACCCACGTCGAGGGCAGCTCCGCTGCTCAGAAGCTCCGCGACAAAGAGAAGCGCATCTCCTCGCTTGAGGAGGAGATCGAGGCGGTCAAAGAGCACGCAGAGGGGCTTGAGAAGATGCTGCGGGACTCGCGCTCACGGGTGAGCTCCGGGGCGGCTGAGGGGTGAAGTCAGGGGTGCCAGGGAGGCACGGTTGGTTGCTGGAAGCGTGTCACACGTGGCAAGGGACAGGTCTATGCTATGTGCTTGCATACGCCGAATGCATGCAATTGACCACAGCTTTCGTTGCATCCAACGTGTGGGCCCGTGTTCTTTGCATGATAGCTGGCGACGCTGGAGCTGGACAAGGAGGAGACGGACAGGGTGATCCGAGATTTGACGGCCAAAAACAAGCAGCTGTCGATGGACAAGCAGGTGTGCACTGCAGGAGTTTGACCGCATGTACCGATGCTGCGATACAGGGCAGAAAAGAGGGAAGAAATGACTTTACTAAGTGGGCGTCTCACTTGCGCGCGCAGGAGCTGGAGCATCAGTTGGAGGTGGCGAAGAGTCTGGCTGATGCCGCCAAGCGGGAGGCAGCCAGGGCACTGCAGGTGCGTATGGATTTGCTAGGCGAGGCGATTTCATGCGCAAGCAGCAAATGTCCCGGTTTGAAATGTCACGCCGCAGGCAGCCGAGGTTGGCGAGAAGGAGAAGACGGCCATCGACATCGACTGGGGGCGCAAGGTGGACAAGATGACGGCGGACTTCGCGGACAAGCTCCGGGTGGGTGATTCCTACGGTGGGGCCGGCAGCACCTGATACGCACGTAGGGCCTTGCAGCAGCGCCTGCTCTGTGCGAATGCCGTGTTGTGTAAAGCTGAGCTGTTGGTCGTTCTACAACGGCAGGAGTCTGAACGCAAGCTGCGTGACTTGGACGCGGAGTGGAAGGCGAAGCAGGAGGCCGCGGAGCGCAGCTGGGTCAGCCGCATGCAGGTGCGCCCGCGTGTCCAATCGTGGCAGTCCACTCTCAAGAGCCCGCTGGCGCGCATGTCCGCCGCCATCGGCATCCATGGTACATTTTGAGCGTGTGGGGTGGTTTGCACGCATGCGCAGGAGGTGGAGCAGCACTGGGAGAAGCGGTTGCGGGATGGTATGATGGCGTGCGAGCGCAAGTTTGCGGAGGAAGCGACGGAGTGGGAGCGGCGCCTGCGGGACACTGACACCGCCTGGCAGGCCAAGGTTGTGGAGCTGGAGCAGCTCTGGCGTAAGTGGATACGGTGTTTGCCTTGGGCCAGCCTGCGATGCGGACAGCATTACCGGCATGCACGTCGTGCCCAGACTGTGTGAACGACCGCCTGCACGACGCCACAAACTGCCTGGCTGATGCTGACATGCCGGGTGCCTTCTTTCACACCCCAGGCGTGCGGCTGACGGACGAGCAGCGGCTGCACGACGCGGACCGGGCGCATTGGGAGGCTCAGCTCATGGCGCAGCGCGCAGACCTGGAGGCAAGCTGGGCGGCCCGGCTGGACGACACACGGCGCAGCCTCGAGGCGGCGCTGGAGGAGGCCACGCAGCGCGCAGCTTCGGAGCGCGCGGCGCTAGAGCAGGTGGCGGCATCCGAGCGCTCAGCCCTACTGCAGGTGGGAACCTTGGCGGGACCGGGGCATGAGCTTTAGCCTACCATATATGCGTTCCCTCTGCCGCGGCACGTCTCTTACTTAGAGTGTCATCCCTTGTCCCCGGCCAGTCGGCGGCTGCGGAGCGGTCCTCCCTGGAGGCCTCTGCTGCCGCCGAGCGCTCGGCCCTGGAGCGCTCGGCCGCCAAGCGCCTGGAGGAGATGGAGACGCTGGCGGCGCGTCGTGCGGAAGAATCGCGGGCCAAGTGGGCGGCGGAGCGCGCCGCGGCGGAGGAGGCGTGGGCTAACAAGACGGCAGAGGTGGAGGCCAAGTACCGGAAGAAGCTTGGTAAGCATGCCGGCAACTGCGGCATTCTACATTGTGTGCGCCATTTGCTGCGAAGCTTAGCGTCCCCACTCCTTCCGGCCGCAGATGAGCTGAAGCGCAAGGCAGCGTCCCGCGAGCTGGAAATCGACACGCAGTGGAAGGATCGCCTGGATGAGGCCACGCGTAAGGCGGCGGCGGAGCGTGAGCTGCTTGGCGCCAACTGGAACGCGCGTCTTTCTGCGGCGCAGGACGAGGCGGCTGCTCGCTACCGCGCCCTGCAGGTACGGGTAGGCGCTGTCACTGGTGCAGGGATAGTGATGCCGTCTCCTCAGAATTGGTTGAGGACACAGCGCGTTTGTGCGGCTAATGATGGCTGACGGTGCTCGCGGCGCAACAGGAGGAGCTGGATAACAAGGTGGCTGGCATCAGCAACCGGCTTGCGGACATGGCGGGCAAGGAGGGCCGGCGCGAGGTGCAGCGTACCGAGCTGGCGCGGCAGGTACGACCGGGGGCATGTGCATAACAATGGCTCTATCAACATTGAAGACAGGCGGCACCTGGTGGACCGGTCCTCAGGCGGTATTGTTTTGTGTGGGGCCCCTGGTCACAGGTGGAGGAGCTGCAGGCGCTGCACGAGACCGAGACACGGCGGCGCACCGAGCTGGAGCGGGCGCTGCGTGACGCGGCAGCCATGTTCAAGGCGGAGCTGTACGACAAGCAGGTGCGTGACACAGTCCAATATGCTTGGGCACCTCTTGGAACTCCACTTGAATTGACTAACCGGCCTAATGGCAACGCAACGTCTGTACGGCTTGCTTGCTTGCTTGCTTGTGCCATGTGTCTTGCCATGTTTTGCAGGCGGAGCTGGATGCGGCATACCGGGACGCACGTAGCATGCGGCAGCAGCTAGCGCTGCAGCAGGTCATTGTCACGTCGCCGCGGCTACGGAACACGCTGCTGCAGGAGGAGCAGGCACCGTCACTGGTGGGTGGGGAAGCCAACGCAACGCCAGTGCAACGCCGCACAGGCACAGTCAAAAGCAACATGACAACAGGGCTTTGAACCGCGGCCGCGCAGGCTGCTCCTGATGACGGGCCCTCGGGCGCTGCTTTTCACACCACCGCGCGCTTCACCCCTGCTGCCGCGCAGCTTACGCCGCAGTCGCCCGGTCTGGCCACCATGGGCACTGCGGCGACGCCGGCGCCCGCGGGCCTTGGCGCCGCTGCAGAGCTAGATGCGGAGCTGCAGGCGCTGCGGGTGGCGCGCAGCGAGTACCAGCGCTCCATCACCGCAGCACACGACGCGCGGAGCGGGCTGCTGGGCACGCTGGACCGGACCGAGGTACGTCGTCTTGGAGTGCCCTTGCCCCTCTCTGCCATACTGATACATTGGTTGTCCCTATCCTCGTCCCTGTAGACGTACACGGACCCCCGCACCTTCAGCCCCAGCAACAGCCCTGCCGTCAACCGGCTCCTGCGCCCCGACACCCGGCAGCCTCAGCGCAGCCCCAGTGCCGGCAGCAGGGCAGCCAAGTACATCGACCGGTGAGCAGCTGTCGGCTTCTCTCGTGCAAATGCTTCATACTGGTCGCCCGAAGCCGGTAGCAACTCGTTCTCTGCCGACAATCCCCACTCCGCAGGCTGCTGCTGGACGAGGAGCTGGCGGCCGCCGCCGCGGACACCCGGCGCGACAGCACGTCAACGGCGTCTGCTGACCCGTCCTTTGACGCTTGGCGCAACCGGCTGTCCACGCGACTGACGTCGGCGCTTAAGAAGCTGGAGCCTACCGGGAGGTAATGAAAGTTGTCCGGGCGGCTGACGCTCGGCGCTGACGGCAGCACGGGCAGTGATTTGAAGAAAGGAACAAAGTAGGTTATACTTGACGACACAGACTGTTGGGCTTGTCGAGGGTTCAACAGCGGCAACGATAAGTGTTTCGTGACGCTTGAAAGGCTGAGGCCGTTGGATGCTGGACGGATGGATTTGCGGAACAGTGGCCCCAAAGTGAGCATATGTTCTCTTGTAATAACATACGAACCCTAATAACGCAATGTGCCACCAGCTGAAGGGCGCGGTGCAAGGCAATGGCCCTCCATTGGGCGCCCCAATCACTTTTGCCACTTCGAGTTGTGTCATCGCGCGGCCCGTTGATGAAGTGTTGATGTATACTTACTCCAGTGACATTCCAGATGCTTATACAAGTCATACAGCCGACATAGCTACACAATGACGAGCGTCATAAGTGAACCCCACAAAGAGCTCGTCGGAGGTGGACAAAACGCCAAATACATCAAGGAGTGCATCGAGCTACATCTAGGAAGCAAAGGCATAGAGAAACTACGAGGGTTCGAGGTCTTCGTCAACCTAGAGTCTCTTTGGCTGAACGACAATAAGCTAAAGAAACTTAACAATCTTGATGCTCAGAAGCGGCTGAAGGCGCTCTACGCGCAGGTGCGTGCACGCACCGGTGCGGTGCGGGCTTCGGGTGTCTTCCGACAGTGGTGTGGGTCTCGACACCTGTGGCCGGGGGGGCTGCTGTTGCGTGGCCAATCGCTGTGCCGCTTCATGTATTTACTCACGCCTGACAAGTGGTCGTACCTATACGAAGGGAAGGTTGGCAGGCATTGGAAGTTGGCGGTATGCACACTTGGCGGGTGGGGGTAGGGGCACTGCACAAGTGGCAGCTGGTGGTCTGGTACGCAGCTTTCTCTGCATAGCGGCGCGCCCTCACCGCCGTGGTCCTTGGCACCCCGCAGGACAATCAAATATGCACGTTAAAAGGAAGCCTCGAAAACTTTAAGTTTCTGGAGACCCTGGACCTCAGCAACAACCAGGTGAGGACCTGGCTGGACGGCCTACGAGGTGGCTAGCGGCGAAGATGAGAGCTAGGCTCTCTGGCCGGCTGCTGCTTTCCTGGTCTGCTTCCGTCGACCACGTGCTTGTGCCCGTGCAGTTGCGGGACCTGGACAAGCAAATCAAAGTGCTGGAGAAGTTCAAGTTTATCAAGGAGCTGAACCTCACAGGCAATCCGTGAGTACCGCAAGCTGGGGGCCAGCTGCGCGGCTGCTGCGTGCGCCGCGCCTCGCTGCTGCCCTCGCGCCCCGCCCGCCCGCAGCCATGCAGCGCACCACCCCTCCCCAATGAACTCACGCACGCCATGTACGGCTGCCCGACCTGACAGGCTGTGCGAGGAACCGGACTACCGGCTCATAGTGATCCACCGCATGCCCGCGCTCAAGGCAGGTGCAGGTGCAGGTGCAGGGGCCAGGCCCGGGCGGTCGCAGGTGCAGCAGCAGGAGCTGGAGCTGGAGCTGGAGGGGGCGGCGGAGGGGTTGAGCATGTGCAGCAGGCTGCAGCGCGTGCTGTCGTCGGGGGCGCAGCCGCATTGTGGGGGGGGGTCGTTCATTCCAGAAACCACAGCGACCATTGCAACCCCCAAACCCAGAACCCAGAACCAGAATGCGCGGAGGAGAGGGATATGCTCGTGTTCTTGGCCGATAATCTTCAGTCTTGTTCATCTGATCGTCGTTGGCATCTTGGGTCTTCACGGGGGGGGGGGGCGGGCAGGTCGCCAACTCTCGGCGAAGGGCTCTACGCCTGCACGAGAAGACAAATAGGCAGCCGGGTGTTAAGCGAGCACGTGCGCTCATTGCGTGCCGCACACAACAGGTACTGGACCAGCACGTGGTGACGGCGCTGGAGCGGCGCAAGGCGGAGGGGCTCATCGGCGGCGACGTGGCGACACTAACCGTGGCGTTCGGCAAGCGCGTGCCGCCGTACGACCCGGCCTGGGACGAGAAGGTCCCGGAGCGCTCCGTGCTAGAGCAGCACATGAGCAAGGAGGCGGCCACGATCCGGGAAACGCTGCGGCATGAGGCGTACATGAAGGAGCGCGGCATGTTCCTGCATGACCCGCACCCGCAGGCGCCGCGGGGCTCCTCGCTGCCGCCCAATGCGGGCACCGTGCGCGCGATGCAGGTGGGAGCGGGGGAGTGAGCTAGCCAGCTAGCTGGGGTCCAACGGGCGGCCCCTCGCTGCGGCGATTTGGGGGTGGGGGCCGTCCGTGTGCGCGGACTTGCATGGAGCGAACAGCGACACGTTCGGGGCAGGGGCTAGCACGGGCGTCGAGAGGGCGCGGGTTGGGTGTGGGGGCGGCGCGGAACCTACCGTGTTTGCGGCACCTGAACCTGCGGACCTGGTGTGTGTTCTCATGGACAGGTGTGGCGGCAACAGCAGGAGGCGACGGGGCAGCAATCGGGCTCGGCACCGGCTTCTCCAGGGCACGGTGGCGGGGCGGAGCGCGGCAGCTCGGGGCCGGCTAGCACCAGCGGGCGAGCCGGTGGTGGTGGCGGCGGGTCGCCAGCCCATGGCGGGCGGCTGCGGCACACCAGCGGCAGCGGGAGAGCCTCCAGCCCAAGCCCCAGCCCCCACCGAACAGGCGACCTAGCGCGGACGGGGCAAGGCATCCCCGGGGATGGGCCGTACACCTCCAAGGACAAGCTGGTGCTGTACACGCTGCGGTCGGGAGCGGACCCCATGGCGGCGGGGCCGGCCGCCACAACGCTCACGCGCCCTCCGCCAGGTGCGCCTTGTGGTAGCCGCAGGGGGGGGCCGCGCTTCACACGCACCTGCGCCGCCGGCAGCGCCGGCAGCGCCTCAGCATATACTGCATTGGACTGTCCTGAGGTGTGGCGCCTGTGTCGCTTTGTCTCTCGGCCCACCTGCAGGCACCATCAAGTTTGAGGCGGACGAGTACCAGCAGTTCCTCACAACGCGGGCGGCGGGGGCTGGCGGGTGGCAGGTTGGCAAGACCGTGGTGCCGCTGTGAGCAGCATGGCACCAACGGGTTAGCGGCCTGTCGCTGCATTCCATTCCGGAATTCTGGCTGGTAGGGTGGCCATTCGTTGCGCACGCAAGCTGCTGTGTACTGCTGATGGGGCATGAGGCATGGGGCAAAAGTGCGAGGTCCCTGTAGTGTCCGGAGCTGCTGTGTACATTATGGTACCATATGCGTGCGTAGGTGGAAGAATGGCAGTGACAAGGACGCGATACAGACGGCGGTCAGCTGCAAGGCACGATGCAAGCAGACGTGGCATGAGAGTGAGAGCACGGCTGCACACGTCTCATTCTAGCGCATGTCGGTAGCGTGGCATGCGCGCAACCATGTATTCGACACACTGGGCGCCCTTTGCGGAACTGATCAGCATGAACCATTGCATATCTGCCGAAACCGTGATTCTTGGCATCCAGAACCCCGGGCTCACAACTGTGGCGCCACATATTTGAAGGCTTGACCTGCTGTAAGTCCACGTGGGTATGCGCGGTAATTCAAAGCAACAACTCCAGTCGGGGCGGTTTACAGCAGTGGCGCGCTGGTCGGTCCCACCTTCTGGGGGCCCGCCCTTGCACAACAAACAAACGGCACGGACCCGCTTGCGCGGGGTTGGCACAGGGGATGGCCCAGCGACCCTCGTCGTCCGTGTCTGGACCGCACTCACATACACTCCTCCTGCGTTTTCGGCAACTCCACTTGGACACAGTCGTGGGCACCAGTCGACACGCGCACTCAATCTGTCCCGATCTTCGCCGCTGCAGAGCTTTCCAGCCTAATTGCACTGCGCCAGCCCTCCCGCCCACGCAAACCCATAGCGCTGTCTGACGCCTGCCTATTCTTCAATCAGCGCGGGCGGGGAGGACACAACAGGCAACGCTGGTCGCACGCCTATCCTAAGCGCGGCGACACGTGCACCCGACACCACTGCAAACGGACAGCCCGCCGCGTCGCACGTGCCACACACGCATGTTGCGGCTTGGTCACGGCCGCCATTCAAACCCGTGCGCCCCAAGACACACGAAGCCTCCGCGCTTCCAGCAACGCCGTCCCCGCATAGCCCCTCGCAGCACCACAACAAACGCCGCGCAGCCACTTGAGAACAAACGTGCCGAGCCCTATCGAGGCAGGGGCGCACACCGAATGAAAGACGTCCTTAATTTGGCTTTGCATCAACGAATCGCAACATGGCCAACACGCCGATCAACGCCGGGACACATGACGCGCCCCGAGCACCTTCCGGGCGGCCGAGCACAACCGGATAGCAAGCCAAATTTGAGGTCATTAAAAGCACTAGTCCAAGGGGGAAGTCATGCGCTGGCACGGAGTTGTCAATGGATGTATACAGGGGCGAAAGGGCATGGGTGACCCTAGGGATACCCTATTTCTATCTGACAAAACTGCAGCAGCTGCGGCGAGTTGTGGTAAATCTCTTCTCTGGTTTTTTGGAGCTAGGAACGCTCAGCCTCCGCGTTGAAGGCGCAGATCGGCTCCGGCACACATCATCATGACGCCACCGTGGCCGTCAGAAACAGAACGGCCGCGGCAAACGCCCACCATCACAGATCCGAGCCATGGGCACGGACACGAGCGCCATTGCTGCTGCTGTTGCTGCCGCTGCGGGCACAGCGCACACCGCCTCTTGTGAAAATGGCGGCGACAGTCCAGAGAGCAGGAGAGCCGCAGCTGGGGCGCGTGGCCGCTTGCGCGGCAGCTGTGCGGGATGTGCGGGGGAGCCGTCACCGCGGCCCTCAAGCGAACCGGTCGAGCCGGACGCTTATCGTGCGCCCGTCGATTTGGCTGTTGTTCAACTTGTCGCACGCCGTCGCGGCGTCCTCCTTAGTCGTGAACCGCACGGTGCCGAAGCCCCTGCAGCAGCACACATCAACGTAGAGCGAAGCCGCAGAGTCAAGCACCACATCACAGCCAGGTCAGGCATAGTAGGTAGACATCGGCCATATACCGGGTTTCGCTCGGTCCGCGTCGGTTGTGAATGCGGAAAGAGCTGTTCCCCTGTGCGTTTGACATCACCCAATTTCCTAGCCGTTAGCCCCGCCAGCCGCGCATCTACACCACAGGGCCCTGCCAGCACGCGCGTGCTTTCTCGAGCCCTATCACGCGCCCTTCCCGACCACCGCCACGTGCCCACCGAGGTTTGCCCCGCCCCGCCCCATTGCAGCAGCAGCCCCGCCCAGCGCCCCGCTCTCACCGCGAGCGGCCCCAGGCATCGTACACGACGTCGGCGCGCTCTACCCTCCACTCCTTGAAGTGGTCCTTGAGCTGCTGCCACTGGCAGCTCCACGGCAGGTTGTGCACCACCACCTGCGCGTCGTTCAGTAGGGTAGGCAGATTCATGGCACACCAGTCAGCAGGCAGGCGCGAAGCAAGCCCAGCAGGACCAGCAGCGCCACCAACGGACAGGGGCAACCCACCGCATCCGCCACGGCACAGTGAAAAGACCCCGGCTGCCACCAGCAGAAACTCCGCAGTGCTGAATGCGCCCGCCCAGCTGATGGCGCTTGCCCGCAGCGCACTGGACAAGCCGCGCAGACCCCACATTCGCCAGCCCCACCGCTGCCGCGACCTCTCTCGGCGGTATTGCGTGGTTCCTCCAGCTTGCGAGCGCACGCACGCACGCACCTGCAGCCCCGACGGCTCGCCCGTCGCCTCCATGCCCGCGCCGCCGCCCATAGGCATGCCGCCGTACGCCACGCCCGGCATCACGCCCGGCATGCCGGGCATGGCGCCGCCGCGTCCGCCGCGACCCCGTCCCCGGCCGGTGGGGTCTGTGTGGACACGCGGCAACGATTTGACATGACACGGCAGGTGAGTGGCAGCAGACATGGGCAGAGTCGGTTGCGGCAGGCTAGAGCAGCTGCAGTCCGCCGGCTGTCCCCTAAGCAGGCTGGTCCCGGTGGGCTGGTGGTGCACGGCATGACTGCGGCCGATCGACTACCTGGCTGCAGACACAACCATGCAACCCGACAGCTCGATGGCCCGCAACCCCAATAACTGCAACTGCCTGCCTGAGCTGCCAGCGCAGCTACCAGACCCACAACCGGAATGCAGTCGCCGTCGCCGCCGCAGCCGCCGAGCCTAGCTGCACCGCCTGATAATAGCATTCGGTATGCGAGTGTTGCTGCCTGCGCGCCTCGGCGGCAGTCACGCCTGCTGCACGCATCGCCACTGATCCGTCGCACCGCCTGCTGTTGCTGCTGCTGCCGCAGCTCCTGCACCGCCGCCGAGCCCCAGTGCCGCTGCATGAGCCACTGCTACTGCCGTCCGACATGCGGCCTTCCCTGCCGTGGGCCGCTGTGCTTCTACCAGCACCAGCTGCTGCTGTTGCCGCTGTTGCTGCTAGCCCGCGCCTCCGCGCCCGGACAGACCCTGCATGGACCCACCCGCGGGGAAGAAGTAGTAGCCGGGGTACACAGGCGCCATCTGCGGGTAGCCGTAGGCCGCCGCATAGCCGCCGCGAGCCCCGCGAGCGCGACCGCGGCCGCGGCCGCCGCCGCGGAAGTTGCGAGGGGCGCCCTGCAACGCGCGAAAGCGAAAGGGGCGGGTAAAAAGCGTGCGGCGGGCCGTTGGTCATACCCCGGCCCAACCCGCGCGCACCCCCAGCCCCGCGACCAGAAACCTTGGTAAATACTATAGACAAGTCCCTTCTTGCCGATCGAGCTCTCTGCCACCACCCGCGTAGCTGCGCGCTGGCCGAGCGACATAACACCCTGCTCACCTCGGGCGCGGAGCCACCGGGGCCCGTCACGTTCACGGCCTTAGAGCGTCCATCCGGCCCAGCCTCAACCTCGAACTCGACGGCCTCACCCTCCCGCAGGCTGCGGAAGCCCTCAGAGTTGATATTGGTCTGCGCGGAGCATGCCAGCGCAGCGAATGCGTTCGTTGCCGGCAACGACAGTCGAGTGCGGCCACAGCCGCGAAAACTACAGAAATATTACCAAAGCCCCATCCAGCGCCCGTCCGGCCCGAATGCACTGCCGGCCGGGTGCAGTCGAGAGCTGAAATGGCGCGGCGAGCTCGGCATGCCACCCGAGGAGCCAAAATTCCAGGCGCGCCGGGGTCGACGAGTCCCGAACTGCCAATAACGATCCACTGCTGAGCCACTGCTGCGCGCGATGGCCCCGAGACCCCGGCCCCCTCCGGCTGTATCGGGGGGCCCATCGCCCAACGCCAGCTTGCTGACCTGGTGGACAAAGAGGTCCTCGCCGCCACCACCAGGCGTGATGAAGCCGAAGCCTTTGGTGGCGTTGAACCACTTTACGGTTCCCTGTTGCCTCAGCTGCTCGCCCATTCCCGCGACCCTCCTCGCTCAGTCGGCGGTCTGGGGGGCCAGCTTTATGGCAGCACGCAGGGCACGCGATGCCCAGGTAGGTGTAACGAGGTTGGCGCGAACCCGCACGCAAGCGCGTCGCTGCAAGGTGCACACTCGCAAGATGTGCGATCTCGTACGATCTCGTACGACTGCGCCGGGCTCCTTTGCTTCGGCGTGCGCAGCCTGCCGGTGATGGCTTTGCCAACTGCTTGAATCGTTGAGTCGTTCCTGACTGAGTGCTCAGGCGCAGCGCGAGCGGCGCTGGGTCATGCCCGCGCGCGAATGCTCGAAAGGCCACTCTCCGGCTTGCAGGCGAATTACTTGACGCGAACAATCATTTCATCCCAATTATTATATATATAAACGTTAATTACCTCTGCGTCAAGCAAGGGTGGACTTTTCGGGGTTTCGGGCGCTCAAGTGGGGGCACACAAACAGCGCTGCGCTAGGGTTATTCTTGACAGACGCATTCCCTGCTCGTCACTTTGCCAGATAAACGCGTTCTGAGCTTGCAAATTGGAAACTCGGACCTGTAAACTTGCACCATCCTGGATTCTCGGGCGAGTTATGTATATTACGTTAAGTTGGCAGCGGACGTACTCTTGTCCATATAGCCAAGTAACGCGTGCGCCCGGCAATATCTGCATACTGCGGGAGTGGGACTTGCCGCGACGCATGTCCGGCATGTCTTGACATGTGCCGTCTAGGTGCAGCCACATACCCAGTCTTCAGTTGCTACCCAATGTTGTTGCTGCATGCCAACTCACAGTTGCATCTGCACTCGTTACCACATCCACCGTCTGAGGCCAAAGGTGTTCGATAGTACCTCATCTCCCGGACATAGCCGGGGTCGGTTTGTGCAGGCAATGCCAGCCGGGTGCGCAATCGCTAATCCAGACGGTCAAGCCACAGCACAATTAAGCAGCCACACTACTCATGCTGCCTACACTACGTGCTCTCACTCGCCCGTGGACCGCCAACTAAGACACCGGCCAGCAACATTAGCCCGCGTGCCGGCGCCGCTTTTTGGGTGGCACCTCCATGTGGCCTTGGCCGCCCCCTCCGCTCCGCACATGCACACACTTGCCGCCAGGCCCCGGGCCGCCGCCACCAGGCCCTGGGCCGCTGCCGCTGGGTCCGCGGGCGCCGCCGCCAGGCCCTGGGCTTCCGCCGCCAGGCCCTGGGCCTTGACCACTGGGGCCGGGGCCACCGCTGCCAGGCCCCATGCCATCACCACCACCACCAGGCCGCAGCGCCGCAGCGCGCTCATTGCCCAGCAGCATCTCCATGAGTGCTTGCCGCATGTTCGTTGCCGAGTTGGCGTTAACAAGCATGAATGCGCTCCCAGGTTACAGTCCGCTGCCCCGCAGCTTTTGTTGCCGCCAAACGCTGCCACACCACGGCTTGCAACTGTCTGAATGCTGCCGCACACCTTGGCATACACAGCCCCATAGCCGCTCCCCGCGCGCCCTCATGCGTGCGTCCGTGTTGAGCCACACGTCCTCACTACCTGGCTTGCCGCCGCCAAGGGTCCTCTGAACATGTCCCGTGCTTTCTTACGCATCTACCCTGCATCTACGTCTACTTCTCCCTACCTCACCATGCTGAGTGACTCTCCCTGTCTCCTACTTGATCTACCAGCCTCCATTTGCGCCCGAGTGCCAGTTTCAGAAATCAGAACGCAGTGCCGCGTACGTCGAGACCCGCTTCCGCAAGCAAGCGCAGGTGCAGAGTGTGCCATCATCCGCAAGTGCTCTGACTGTTCTCTCAGCAACTTGGGTTCCCTCAGCAACACCACTCACTTGCTCAGCGTCGAAACCGAACATCCTGGACCTGATCCCAGACGCCTATTCCACCCACCAGTCCCACCTTGCACGCCGGCAACTTCATAACCCCCGAACTCCAGCCACCCCCCACCATCCTATGGATGGCTACCCCCCGCCCCCCGCATACACGCTCCAACCCGCATCATCGCCGCCCACCCGCTTCAAATGACGGAGACTTCCAGACCCGCACCCACTGTGCCTATGCCCCCATGCTTCTGGAATGAGCTATCCCACCTCCGACCCCGCATCCACCCCGGTCCTAGCTGCAGCTGCAAACCTACTAACCACCCATCCCGCTGCACCGAAACCTTGCATTCTGTAGATAGGAATTGGCCATCTCGCAGCATTGGCTCCGCGTGCCGCGCCGCACGTACGCCACAGCCTCCTACGTCCGCGTCGTATGTCCAGGTGCCCTTCGACCTCCTGCGCCAGCCCCAACTCGGCTGCTCCGCCCCCAACCCTGATGCCGCCGTCGCTGCCGCTGCCGCTGCCGCTGCCGCTGCCGCTGCCGCTGCCGCTGCCGCTGCCGCTGCCGCTGCCGCTGCCGCTGCCGCTGCCGCTGCCGCTGCCGCTGCCGCTCTTTGCAGCGCTCTACCACATTACATGTAGGCGTCCCCGAAGCTGATGACCACGAACACCACTGCCATGAGGCCGCAGTAGGCCAACATGATCCAGCTGTGGTACACGCCTGCACGTGCACGTCGGCATGTGCGCATGGGTGCATGGGTGCATGGATGCATGAAGCAGTGCATGGCGTGCAGCGGGTAACACCACACTCCTCTCGTGCTGCTTGCTAGAAACGACGTCAACTTCCAGTCGGTTTCGCATTTCACATTCGCAACTTAGCGCATGTCCGTAACAGATAAGAGCAAGCCAAAAGGCCAAGTCACGCGGTCATGCGGCCGCATGAGCAAGCCCGGAAGGATTGATTGTGTGATGGCGGCAGGCGATGCGCCGCACCCACGCACGCACGCACGCACGCACCCGCCGCGGCCGCCATCCCCGCATAGTACAGCGCCAGGCACACCTCCAGCACGTAGGGCTTGTGGATGCGGTGCAGCAGCCCGCCTCCCGCCTGGGTGTGGGTACGGGTGTGGGTGTGGGGTTACGACAGGACAGGACAGGGCATGGCATGACATGAGACGACGTGGCATGGGACGACATGGCATCACATGACATGACATGACATGATATATTACGATATGATATGATATGATATGATATGATATGATATGATATGATATGATATGATATGATATGATATGATATGATATGATATGATATGATATGATATGATATGATATGATATGATATGATATGATATGACATGAGACGACATGAACCGCAGCGTGAGGAGGGCAGCGAGGTCAGCGCAGGGTGCGGGAGGCATGGAGGTGACAGCTCTACGTGGTGGCAGCAAGAGGCACCAGCCGCGGGGCAGGGCACTGTAGCGGGCGGCGGACGGAGCTCAGTGCCGCAATTCACAGCAAACCGGAATACGTGCTCGCACGCACGCACACGCGCACATACCGTAGGCACCCACGCACGCACGTACGCACGCACGCACGCACGCACGCACGCACGCACCTGCTTAGCGCCGAACTTCTGCGTCACCTTCCACGTCTTGCTCTTCTCCAGCCCCAGCAGCCCGCTGGTCATTGCTGCATGCGGTTGCGATTGTGGATTGGTCACAAGCGTGGTGCGTACGTAGAACGTGGCGGTTGGAGTGGTGGTTGGCAGTGATCATTGACGGTTCAGGCAGCAGTCGGTTCATCGGCAGGACGGGGACACGCGCAGACCGCGTCGCATGGACCGGTCCGACCATACAAACTTTGCGGTTACGGTAACTTCACATGCTAGTGCCTGCTGCTGCCACCGCTGCTGCCGGCATAACTCACCCCACAGCTTAAAGTACCCAATGGCCACGGAGAAGAACAGGTAGAAGATGGAGAAGGGCGTCACGTAGCTGCGGCGGGTGCGTGCGTGCGCATCCGAGAGTGAGAGCTTGGCGGGTGACCAACATGCGGTTATACTTGCGGGTCCTAGCCCAAACTGTGACCGGCGAGGCGGAACGTAGGGCTCCCAGCGGGCACACCCATCGCACGCTCAAGGGGACAGAGGCGGTGTTTTGTTATTGAGCTCGCCGTGATTCGGGAAAGAAGGGCACACACCTTGCAGGCACGAGCGCCTGTTACCCTCAACACATACATGTCCGTCCCCTCCACTCAGTAACACCCACAGGTAGACGGCGAGCGCGAAGTTGATGGACACAATGAAGTAGATCTGCGGCCAACTCCAGTCCCAGGCCTCCACCCACAGCGCCACGGGCGGCACCGCCAGCACGCCCACCGTGATGGCGGCGAACAGCAGGTAGCGCATGAAGAACCTGGTGGTGGTGCATGGCAGCAGGTGGTTGTTGGGTGGCAGCAGGTGGATGTTGGGAGGCAGCAGGTGGTTGATGGGTGGCAGCAGGTAGTTGTTGGGTGGCAGCAGCTGGTCAGGTGCTTGGGTGGCAGGTGGCAAATGGTTGCGTGATTGGATTAGTCGGGCACGATAGCTAGCGGTTGGCCAGATGATTCCAGCGGGTGGGGACAACAGGGCCAAGCGTTGAAGGGAGTGGGGAGGAGAGTCATGGTCAGGGAGAGGGGCGTGCAATCGTGCATGGTCCGCCTTTCACACAGGAAGGAGGGGTGGGCAAGGGGGCAGGTGCACCCCCGGTCCACCATGCTGCTGCAAACGCGGTCGCGGCACGTCACCCACCAGAAGGCGTTCAGCCGGCGGCCCAGGCCAATGTCCTTCGCGTGCCAGATGTTGGAGAAGGACTTGATCAGGATCTGCATGGGGCCGGACAGCCACCTGCGCATGTGCATGTGCATGTGCATGTGCGCACGTGCGCACACAGGTGGCGGCAGGCAGGCATCAGGGGATGGGTTGGGGTTGGGCCGTGCTTGCAGGGCGGCTGTGGACACGGGCAGGTGCAACAGCAGCGCGGCCGGCAGGGAGCTGTCGGGTGAGTGGACCCATGCGACCAACATCAGCACCGCCCGCCAATGCCCGGGCCCTTGACCCGGGCCCTTCCCTACCCCGCGCCCCATACCCTCGCCGCTCCCATGACCGCTTCCATCCCCCGCACCCCACCCCGGGCCCCCACCTGAACTGCTGCGTCTTGTAGGAGGACAGCGTGCAGGGCAGCTCGTTGGGGTTGTCCACGTGCGGCAGGTAGAGCGCGTTCCAGCCGCGCAGGTAGCAGCGCAGCGACAGGTCCATGTCCTCCACCACCGTGTCGCTCTGCCAGCCGCCCGCGTCGTGGATGGACTGGGCGGGCGGGAGGGGGCGGGCGCGAGGGGGGGGGGTAGCCATCCATAGGATGGTGTTCATCAAATGGTTGTGAAGTGCCGATGTCCAGCGGAACAGCGGGTACATTACCGTTGGGGCGGGAGCGGGCGCAGGGCGGTGTGTGGGGAGGGAAGGGGAGGTCCATGAGCTACTTGAGTGCAGAAGAGCGGATGTGAATGGATGGATGGGTCAGTTCACTCTAATTGGCAGTGGGGGTGGGGGTGGGGGTGGGTAGCCATCCATGGATGGCGTTTGATTAAATCAAGAAGTGGGGGGTAGTCCAATCCAGAACCCAAAGCAACCAGCCAGGTGAACCCCACGGGGGACGGGGTTGAGGGGTTCCCTCCTGTCACACTCCTGTGAGGTAGTTGTCCTACGAGGCGTTGATACTCACTCAGAGGCCGGTGCTCACGTTCCCTCACGCCGCCACACCACACCACACCACTCCCCGCACCACGCACGCTGCACTCACCTGGATGCGCCACACGCCCGCGGTGCCGTTGAAGTTGAAGAACCAGCCCAGATAGGAGCGCGCTCGCTGCTCCACGTCTGGTGTTAAACGCGGGAAAGGGAAAATGTGTGTCAACAAACACGAGATAGGGGAAGATATGTGTGTGTGTGTGTGTGTGTGTGCGTATGTGCACGAAGACGAAAGCCAAGCCCGTGGCAGATCAGATTAAGCCCACAAAGACATGGAGATACGGAGAAAGGAAGGAGGCGCAGGCGGCGCAGGGCGCAAGCAAGGTGGAGAAGCACGAGGTGCACCGCCGCCACCTACCCACCCACCCACCGAAATGGAAGCAGAGGTTGACTTTCTGCACAGGTCGAGAAGGTATGGGCCAGGTGGGGCCAAGTCACAAGTGTAGAGGTACACAAGGCAACGCTGCTCGAAACGCAGCCGACGTTCTCCTTTCGCTGCAACACACACAACCCCGCCCCGCGCATCCCCGCTTCCCTCTCCGCCCGCTGCTAGTCTCCCAGCCCTAGTGCCCCCCTCCCCCGCCCGCCCGCACATCCCCAACCCTCATGCCCACCCCAATGCCCACCCCCATGCCCACCCCAATGCCCCCGCCCCGACCCCCCAACCCACCGCCGCCTCCCCCCCCACACAAACACCGCCCTCGCACCTACCTGCGCCCAGGTGAGGAAGGACTGGCCGGCGTTGCTGAAGGCCCAGCGCGTCTGCACGTAGGCCAGGCTGCGGTCGCGGTGCATGGCGGGGATGGTCTCTTCCAGGAAGTCGGCGGGCGGCGAGAAGTCTGCAGTGTGTATAGGGGGGGAGGGTGTGTGGGTGTGGGAGGTGTGGGAGGTGTGGGAGGTGTGGGAGGTGTGGGAGGTGTGGGAGGTGTGGGAGGTGTGGGAGGTGTGGGAGGTGTGGGAGGTGTGGGTGTGGGTGTGGGTGTGGGTGTGGGTGTGGGTGTGGGTGTGGGTGTGGGTGTGGGTGTGGGTGTGGGTGTGGGTGTGGGTGTGGGTGTGGGTGTGGGTGTGGGTGTGGGTGTGGGTGTGGGTGTGGGTGTGGGCGTGGGCGTGGGTGTGGGCGTTGGTGTTGGTGTTGGTGTGGGTGTGGGTGTGGGTGTGGGTGCTGAGTATACGTGGACTTAGTACTGCAAAATATGAAGGGCAACTGAATGGGGTAAGCACGTAGACACTTGGGCAAGCAGTCGCACAAACGCGCTGTCCCTCACTGACTCCCCTCACTGCCCCCCTCACAGCTCGCCTCACTGCTCCCCAGTGCCGCCCTGCCACGCTCTCCCTCCCCCTCCCTCCCCCCCCCTCTCACTCCCTCACTCTCACCCGCATCGAAGATGGCGCAGTATTCGTAGCCCAGCCCCTCCACGCGGTTGAGGCCCTCAACCATGGCGCCCGCCTTGAAGCCGGAGCGGTTGTCGCGCCGCATCACCTGGCGGTTGGGGCGGTGGTTGGGGGTGGTTGGGGGTTATCATGATGGAGGTGGTTGAGATGGTTGCCGGGGTGGGCGCGGTCTGGGCATGCGTGGGCTTGGGCGAGGTTGGGTAGTGGGTTGGGTATGTGGGGTGGTGGGCTGGGCTGGGAAGGTCTGGGGCGGGGCCCCCATGGTCGGCTTGCTTCTAGCTTCTGGAGTAAACTACCCAACCCTCACCCCCACCCTCACCCTCACCCTCACCCCCATCCCCACCCCCACACACGCGCCCACACACACGCCCACACCCGCACCCGCACCACCCACACCCACCTGCACAGGGTGTCCGTCCTCGATGCACGCCGCCGCCGCCTCGTCCACCCGCTGCCGCACCGCCTCCTTGGTGCTGTCATCCAGGACCTGGTGTGTGTGGGGTGGTGGGGGTGGGGTGGGGGTGGGTGTGGTGGGGAATGATGATTGGGTTGGGGTGGGTGAGTGGGAGTGGGATGGCGGGCGTGGCCGGGTGGGTGGGAGGTGAGCGGGCGGATGGGCAGGGAGATCCTGCTGCACTGAGCCTTCTGGTATCCAATCCCCCCGATAGCAATCTCCCTACCCCCTGGGAATGGACTACCCCTACCCCCTACCCAGTGCCCCCCCAGGCAGAGGCGCCACCTGAATGAGCAGCCGGTCGCGCGGGTAGCGTATCCGGCAGCAGGCGTTGATGATGGCGGCGGCGTGCGCCTCCTCGTTATACATGGGCAGCTGCACCAGCACCTTGGGAGGCTGCCCGCCGGACCAGGGGTCGTCTGGTAGCGGCGGGGAGGCGGCGGGGTGGCGGCGGGGAAGAAAGGTGGCGGGGAGGCGGGGAACAAAGGTGGCGGAGGCATGTGTCGGCAAGGCGTCAAGAGTGGTAGGCAGGAGGGAATGCGTGTCATCGTCTCGCCAAAGTTTCTTTTTAAGAGGTGGAGGTTTTAAGAGAGCAAAAGCGTTGCAAGTCCGTCGGGTCGTGTCGGCTTCTTACCAGGGACGGCGATCGCGGTGGCTCCGTTAGCGGCAGCGGCCGCCGCCGCGGCGGCGACGGCGGCGCCACCGTGCCCGCCCGCCGCCAGCGCCGGCCCCGTGATGATCTCAGCCCGGGCCAGGCCGTCGTCGCCGTCAACGCTGCTACTGCCGTCGTCGTCATCGTTGTCGCGGCTACTGCCAGAGTCCGCGTCGGTGCTGCTGAATTCGCTACTGCCGCCAGGGCTGCCGCCGAGCACGCCAACGGCGGCGCCGCCGGTCCCCGGCACTGTGACGGTGCCCGCTGGCGGACGAATGTATCGGGCCGACGAGATGGGTGCCGTGGCGGCGGCAGCTGCCGCTGCGGCGGCTGTTGCTGCAGGGGACGTGGCGGCGCCGTTGCCAGGCGCCGCCTTAGCGCCGCCGCCTTCAGCTGTAGCCACGCCACCGATGTCTGCTACAGCCTTGACCAGCTCCTTGTCCTTGTCCTTGTGCTGCTGCAGCTCCCGCTTCTTGGCCTCCTTCTGCTGCTTCTTCTTCTGCTGCTCCTGCTGCCGCTTGCTGCTGCGCTCGCGGGAGCGCTTGCGCAGCAGCGCCGCCACCTGCGCGCAACATATGCGGGGCACGGCGTGATGAGTACACGCATGCAGGGCGGGGCGGGTGCTTGGAATCTGGGATAGGGGGTGGCGGGCGCGCGGCGGCACACAGGCATACACACAAGGTGTGTCTCAAGCCGCCCGTGCATACCTCTCCACCCCCGCCCCAGTGCCTCCGCCCCTGCACACACACACACACACCCTCCGCAGTCGCCCCCGCCCCAGTGCCCCCGCCTCTGCACCCCTTGTACCTCACACGCCTCCCCCCTGCACCCACACGCCCCCATGCAACCCACGCGCCCCCATGCAACCCGCCACCTCCCCCCATGCAACCCGCCCCCCGCCACACATGTACACGTGCGCCCCCCATGCAACCCACACGCACCTCGGCCGAGCGCGCCATGGCCGCCACGCCCACCAGCCAGATGAGGTCCAGGGCGTAGATGGTGAACAGCACCCCCAGCGACAGGTAGAAGATCATGGTGGTAGTGGTAGTGGTGGTGGTGGTGGTGCTGCTGCTGCTGCTGCTGCTACAGCTGTTGCTGCTGCCGATGCAATGTGGAAGTAGTGAAAGACACCGGTACTTATTGCAGGCCTGTGAAGTGCGACAGCACGTTTAAGGCAGGGTGAGGGTTTTGCGTGTGTGTTCGGTGTTGGATTGCACCTGATGTCCGCTGCTTGCAATTTAGCGCATGTCAGTTGCATGTGATGTGCTGCTACAGAGGGAGCGGCTGGACCCGCCGCCTCTCCCTTTCTCTCGGACCCCGGACCAGACCCACCTGCCTGTCACGACAGATTAGGACCGCACGAACACGCTGGGGTCGTAGCTGCTCTCAAACAAACAGACACAGACCGAGTCGACCGTGGGTCAGGACCGCGGGATTGCGGCGGCGGTGCAGTGCGGGAAGGAGGGCTCACGGTCCTGTGCCACTGCTAGCCTCTACGTGCCGTGCAGCTGCTGCTCTATTCTCGCGGCAACTAAATAAAAGGCAAGTTCAATCTAGCGCCCGCCAGCTGCTCTATGCATGATGGGGGAGGGCCGCAGCAAACAGTAGGTGCAGCAGGTGGGGCCGGAAGGAACGTTCTGTGTTAGGGCCCAAGTCGCCCGAGCAAACAGCAGCAGTGCCTTCTTCTTTTTCTTCTTCAAGACGGTCGTCTGACAACACGTCTTTGCAACAAATTCTAATTAAGCGCCGGCTTCGCCGCCAGCTCGTGCGTGTGGCCCGGGCCGGCCAGCGCATCGGGCGTCCAACAGCCCCATCAGCCCCCTCCTGTCAAAACCGCCCACACAACCGCCCCGTACGTACGGCCTCGGCCGGTTTCGGCTCCCCGCTCGCCTCGGCCGCCTCTGCTGCCACCCGCCGCCGCCGCCAGCGTACCGCCCCACGTGAATTGCGCAATGTGTCACCCGAGTGCAGGTAGGCCCAAGCGGTGTGGGAAACACGGGAAAAGCGTGGAATCAGCTCTCCTCCCCCCACACCGCGAGCAAGGCAGCCAGCACCTGCTGCTTACTTCTTAGTCCATTCAGGTTGTCGCAAATGTTTCGAGCACAGCTCGCCGCCGCGTTTGATGCGTCCCCGTGGAGAGACAGCGCCTCTCGCGGCTGCTGCTACGCTGCTACATCACCACACACTGCTGCTGCTGCTGCTGCTGCTGAGCAGCCCGTCGCTGCGACTGCCGCCCGTCTGCGCCGATTGCCTGCCCTTGCAGCAGCTGCTGGCAGCCCCCCGCTTCCTCCCCTCCTGCACCAGCCACCTTATCCGCCGCCTTATCCGCCACCGCCGCCACCTCCCGCTGCAGCACCGCCGCCGCCGCCCGCAGCGCCGCCTCCGCCTCCGGGCTCAGCTGCACCGCCGGGTCCAGGCACGACGTCCGCAGCAGCAGCCCCCCCAGCCCCCCCAGCTCCACTGCTACTGCTGGGTCTGCTGGCTCGTCAGCAGGCAGAGCCCCCAGCGCCGCCTCCCCTTCTTCCCGCTGCCGCTGCCGCTGCTGCTGCTGCTGCTTCTCTTGCTCCCGGGTCTCAGACGCTGGCAGCGGCGCCCGCGGCGGCGGCGCCTCCCCCCTCAGAGCTGCCGCCGCCGCTGCCGCCGCCGCCGCCGCCGCCGCCGCCGGTTGCTCCCGCCCATCGGGCTGCTGTTGGTCCGGCGGGCGCAGGTCCAGCGAGGCCAGCACCCGGTAGTAGCGGCCAGGCTGCCGGCCGCCCATGGCGCACAGCTGGATGCGGTCCACACGCACACAGCCTGCAGGCGGGGGGTGGGGGCGGTCGGGGGGTGGGGTGGGGCGGGGTTGGGGAGTGGGTGTCAGGGAGCGCGCGAGTGGAGGGTGCGCGGGAGTGCGTGTGTGAGTACATGGGTGAGTGCGTGAGCTTGTGACAATGCAACATTTGGGAGTGCGCGTGAGAGCATAAAGGACAAACAAAACAAAGACCGTGCATGCGATAGTGTGTGTGTGTGTGTGTGTGTGTGCGTGCGTGATTGCCATTGCCATGGTGGCGGCGGGAGTGCGGTCGGGCGAGCAGGTGGCAGGTACCTAGGTGCCCAGCGACGGAACGTCGGGACACGCCGCGCGGCGCGCGGCATGCAGGGCTACTGCTACTGCTACTGCTGCTGCTGCTGCTGCACAGGCCGCCGCGCCCATGCACCCGCCGAGCGACACGCGCCCTCACCCGCGTCAATGTCCATGAATGCCTCATAGGACTCGCGCGGGATGCTCTTGAGGGCCTTGCCCGCTGCCGCCTCCTCCTCTCCTGCTACTGCTGTCCCTGTTGCTGCCGCCGCTGCCACAGGCGTTGTCGCCGCCCCCGGGCCTGCTACAGCCGCCATGGAAGACGCGACTGCTCCCGACACCGTGACAATGCGGTTGCCGAACTCGTCAGTGACGGTGGCTGTAGCAGGCTCCGCGACGCCGGCGTCATCGGTGCCTGGGTCCGCGGCTGTTGCCGGCGGCGGCTGCTGCTGCTGCTGCTGCTGCTGCTGCTGCTGCCTCTCCATCGGACCCTGTAGTTGTGCAGCGTGCAGCTCGCCCTGGCCCGCTGCTGCCTCCTGCGCGGCCTCTGGCGCCCTGTGTGCCGCCAGGCAGTGTGCCGTCAGCGTGAACCAGGCGTCGCGAATAAAACGCGTACGCAACCCCACCGCATGTGCGGTCACGTCCGGGCAGGCCCTACAGAAAAACAACACACTCACTCGTTATAGTCGCCGCGGCGCCGTCTGTTGCGGCCGCTTTGTTGGCCACCGCCGCCACCATCGTCACCGCCACAACCGCCACCGCCGCCACCGCCGCCCCGTCCACGGCCGCGGCCGCGGCCGCCGCCGCTGCGCTGCGGCGGCTTGTAGGCGTACTTGGCGATTGTGACGTGCGGTGCAAATGGGCGGTCGCCCTCATCATACCTACCTCACGTCCGCACCGTGTGGCAACACAAAAAAACACGAGAAATATATGGAAGACAGGGTTTGAGCTAGCATGGATCAGGGCGCTGGCAACAGCGTGGGCAAACAATTTTCGGCTACTACACCTCTTGCTGCAGCCTCCTCCTCCTCCTCCTCCGCCTCCTCCTCGTCCTGCCCCTCCTCGCCTTCTCCTGCTTCTCACCGTAGCGCGTGGAAGTGGCGAGCCACCACCGCCTGCAGCGCCATCACCGCCTCCCGGCCGCCGACGCCGGTGCCGGCTGCGTCGCCGCCCCCTTCTTCACCAGCTCCAGCTCCAGCTCCACCGCCACCGCCACCGCCACTCATGCCCGCCGCTGCTGCGCTCGCATGTCCCTGGCCCTGCGGCTCCTGCGGCTCCTTCAGCTGCGCCACAGCGGCTGGTGCTGCTGCTCCCGACCCGCCCTCGGCGCCGTCGCCGTCGGCCACCTCCAAAAACAGCACCTGCACACACGCGTGTATATGTGGTGTGGCGGTTGGCGTGCATTGTGGTGTGGCGGTTGGCGTGCAAACCACATCACCTTGCGGGCCACCAGCGCACTGACATCAGCGCGGCCATATGTATATGCGCACACCCTGAACAACACCAGTTCCTCTTGACGCTGCCTCGCAACCCTGCTCCTTGCAGAATCCCAGCCAGCCAGCCCCGCCGCCCCTACGCCATGCCCCCCTCCATACGTGTCCCCCGTCCAGCCCCATTTTGTTTCTCACCGGGACTGTTCACCAGCAACCCCCCTCCAGCCCCCCTCCACGCCCTCCCCGGCGCTCACCCGGCTCCCAAAGGAGTTGAGTCCCCGCAGCCGCAGGTCCAGAGGCGCACACACGCCGCCGGCCCGCAGCACGGCCGCCAGCTCAGCGAGCCGGGCCAGCGCCGCCGCCAGGCGCCATGGCGGCTCCGCCGCCGCCGCCGGCCCCCCTTCTTCTGAGCCGCCTACATGCCTGCCTCCACGGCCGCTGCCCGCGCCCCCGCCACCCCTGCCACTGCCGTGGCTGCTACTGCCGCTGCCCGCCGCCCCAGCCGATGCCGGCGACGGCGGCGGCAGTAGCTCCATGACCAGGAGGGTGAGGTGTGCCTTTACGGACGGCTCGCAGAAGGACGCGAGGCCGGGGTGGTGGGCGGTCATACCGGCCTGCACCTGCGTGCGCCAGTTTGAAGGACCGAAGCGGAATGATGCACAGTCACACGGCCACAGTCACACTTTCAAGCGCCGCTCTGCTCGAGGCGTGTGGGAGACATGGCGAACCAGCAAGCGACAGGCAGCTAGCGGCGGCGCAGCTGCCCAAGCCAAGGCCGACGCACGTGTTCGGCACCTGCATGCCGCCGCACACTCACACATGCATGGGTTACTGTTGTTGCGGAAATATCTGTGCGATCAGTACTCATATACGGAGGGAAATCAATGGACCCACGTCGGATCAGCGCTTTTCCCTGCTCCCGTATCGCAACAACTGTCAACACACAGGCACCGGCACTTACCCGGTCGATGGCGGCCGTCACGGCCGGCGACTGCGACAGCTGCAGCGCCAGGAAGTGGTCCGGCCGGCGGCTGGCGGGGGAGGGGGAGGGCGAGGGGCCGGAGGAGAGCGAGGCGGGGCCGGAGCACGTGGAGCCGCCGGCTGCTGCTGCCGCTGCTGCTGCTGCTGCAGCGGCGGCTGCAGCCCTGTGGAGGTAGCGGGGCGGCGAGCGAGCCAGCAGTGCGCACAACGCTTCAGCACACGCGAGCTTCCCAGTCCGTCCGTCCGTCCGTCCGTCCGTCTGTCCGTCCACCTAGTCGTGCAAGCAACCAGCCGCGGGCGCAGGCCCACCAGCAGACCCAGAGCTAGCAGCGGCGGGCGAGCCGGAGCGCCCGGCCACCAGCCCCCTACCCTACCCTACCCTACCTGCGCAGCAGCAGCGCGCTCAGGCTGCCGTCGTCGTCGACGTCGTCATCGCCACCCATCATGGCCCCGCCGCCACCCATCATGGCCCCGCCGCCACCCATCATGGTCCCGTCCCGGCCTCCGCCTCCGCCCCGGCCTTCCTCAGGTCCGCCGGTAGTCCCTCCTGCGGCGCCTGCCTCCAACGCAACAGCACCACCACCAGCAGCAGCGCCCTGCTCGTGCTCGCCTTGGGCTGGTGCTCCACCGCCTCCGCCCTTGCCGCTGCCCCCGCGCCTACCACGCCTACGTTGCTTGCCGCCACCTGCGCCCCTAAACCCGCGCGCCTGCTCCTCCTCCTCCCGCTCCTCCCGCTCCTCCCGCTCCGACTCCTGCTGCCCTGCTGGCTCCTGGCTCGCACTCTCACCCGCCTGCGCCACCGCTGCCAGCTCGGCATCTGCTACTGCGGCCTCCGCAGCCGCCGCCTCAACAGGTGCATTGGTGCCAACCCCACCAGCCCTGGAGGTGGCAGCAGCTACAGGTGTCATCGCGGCGTCATCCGCTGCAGCTGCTACTGCTGCTACTGCCGCTGCGCGTCCTGCACCTCGGCCTCGGCGCGGCGCCATCGCCGCGAACGGGCCTCCGCTGGCGCCGCCGCTGGCAGCGGGGCCGCTGCTACCGCTGCTAACGCTGGCGCTACCGCTGCCGCCGCCGCTGATACGGGCGTGGCCGGCTGCGAAGCCGTGGCCACCGCCGCCCCAACGCACCGCCGGCGAGCTTACGCCGGAATGCACGGCGTCAGAGGCCTGCTGCTGCTGCTGCTGCTGCTGCTGCCTTCTTCTTTGCTCGCTGGCAAGAGCCGCCCAGTCTCCAGAGGCTTGGGCACGGGCGATGGCGGCGACGGCGGCCCTTGCTCGTGTTGCCAGCGCCTGCGCCGCGGGGAGTGTGGGCTCTGCCGCTTGCCGCCGCCGCAGTGCCGCTGGCGGGACTGCAGGAGCACCTCTGGGGCTGGCACGAGCTGCTCCCTCCGCGGAGTCGGCGGTGATATCGAGTTCCCTGGACCCTGCGCTCGTAGCAGTGCGTTTGTGGCTTGGGGTCTCAGGAGACGGGCTGGGGTGGGCGCGCTTGCCTGCGATAGCCCCTGGCATGCACCCGGCGTAACGCAAGCCTTGTGTGGCCCTCGGCCTGCCCCTCTACGCGGCAGCTGGCTAGATTAGAGCCGGAATGTGTGGTGCCAGCTGCAAGGCGACACGTCGGCAGTGTCGCTTCAAGAGCGCGCGAGACGGAAGCGTCCGCAACGTGCTGTGTGCTGTGTAAAACGACACAAAGCGACCAGGTTGTCAGGGGCCAGAATACATGACGTGTTAATCAGGCCGATATCTTTTCTGACGGAATAGTCGTCCCTTGGCTCGGCCCAACGATGAGGGCATCGATTGCAGAGTGCAGCTCTGACCCGGCCCTGAGAGCCTGAGCTAATTACATGGCAACTCGCATGACTGCAAATAATATCACTTCTTAGTTTAACGACCTGGCGCGGGTCGCACAAAGCGCGCGAGGATGGCTCTCCTTTCTGACGACTCCTTTGACGCTTACAAGCGGAGATTTGTGCCAATTCTCTATGACTGGTATGTTACGAAACCACCACTACGACGGCAAACCCGTCCACTTGCACCCAGCGCCAATTCTAAACTTCTGGAACGCCCGGCTTTTCTACAGGTTCATGCACTACCACTTGCCATACCCAACACAGACATGCAGGTGTGGCGAGGGCAAGTTAAGGGGAACGAGTTGATATGCACCCAAACGAGACGCACGCACCTGGCAGCCGGCCGCCTACACGCAGCACCCTTTGTACCCAGCCACGTCAAAACGCGATATGCAGCCCCACGGCTGCTATGTGGGGGTGACAGTTGAGGCAGCCAGCTCTTGGGGAGCGGCAGGTTATTGGTGCCGGGAGGGCTACGTGCGAGAGGGGAGGTGGATCCAAGTCGCGTGGGCACACCCAGCACGCGGGCAGTGCAGACGGCCGCTGGCTTTGGTCGTGTGCATGGGGGTTGCCGTGCCGTCAACGGCCTGCAGTGCCTGTCGACCGCCCCTCTCCACTGCGCCCCTCTGCACTGCCCCACTGCAGGTGGGGGCCGCTGGTGGAGGACCTGGGCTACAAGTCCCGCTACCGGGCCTACCTGTCGGAGCAGGTGAGGGGGCGGGGGGCGGGGGCGGGGGCGGGCTCATGGGTGGGGTGGAGTGGCACGGTGGAGTGGGTAGTTCATCCCAGAAACCAAAAGGACCCTTGCTGGTGGGGTGGGCAGCTCACTCATATGCCCAGTCGGGTGTACTTTCTGTGTGTGTGTATTGGGGGGGGGGCGGGCCAGGGGCAACATGGGCAGGGGTGAGGGGAAGCGGTGCGGTGGAGTGCGGGTAAGGGGGGACAAGGGCCGGTGCCCAGGCGCGGCGTGTGCGCACAAGGCGCGCACATAAGTTGCAGGTGACGGGGTTGCGGGAAAGCTACGAGTGGGTTGCAAATCCAGCGATGGGGCCCGCCGCTGAGGTGTCGCCGCCACCGTACCCTCCTCGCCCGCCCTCTAGCTGCTGCTTGCTCCCCACCTCCCGCTGGTGGTGGCCGACACCAGTGTGATCTGCCCCGCACCCCGGCACCCTGCGTTTTCAAATCACCTCTGTGTGTTTGCATCTGCGCCTGTGTGTCCCCTCCACTCCCAACCCCTTCCTTCCCCTCCCCTCCCGCTCCCGCGCCACTACTGCTACTGCTACTGCTGCTATTGCTGCTACTGCTGCTACGGCGCTACTCGGCAGGTGGTGGACGGCGAGCGGCCCAACACGCTGCTGCTGGCGCACATCGACGTCATGAAGGTGCGGGAGGCAGGCGGGAGGGAGGCAGGCGGGAGGGAGGCAGGAGCGAGGCGGGAGGGGGGAAGACAGGGGGGAGACAGGAGTGAGGAGGCCGGGCCAGTGCCAGGAGGTGGTGGTGGGCGCACTGTAGTGGTGTGGCACCCCCCGTGCATCAGCGTGCTGCAGCAACTTACCATCCCTCCTCCTCCTCCTCCTCCTGCCCCTCCTCCCCCTCCTCCTCCTCCTCTCCCCTCCTCCCCCTCCTCCTCTCCCTCCTCCTCCTCCTGCCCCTCCTCTCCCCTCCTCCTCCTCCTGCCCCTCCTCTCCCCTCCTCCTCCTCCTCCTGCCCCTCCTCCCCCTCCTCTCCCCTCCTCTCCCCTCCTCCCCCTCCTCCTCCTCCTCCTCCTGCCCCTCCTCCCCCTCCTCTCCCCTCCTCTCCCCTCCTCCCCCTCCTCCTCTCCCTCCTCCTCCTCCTGCCCCTCCTCTCCCCTCCTCCTCCTCCTCCTGCCCCTCCTCTCCCTCCGCACGCCGGCCCGCCACAGCCCCACGTGGCCTCCTGCGAGGCGGTGTCCAACTGGCAGGACAAGTCCGTGTCCAGCCACGTCACCATCGTACGGACCGTCTACCACCCGGGCGAGGTAGGGGCGGCGGCTGGGTGGGCGGGTGGGCGGGTGGGTGAGGAGGGGCAGGAGAAGGAGGAGGAGGGGCAGGAGGAGATGGGGCAGGCGGAGGTGTGGCAGGCGGAGGAGGGGCAGGGGGAGGGGCAGGGGGATGACGGCGGCCGGCAAGGAGGAGCTGGCGCCGCCGGGGGCCGCGTGCCGGCAGCCGGGTGCAGGCAGGGGGGTTGGGGGGAGAGGGGGAGGGGGGTGAAGGCCAGGGGTTAGGTTTGGGCGGGCGCACAACTGCACAAGGGGAGCGGAAGGTGCTTGCGGGGGGAGGGGTTGTAAATACCAGCCCAAACTAAGCCAAACCAAACTAAACAGGTCAAGCAAGTGCAACATAAGTCATACGAGGGGGTAGTTCATTCCAGAAACCAAAGCGACCCTTCCAGGGGGTTACTGGTAAACAGTCCCGGTGAGAAGCAAAATGTGAACACGACTGCGCTGCAGCTGGGAAACGCAGCCGACCATTCCAGGGGGGGGGGAGCGCACGAAAACGCCCGCCGGTTGGGGCAGTGAAGCAGCGGCCCGCCCGGACACCCTGGCCAGAGCGCGCCCCGTTGTGCTTTTTGTTGGAAGTCGACCAACATCCTCACTAATAAGGAGTTAGGAAGGGCTAACAAGCTAATAGGGTCCAGAGGGGCCCGGCGCGTTTGCTATGCCGCTTCAGTTAGTTCAATACTTTTGGGTCGTGGTACGGCGTGGTGCATGGTGCCGCGCTTGGTGACGCTGGTGTTGTACTGGATGACCAACCTGCCCAGCACCCGCGTCTTCCTCCCCCCCGCAACCCCCTCCGTTCCCCTGACCCCGACGTGCCGAACGCCCTCCCTCCCTCCCTCCCCCGGCTGTCATATGCCGTGCACGGTACCCCCAGGTGAACAAGGTCCGTGAGCTGCCGTCCGCGCCGCACGTGGTGGTCACGCACACGGACTCCAAGCACCTGTACGTGTGGAACATGGAACGCCAGCCCGACCGCCGCCCGGCCGCCAGCGGCGTGGCGGCGGCGGCGGCGGCGGCGGCGTCCGCCGGCAAGGTGTGCGCGGCGGCAGGGTACAGGGCGAGGGGACAGCAGCGGCACAGACAGGGGGGGGCGGACGCGGGCGCTGCGGCTGCCATGCCGGGTGCACGGATAGACTGTGTTGCTGTGTGCGTGTGTGTGTGTGTAACGTGTCAACGCGGCGGCGGTCCCTCAACCCTGTGCACCATCACTACCATGGCTGTGTCAGACGTGCGCGCCCGCTGGCTTGGGCTTCACGGCGCGCACCACGGATGTGCCCCCCACCCGCGCGCTGCTCCGCGCGCGTCTCACCACTCGCCTTCACCCCGCACCGGGCCCCCCGCTCGCTCGCTTGCGCCGCTTCCACGCCCGCAGAGCAAGCGCGGCGGCGACAAGGGGGGCGACGCCAGCAGCAGCCCCAGCGTGGCGGACCTGGTGCTGACGGGGCACGAGGACGAGGCGCTGTTCCCGCTGGCCTGCAGGTGGGAGGGTGGGAGGGCGGGAGGGTGGGAGGGTGGGAGGGTGGGAGGGTGGGAGGGTGGGAGGGGAAGAGTGGTTGTAAATACCAGCCCATGCTAAACCAAGAAACCAAATGGAGGGCTGATGGGGGTTTACACGGGTTACGAGCTGGGGGGGTTGTTGGGTTCAGTAGGCTTGGACTCCGTGGGGGGGGATCCCAAACCTACCTGCCCATTTGCCTGCAGCCCTTCGCCCGCAATCGCACGCCGTCCTGCCTATTGTGCTTCTGCTGCGCCTCCCCAACTGTCTTCCCAACCAGTCCCTATACCCGGAACCCCCGCCGCCGCCGCCGCCCCCGCTGCGTGCGCCCGCCAGCATGCCAGCATGTCCAGGCCAATGAACTCCCTTCCCGCCTCCAATCTAAGCGCCCTCCCCCCTCTACCACTTCGCCACATGCCGTATCCTTGCAATCCCTTATCGGGTTGTGGGAATGGTTGCGAGTTTTCTCCTCCTCCTCCCATATTAGGCCACGCTCACTTCCTCGCTCTTATGCATTGGGTTTGGTTTAGTTTGGGCTGGTGACCATCCCCCTGAGCCGTGCCCCTCAGCTAATATGCATGGAACCCGCCCCTGTCTTGGCGCGCAGCTCCGCCGCGCCCTGTGTGGCCTCCGGCGGCAACGACCAGCTGGTGCTGCTGTGGGACCTGGCCGACAGCATGACCAGCCTGGCCGCGGTGCCGCCTGGTAGCAGCGGCAGCGGCAAGGAGGCGGAGGGAGGCGCCGCGGCTTCGACGGAAAAGAGCAAGGCGCCGCAGCTCAAGGGTGGGTGCGGCGGCGCCCGGGCGGCGTGTCCAGCATCTGAGGTGTTTGGACATGCGGATGCGCTGGCTACCTTCATGCCCCTTCGGCACCCTTGGCCCCCTCTGTCCTGCCTACCCTCTGACGCCCTCCTGTACCCGTCCTGTACCTCTGAGGATGCGGGCGTGAGCGCCGGCTCTCTGTACCCCTCCCTACCTCTGTACCTTCTGAAGCCCTCCTGTACCTCTCCTCCCCTTTACCCCGCCCGCCCCGCCGCCCCCACAGCCCGCACGCGGCTGCAGGGCCACACCGCCACGGTGGGCGACGTGTGCTTCGCGCCCGGCAGCGCGGCGCTGCTGGTGTCGGTGGCGGACGACGGCCGGCTGCTGCTGTGGGACACGCGGTCGGGGCTGGCGCCGGTGGGGTGCGTGGAGGAGGCGCACAGCGCGGGCGTCAACGTCATGTGCGTGGACTGGTGCCCGGTGGATGAGCACTTGCTGGTCAGCGGTGAGTGGGTGTTTGTTTTTTTTTGGGGGGGGGGGAAGGGCAGCGGCGGCGGCGGACGCTGGCTAAGCGTGGAGCGAAACAAGGGGTGGGGGGGGAGGGGGCAATGTGTGGTGGTGTGTGACGTGGACGCGGTGGGTGGGTGGGTGGGTGGGTGGGTGGGGTAGTTCATTCCAGAAACCAAAGCGATGGGGGATTCCAGGTATGGTCAGTTAGGAGGTCACGAGGGCGTACGTGGGTGTTCACGTGTTAGGGGAGGACTTGGTGGGGCTGTTGGCCTTGACTGATATTGAATGCGGTCATAGTCGACGCGTCGCTGCCGCCTGGGCTGCCGCTTTCTGGGATGGCCCGGCTCCGAGCTGGAAACGCGCCCTATGCCCCTTTGCCGCGTGAGCCGTCGCCCTGCCCGCCCCCACCTTCATCCTGGCTTCACTCCCCCGCCCGCCCGCCCGCCCGTCCGCCCGCACGCCTGTGTGTCACTCCGCCATGTCTTCACACGGCCATTTCGCTGCCTGCCGCCGCCTGCAGGCGCGGAGCAGGGCAGCATCAAGGTGTGGGACCGGCGGCGCGTGGGCGCGGGCGCGGCGGGCGCGCTGTTCTCCTTCGATGCGCACACCAACAACGCCGAGGAGCGCGACATCATCCACGTGGAGTGGCACCCGCGCAACAAGGTGCGTCGTGCGTCGTGCGTCGGGCGGGGCGGGGCGGGGCGGGGTGGGGCAGGGCGGGGCGGGGCGGGGCGGGGCGGGGCGGGCAGGCGCGTGTCCGTATGCGGGATTGCGGGCGCGTGCCGTGGCTGTCTGTGCCGTGTGTGCACGAGGGCCGGGAGGCCGTCGGGAGGGAGAAAGGCACGGCGCTACACCCAAGCCAAGAGGAGGTGTCGGTGCAGGTAAGGGAAGGCGCAGAGGGTGCCAAGGAAGGAAGGAGGGGGGGCATGTGCAGGATTGGGCGTGTGAGAGGAGGGAGGCTGCATACGCCTCCCCCGCTCTCATGCCCATGGGCCATGGCTTTCACACCCCCCCACACACACACCTGGCAGGACGTGTTCGCCAGCGGCTCGGTGGACCGCACAGTGGCCATCTGGGACCTCTCACGTGGACGCCCCACGCCTGCCGCGGCACCGGCCGGCGCCGCCGCCGGCGCAGCAGCAACAGCAGCAGCTGAGCCGGAGGCCGCGGCCGCTGGCAAAGACAAGGGGGCAGGTGGCGAGGTTGCGCCTGCCGAGGGCGGCAAGGAGAAGGGCGGGGATGTGGAGATGGCGGATGCGGGCGCGAGCGCCGGCGCGGCAGTGGAGGCAGGCGCAGCGGCAGAGGCGGCGAAGGAGGGCGCAGCGGCCGGCGAGGGCGAGGCGGCCGCGGAGGAGGGCAAGGCGGAGGCGACTGGGGAAGGCTCGGACGCAACGGCAGCAGCAGCAACAGCAGCTGGGGAAGCGGAACCCAAGCCGCAGGCGGAGGGCGAGAAGCAGCCGGGGCAAGAGGGCAAGGACGCGGACGGTGCTGACAAGGGCGGCAAGAAGGAGGAGGCGGCAGGTGCTGCGGGGGCTGCGGAGGGCGCGGAGCCGCCCAAGAAGAAGAAGAAGACGGACAAGGACAAGGACAAGGGCGGGCCGGGCGACAAGGCGGAGGACGACGGCCTGCCGACTCAGCTCATCTTCCAGCACCTGGGCCACCGCCTGGGGGTGAGCGGGGCTGGGCGTGAGCGACCGGGTCGCGCAGCCGGGCGGTGCTGGCGGCTCGTAGACGGTTTATGACGGGGTGGATTGGGTGGGTCTGCGGGCAGGGGCAGGGGCGGGCGCAAAGGCAAGCAGCAATCCTCAACCTGTCCTTGCCAGGACATACACTTTGTCAGTGGCCCGCCTCGGCCTTCTTCCAGGCCGGTTTTTATTGCCGGTATCACATCGCCCCCACCCGCCACACCGTCCTGTGCAAACACGTTTTCGCGTGCAAGCACTTTCACTTCTTTACGCATCATGTGTCCTGTCCGCGCCCCCCCAACCCCACCCCGCCGCCCCACCGCCGCAGCGAGTGACGGACTTCCAGTGGCACCCCGACCCCGCCGAGCCCTGGACGCTCATCTCCGTGTCCGACAACACCGGGGACGAGGCGGCGGACGGCACCCTGCAGGTGCGGGGACAGGGGCGGGGGCAGGGGAGTGCACATGTTGGGAAGGGGGTGTCGGGACTGGGGGATTTGTCGAGGGTGGTCCCGTTCGCTGATGGCGGTTCGTCGTGCACGTAGCGCACCTTGCTCACGAGGCCACACGCTCGCGAACCTTCCCCATGCCCCATGCGCCGTGCCCGTGCGCTGCACGTACCCTGTGCTGCACGCACCCTGTGTCGCAAGCCCGATATAGCCGTCCCCGTTCCGCCTGGCATAACGTGCGGTGTGTCTTCACGTGCTGCTGCCTGCTGCCTGTGCTGTTGCCTGCTACCGTAACTGCAGGTGTGGCGCATCAGCGACCTCATCTACCGCCCCTACGAGGAGGCCGTGCAGGAGCTGGAGCAGCACAGGTGCGGGGTGCGGGGTGCGGAACCGGGCGGGGTGTACCGGTATGTGGGTTCTCTTGGGGTGCGGGGCTGAGGGGCTGGGAGCACATCCACATGCTCCACGTGGATCGGTGTGTGTGTGTGTGTGTGTGTGTGTGTGTGTGTGTGTGTGTGTGTGTGTGTGTATGTAAATACCAGCAAAAGTATACCATACCCATGCAAAAGAACGAGGAGGAGAGCGTGGGGGGGTGAAAGGATACGTAGCAAAGTGGAGCCGGTAAGCAGTAGGCGAGGTTAGGGGGAGGGGGTAGCACTTTAGAGACCAAAGCGACCATGGGAGTTGCCACTACCGGTAACTGTACACGTCGGGGCCCAGTGTTCACGAACCGTGCTTCGCTGCTGCCAGTTATTCGAATAATAAATTCAAGGTCAAGGTCGAGGTCAAGACGATGATATCGCAGCCGCAGCGCAGCGGGGTTCTCGATGGGCAAACTTGACGCGGCCTCCATATATCCAGTCAGCCCGTTCGATCCAGCCAGCTCGCACTGCGTTCGCGCGCGTGTGTGTGAGTGTGCGTCTCAGTGTGTGTGCGCCCGTTGGGGAGGCATGCACATCCCCGCGGGCGGCGTGGTGGCGGGAACTCCGTGGAGCCCCGCCACGCCCTCGTATCCGTGCCGTCGTACCCGTCCCCATTCCGCCTTACGCCATGCCTTAACACTCGCGCGACTAACGCCCTCTTTTATTCCGCTTATATAGGTGCACCGCATAAACTCCGGCCTTGCTTGTTGTTGTGTTCGCCTGCCTGTCGCGCCACGCTTGACCGCGCCCGCTCCTACTCTGTGCCCCGCATGTTTCCCTCGGTCGCGGCGGCGTGGCGGATGCGCGCTGGGCGCGCAGGTGAGTTTCTGCATCCGCCTGTCAGCCAAAGTATTTAGGTAACGAACGAGATCGCACGCGACCCACATTACCAGCCAACTTTCACAACGCGCCACCTGCGCTTCTCGAGCTGCCTATATAGTTAAACTGGGAATTATCAGCGCCTTATCGGAGGGACCACGCGCTGGAGCTGGAGCTGGAGTCGCTCGGCCGCGCAGACGGCCGGGTCATCGGTAACGAGTACCATGTTCGATTGTTCCCGCTGTACCACGGAGTCCACGACTACTGCACCTAACAACCCCCCGTCGGCCCTACTTCTGCCTCGCGTTAGTCTTCGCCGCCGCCCGCACCCCTCAACCCACCCTCTCTCACAGGCAGTTCATTCTCCACGGCAACACGGGACCGTCAGGGGGGACCGACGCTGGCAAGGGGGCTTCTGCGGCGGCCGGCGGCGGCAAAGGCAAGGAGGCCAAGGCCGAGCAGGCTTGATGTTGATGCCGCGGTGGTGATGGCGGCGTTGAGGCAGGCTGAGGACGTGTGGGCGACCATGGTTTGGGCGCTTTGGCGGCCGTTTTGGATGATACGGTTTCATAACGGACCAAACCCTGATCGACGGTGATCCTGTCGATCACAAGGTCCGGTAAACGTGAGGATTGGGTGGGGAACCTTCGGAACGGCGGCTGAGGACGAGGGGGTGTCAGAGGGCCGTTGGCGGCGGTGTGGACTTGGGGCTCTTTGTAACTTGTTCGACGTGTTTGGTTGGTGTCGTGGTGCGTCGCGTACAGCACGGAAGTTAATCCCTATTTTGTACCTCAACCAAGGAGGTCCTCAGAGTCAACGCCGTTGCATCCAAGCAAGCATGTATTGCCGGAAAAGGGCGCGGTGTATGGGGTGTTCACGCCCGTGGTGCGCCGTTCAGCAGTCCCTAGACTGTGCAGATGGGCGGAATGCGTGTTGGGAAGTATGACAAACTAAAGAAGCCAAGCACGCTAAACGAATGACCACCCGACACCCAACCAGAATTAAGGTGGTGTTGAGAAACACCGAGTTTGGATGAAGGGCCCAGGTGGGTACCGTGCCGACATGGCAAGACACGCGCTGGGCTGGCGCCGCCTGAGAGGCTCTCTGGCAGCAGACGGACACAAGCCGCTTAACCACCGAAGCCGTACAGGGTGCGGCCCTGACGCTTCAGGGCATACACCACGTCCATGGCAGTCACGGTCTTGCGGCGAGCGTGCTCGGTGTAGGTGACCGAGTCGCGGATGACGTTCTCCAGGAAGGTCTTGAGCACCGTGCGAGTCTCCTCGTAAATCAGGCCGCTGATACGCTTCACACCGCCACGACGAGCCAGACGACGGATGGCGGGCTTGGTAATGCCCTGGATGTTATCGCGCAGCACCTTGCGGTGGCGCTTGGCACCGCCCTTGCCCAGGCCCTTGCCGCCCTTGCCGCGTCCAGACATGTTTTATTGATTGAGTAGAGGTAAAAAGAGGAAAGAAGCTTGGTTGTGTCAATTCACTAACCAAGAAGCGTACTTATGGCTGCGAGCAAGGCGCCCGGGGCCACAACGGCTCCCGGTCGGTTGTACCAGCCTGATCGTTGACCGGCACGTTGACCCGGACGGGACTCAGGTTGGCCGCTCGCATGGGCACCGCTCGGCCGCCCAAACCGGATAAATAGCTCTGTGGTAAAATTTTCACAGCACGTTACAGTCGTTCTACTCACTCAGCAATCATGGCCCGCACCAAGCAGACCGCGCGCAAGTCCACCGGCGGCAAGGCGCCCCGCAAGCAGCTGGCCACCAAGGCCGCGCGCAAGACCCCCGCCACCGGCGGTGTGAAGAAGCCTCACCGCTACCGCCCCGGTACCGTGGCGCTGCGCGAGATCCGCAAGTACCAGAAGTCCACTGAGCTGCTGATCCGCAAGCTGCCGTTCCAGCGCCTGGTGCGTGAGATTGCCCAGGACTTCAAGACCGACCTGCGCTTCCAGAGCCAGGCCGTGCTGGCGCTGCAGGAGGCCGCTGAGGCCTACCTGGTAGGCCTGTTCGAGGACACCAACCTGTGCGCCATCCACGCCAAGCGTGTGACCATCATGCCCAAGGACATCCAGCTGGCCCGCCGCATCCGTGGCGAGCGCGCGTAAGCGTGCTGCCGCTGCTGCCGCTGGGAGGTGGCGTGTGAGGTGTCAGCCCCCTGCACGGGGCTGCCCTCCCGTCCCCGCCATACAAACTCGGTGTTTCTCAACACCACCCTTCACGGCAGTTTTGGGTGACATGGGTAGGGCCTGGAGACTACCAATGGGTGATGTCAGGACAAAGACTGGGGATGTTGATGCTCTTGCTCACTTCAAGACCTCATCCCTGCCGTTACGCTGCTATCGAGCCCACGCTCAGCCTCTTTCAGCACCGGGTGTTTTGGATTGTAAAGATAGGGGCTGGCTGCATAGTGAGTGTGTCCCCTGAGGCACTCACTGAGGCTACGCTACTGAGTGCCTCACTCACTGGTATTGCCCAATCCACCTTCCGCTGCAAAATGCATTGCTTAACAGCTGCCACAACCATAAATGCTGGTCTTTGACCGGCGGCCTTCGACAGCATAGGTAGCTTTATTATTGGGAGCCCACACAACAGAGTTGTGAGAGCACCCGGTGACCCGGGACTGGGCATGGCTGCAGGACGTGCCCGACAGCACGGCCAGGCGAACACCTGACCTGCATATGGTGCGGATCACAGGGATGGAGAGGCACACGCCAGTGTCATACGCTCATACCCAGCTCAACCCAACCCGAAGCATCAAGGTGGTGTTGACAAACACCGAGTTGGTAAAGGGGGATGAGACACAGCAAGCTGTGTTTCACACACTCGTTTGGGAGGCAGGCAGTCCCCAGCTTTACACGGCAGCAGAGCCGTCCTCGCCCTTGCCGCCCTTGGTCTTCTTGGGCAGCAGAACGGCGTGGATGTTGGGCAGCACACCGCCCGACGCGATGGTCACCTCGCCCAGCAGCTTGCCCAGCTCCTCATCGTTGCGGATGGCCAGCTGGATGTGGCGGGGCACGATGCGGTTCTTCTTGTTGTCGCGGGCGGCGTTGCCGGCCAGCTCCAGCACCTCAGCGGTCAGGTACTCCAGCACGGCGGCCAGGTACACGGGCGCGCCGGCACCGATGCGCTCGGCGTACTTGCCCTTCTTCAGGTAGCGCGCAATGCGGCCCACAGGGAACTGCAGCCCGGCCTTGGCGCTGCGGCTCACGGCCTTCTTGCCAGAGGTCTTGCCCTTGCCGCGACCAGCCATCTTGATGTTTTGGGGTGTTTGGTGAGTCGAGAGTGTTGTAAAAGGGAGGTGACAATGCGCTTTTTATAATTAATCCACAGGAGGCTGCTGTATTATATGCCCGCAGCTGCGCGGCAGGGCACCTCGCCCGGGTCAAGCGCGGTCAACGGGCCGTTACGGTTGGTCAAATCAACTGACTGCCTCGCCCTGGCGACCCATCCGGGCTGGCCCCCGCTAACCAATAGCTTTGCGGCATACTCGTAAATCAACTTCGACATTTTCTTTCGCCATACTTACAACGGGGGAGACGGGGTTGGGCTGGGTTTGGACCGCATGGTGGTGCCGTGGACCGCATGGTGGTGCCGTGTGGCACGACGGGCGTGTTATGTCTTGGAGGGGGTTGTTTAGATGGGACCGCATGCACCGAGCGAGGGCGACGCAGTTGAGGTTTCCTTTGACATAGAAAAGGACAGAGAGTAAGCCTCATATTGCCGTCATGGTTGGGGTTGGGGGCCTCGCGTGGTGGCACATGGCGGCGATTGATTGCTGTGCGGGCCACGGACCCTCCATCTGACCTGACCGCTCGACGCAGGTCTGGACACTTTGGGGCGTGATGCAAATGAAAAGCCTTTACACACATATATACCACCAAGCACGTCGGACGGTTTGACAATTGTGAAGGCCATATGGCAAGAGTGCAAGGCACTCACGTCAGTCACCACGGCACCACCAGGTGCCCACGCACGGTGCCCACGCCTCAATCCCTGCTTACCCTTCACGAGGCCATCGCCGGTAGGCGTGCCAACGGGTGTCGGGTTACCGAAGCATCATTTTAGTTCACCTCGGCCCGACTGAATCCGCTGTTGGGTGCCAGGATGCAGACCTGGAGGTGGCGCATGTCCCAATCCCCTTGGGAAATGCTAGGGTCAGCCATTCAGCCTGGAACAGGTCGCACCTCTCCCCACAATATGCAGCATCGCAGCCCACCAAGGGCACGGGGGTGGGAACAGGGAGTCCCACACAGCAGGTGGGGGTTGCGCCTCTGTACCATGACAGCTCGCCTGCACAGTAGATGCACTTTGCGCCTTCGCCGCTCGCCATCTTGCCTGCGCGGCCCACGTGCGACGGGCCAGGCCGCCAGGGAGGGGGGTAAAGGCTGTTCTGTGCCGGCAGTCGCCGCTACACGGGCGTGGTCATTGGTCGGCTGAGCGCTGGTCAGGGACGTGGGGGGGCAGGGGGCCCGTAGGTGTAAGTGTGTAACCTGACTGCCAGCCGTCCGGCGCGTGTTCAGTGCCTGTATCTTCCTTCTACCGCGTAGAAATTTGCCCTTTTTCGGCCGAAAACGTAGAAGCTTTCAGGGGTTGGTGGGGCGCACGTCTACGGCCGGTAGACGTTTTGGCGGGCAAATCAGGGGAAGTGTAGACGTTTTTAGGGGGTTTGGGGGGCTTGCCCCCAAGAAAATGTTTTAGCGTAGAAGGATTAGCAGGGGTCATCTACGCGGTAGTAGACACGGAGGGCCCAAGGGCATCTACAAGATACAAGCACTGCGCGTGTTGATACCATTGCTGTCAGCACTGCAGCTAGCGCACAGGGCAAGAACCGTGGCAAGAACGGCACCTTCGCTGTCCGGTCGACATAACAACCACCTGTGCTACGATGGTTTCAACCGCAACTGCCAGCACGTGCCCTAACCACACTCATTCTCGGTCAACTACCGATACCCTGCAAAGCTCCGCCGCGCACACAGCGAACCAACCGGCCGCCCGGTGCTGCCTGGCAACGCTACCACCCTCCTCCGCAATGCACCTTGAACCTCGTTTAAATTGCGTCCGGCTGCCACTCCGTCCCGCCCCGGCCCTTGCGCCACTCTCCCCTGACCACACTTCTCCCATCCATTCCAGCCTCCTGTAAGCGTGCACCTCCCGCTCCCACTCCCGCTCCCTCGCCAGCTTATTTGAGTTGCTTGAGCGCGTCGCCCTGCCCCTGGAAGAACAGGAAGGACAGGAAGAAGTCCGCCACGAAGATGGTGACCAGTGAGATGACCACGGCGCTGGTGGTGGACTCGCCTACGCCCTTGGCGCCGCCGCTGGTGGTGAAGCCCCAAGCACAGCTGATCTGTGGGGCGGTGTTGGTGTGGGGCGTGGCGTGAGCCAGGTGTAGGTATGGGATGCGGGTGTGGGGGGCTAGGTGGCGCAGGTAAGGGCTGGGAGGTGTCAATGCGAAGGCGGCCAGTACACCCTTGCTTCCCTTCCTCCCCCATCAATCCCCCCCCCGCTCTGCTCGGCCCCGTTGCTCAACGCCCACCCTCTGCCGCCCCGGGCCTCACCGTGGCCACCACCGTTCCGAACACCCAGCTCTTGACCATGCTGGTGAGCACGTCGTACGAGGTCAGCGCGCGGCGGGCGCTGTCCACGATGACGTTGGCGGGCACGTTGTACACGATGTCGGCCAGGAACACGGCGGCGCCCATGCCTGTGGTTTGTCGGTTGTTGGTTGGTTGGGTGGGTGGGTGGGTTCGTAAGGTGTTCCGTGCGTGGTAACTCATGGGGAGAGAAGGGGCGGGAGGTAAGCGGGAGGGGAGGGCGGCGCGGGCGAACAGAAGGGAATGGGACAGCGGCTTGTCATGTTGTTGTCAATTCAGCACCCACACAGACCGGCCACTCGATCACAAGCGCGGCACCCCAGGGGGTATGTACAAGGGCGAAGCGGTGTGAGTCGAGGGAAGAAGGCAGAGGAGGGCAAAAACAGCAAATGGTGACGGGGTATTTGAGAAGGTGTTTTTGGCCTAGCCGCCATCGCCTGCGCTGTGCATGGCGGGCCCCTCACCCAGCAGCGTCTGCAGCCCCCTCTATCCCCACAAGCACACAGCAGCCCCCTGCCGGCCCTCCTCCCGGCTTGCCCGCCTGCACCAGCCCGGATGCCCACCACAACCACCCACAGCCGCCATGCCTGCCCCGCCCCCCCCATACACAATCGCCAAGAACAAGAGTGCATCCCTCTCCCTCCGCGCTCTATTCTTCTGAAATTGGGTTTGCCACAGTCAATTCAATTTCCGGTACTGCCTATCACCTCCTCCGCCCCCCACGACCGCCAGGCGCCCCCCTTTCCCCCGCGCGGCCTCTCTCCACGTGCCACCACCTCGCCGCCTCACCCACCCATGAGAAAGCACAGCACGTTGAGGATGGGGCCCGCGATCATGCTGGCCAGTACCCGCGGCGTGACCAGGTAGTCCACGGGGTCAGTGTACAGCACCCGCAGGCTGTCCATCTGCTCCGACACCTGTGTGGCGAGTGTGTGTGTGTGTGTGTGTGTGTGTGTGTGTGTGTGTGTGTATGTGTGTGTGTGTGTGTGTGTGTGTATGTGTGTGTGTGTGTCAGAAAAGCACAAGGAGAGGAAGGGTGTGTGTGTGTGTGTGTTAACGAAAACAAAACAAACAGGGAGAAACCCGCTGTGTGTGTGTGTGTGTGTGTGTGTGTGTGTGTGTGTGTGTGTGTTTGTGTGTGTGCGCGCGCGCGCGAGCGGCGGGTGCGTGGGTGGTGAGGGTTTGAGGGGCAGTGAAGGCAGAGGGGTCCGGACCGCATGCCGCTGTGTGAGTTGCGACGTCTTATCAGACGCCACACGCTGGCCCAGTCACCTTGTGGTGAGCAGCACGTGCCCTGCCGGTGCACGCCACCAGCCGCTACCCTGGCCCACCTGCCCACCCCCATTTCTGCTGTCTCGCTCTCATCTCCCTCCCGCCTTCAATCCATCCCGCTACCTTCCCGCACCTGCCATCTCTCCCTTCCCCGCCTGCCTGCATCCGCCTGCCCTCCTCCCTCCTGCCTGCCCTCCACCTCCTCCGCTCCCGCCCCAACCCCCTGCCTCTCGCCCTCTGCCCCAGTCCACCTGCATGGTCCCCAGCTCCGCCGCGAAGGCCGACCCCACGCGGCCCGCCAGGATAATGGCCGTCACCACCGGCGTCAGCTCGCGCGACAGCGCCAGCGCCAGCACGCCGCCCACGGAGCGCGTGAGGCCCAGCTTGGCGAACTCGCGCACGAACTGCGTGTACATGCACGTGTTTTTGTGTCGTGGGAGCGCGGCGTTTGAGGCCCACACGTGGGAAATGGGCATGGGTGTTAGGATCACATGTTAGGAAAGGGAATGGGTAAGAGGGTGCTGCTAATGGCCGGCACAGTCACAGCGGGTTCTGGCTGACAGAATCCGTGCCGCACCTGCACGACCTGCAACGCAATCCCTTGCCTTATCCCCGCCCTTTCCATCCCTGCCCCCCATGGTACAACCTCTCGCAAGGCTGCGCTCCCTCCTCTTGCATCCGTGATGACGCGAACCCACCTGGATTGTGAACACCATGCCCACGAATCCCGCCGTGAGCAGGGACACGCCCAGGGACGCCGGCCCCACCAGCCGCAGCTGCTCCGCCGTGTTCTTCCAATGGATATTGCCTAAGCATAGAGGATTGCAGAGGTAAGAGCACACTTCCAGCGAGCGCACAAGCGAAGCCCCCCGCAGAGGCGAACAAGCACCGGGGGGCCGGGGGCGGCGGGGTGCAGTGACTCGGCTCGCGGAAGCCGTGCCGTCCTTGCCCGCTCCGGCTGCACCCGGGCCACCAGCTTCGCGTTCACGCTTCGGTGCTTACCCTTGAAGATTCGGAGCACAACTTGTCCTCCAAGCACTAAGCAGGCCACCGTTCGGAATAGCCATTTCGGTGCTTTCGCATCGTGCAGCTTCTTCAAAATACCTAAATGCAGTTGCATATGAAATGATGTCAATATACCATGGAAATGTTCAGACCGCTTCTTGCAACGACAAGCGTTGCGTGCATCCGCTTTCATGCTCCGTCAGCTGCGCTCACTTGGCGTGCCGGCTGCCTCGACCAGCAGCACTTCACGAAGCTCCTTGTCATCGGGCTCGGGCTGGATTGCGTCTAGCGTTGAGTTGGCTGCCCGTGGAGGCTCCGGCCGATGCTGGTGTGGCACGCACGTCGGCCGGCCTTGCCCATTCCGGAGCAGCGCTGACGGGAGCTGACGTCTATGCAGTGCTGGGACGGGGCATCGTCCAATTAGGCCCTGGACGGCCATGCCTGGAAGCGGGGTCGTGTATAGGAAAGCGGCAGGGGCTGAAGCACGCGTGTCAGGTGTTGTACAGACTTATTCAGACTTCTTGTACCGTGAGTCCTTAAGAGTGGCGCACTCGTATGTGCTTTACAAGCTATTAGGTATGGAGTGTGTAAACAAGATAGCTTAGGTGATGGAGAAGACGCATGCCTTGCATAGGCGCATGCATGGGCGCGGTGGCCATGGGGCGTGTCTCTTGGATTTCCCCCTTGGCAAACCCCTCCATCCCTTAGTGACACTGCAGCACCACCAACGTGTAGGCACATATATATTTCACATGTAGCTTGTATACCACGCCATGGCTCTTCAATGGGGCAGCTTCGCAAACGCCGGCGTGGCTGAGCTGGTCGCTGGTGCGGATCCCTCACTCAATATCAAGGAGGGGACGATTGGAGATCGATATGAACTACATAGGGAGATTGGCTCGGGTTCTTATGGCGCGGCCGTCCTTGCAACGCGCCGGGAGGATGGAATGCAGGTTGTCTGCAAGCAGATTCGTCTTTTCGAAATGGACGAAAAAGCAAGAGCGGTAAGAGCTCAAGTGATACATAATGTCCGCCTTAGCGTGTATATGCAAAGAGCACACTAGGGCGGCATGTTTTCCTCCAAAGCTCGCCAAAGGGCAGCCGTAATGGAGGAGTTTACGCTTCACACGGGTATCGGAGCTAGTTTTACCGGTGAATTGGGCACTCGGCACGCTTCTGGGGAGCGGCACGCCCCAGAAACCGTGGCGAGCTAAAGCGTGTCGGCTGTGTGTCTTGGGTGGCGTGGTTTTTCATCCAGGACACGCTCACGGAGGCCAAGGTGCTCGCTCAGTTCAATCACGTCAACATTGTGCACTACTATGAGTGCGTGCTAGAGGTAGGCACGGGGCCAGGGACGGCGGGTTCGAGCACCGTGAGCCGACCGCATCGGCCGCCTGCCTGCCTGTGCACGCGGCTGCAGCCGCCCTGCCTGCTCCCGCTCGCATGACCTGCCTGCCTGCCTGCCTGCCTGCCTGCCTGCCTGCCTGCCTGCCTGCCTGCCTGCCTGCCTGCTCCCGCTCGCCTGACCTGCCTGCCTGCCTGCCTGCGTGGTGCGTACGCCCCATCACGCTGTCAGAACGGCGTGCTGAACATCGTGATGGAGTACGCCAACGGGGGCGACCTGGCGGCGGCCATCCAGCGGCGGCAGGCGGAGAAGAAGCCGTTCAGCGAGGATGAGATCATGTTCTGGTGGGTGGAAGGCGGTGGCGCGTGGCGCGGGGGGGATGCAGGGGTTTCGTCTCGATATTTCTCGAACTGGCAAGCAACGCGAGTGGGACATGCTGGAGGCGGTGGCGATGTGCTGCCTGCGGTTTTATCTTGCCCATAAGCCACAACGCGCGCGCTGTGTTCGCGACTCCATGCCGCAGGTTCGTGCAGATCGTCCTGGCGCTGTACCACGTGCACGGCCGCAATGTCCTGCACCGCGACCTCAAGAGCCAGAATATATTTATCGCAGAGGGTGAGCTTGCGCTAGGGCCAAAGCGGTGGCACGCAATGCTAGTGGCATGCGGCGCTTGAGGGTGGATGGCTTACAACCAAAGGGCAGGGCGGGGGTGGGGCGGGGCGGCGCGCACGACGTGACTCGCGTGCTTGTGCCCCGGGTGCTGCGTCATTGTTGCCGTGTGCGACAGGCAACCTGCTGAAGCTGGGCGACTTCGGCATTGCGCGCGTTCTCAACAGCGATACGGAGCTGGCGCGGACCGTGGTGCGTGATGCGCTGCTCCTGGAAGGGTGGGGGCCGGCGGCGGCGAGCGAGAAAGGCTGAGCTTATTGGGCTGGGACAGGCGCGACCAGATGCATGACTGGGCGACCGGGTCGCACGGCGGGGGGTGGGGGGGGTGGGGGTGGGGGTGGGGGGGATGGCACGCAGTCGGGCACCATGGCGGGGGCCGATGGGGTGGAGGCGCTCCGTTCACAGCTGTCAGCGCGCCGCCGTGTACGGATGCACGCAGATTGGGTCGCCGTACTACCTGTCACCGGAGATCTGCGAGGACCGGCCCTACAACCGCAAGAGCGATGGTGAGATGACAGCCATGCTGGTTGCATGGAGCCCGTGTCGTGTCGTGTTCACAGTGTATGGCTAATTGGCACAAGCAAACCACGCTCCCGACATTGCGTCTAGCGCCCTCTCACCTCCTGATCCAGCTGCATTCTGAGCCCTGCCCCATCCTCTGCTGCTCTGTAGTGTGGTCACTGGGCTGTGTACTGTACGAGCTGTCCACTCTGCGCCGCGCTTTCGACGGCCAGAGTCTGCCCGCGCTGGTGGTCAAGATCCTTCGAGGTGTGATGTGATGGCAGGGCAGCGCAGGCTGGCTGGCTGGCGGGCAAGCGACTGGGTGCAGCCGTGGTTGCAAGAGATGCTGCGCCAGGGACAAGCGTGCACGGGAAGCGGCCGGCGTGCCAGATGCGTGTTACCGGGTGTTGGCGGCACGTGTGGGCGAGTGATGCAGATAGAGCGCATGATGACGGGCCCTGATCGCACGAACCAAGCTGTGGCCGTCCGTGCGGCCGCCTCGTGGTGTGTGGCAGGCAAGTACCCTCCTGTGCCCACGCGCTACTCCACGCCTCTGCGCGGCCTCATCGAGTCCATGCTCAAACAGAACCCCAAGGTTGGTGTTGCCGACGTGCGTGCGCGTAGGCAGCAGCAGGGGTCGGGTCAAGGAGAGGGCGGAAGCAACCGCGTATGCCGCCAGCTCGCAAGCGAAAGCCACGGCGGGACAGACACGTGCTTCAAATCTTGCGGACTGCCTTGCTTATGGCGCATTGGCTGCTTTGTCGCGCGCTGCTGCTGGCTGCCGCGCCAACAGGACCGGCCCAGCGCGGATGCGATCCTGAGGAGTGACTTCGTGCGCCAACACGTCGAGCGGTGTGTACTAAAAACGGGAAACCAGAAAAGCTCACGCAGGAGGGGGGCTGGGGGCCATTGTGGCCGAGCAGCATCAAAGCGACCTACCGCAGTGTATTCATGCAGCAACACGGACACTTGATTGTGGCGCGGCTGCAGGTACGCGGCACACGTCGTCGCATTGGGTGTGGGCGCGGGCGGCGAGGCGCTCGGCGGGGGTGAGGGCGGCGCGGCGGCGGCCGCGGCGGCGCTGGGGCTGGCGGAGCTGGTTGCGGCCAACGTCAGGTGAGGAGCTGCGAATACTACCTGTCAGTCAACTGGTTGGCTTGCTCGGGCCTCCTCTAGGTCCGCCCAGAGTCTGTGCACATTGCCTTGGGCGACAAGTTCACAACACATGGCTCAAACAAGTCTGGATTGCCTGTTGCGGACCGTGCAGGCCTAAGCCGTCGCTGCCAAGCAAGGCCCCGCGGCCCGGGGCGGCGCGGCCGCCGAGGGCGCCCTCCACGGCCGGCGCCCTCACGCCGGCCAGCTCGGGAGCGCAGGCATCGCCGGCTCCGGGCGGCTCTGGCGGCGACATGGAGCGGGGCAGCTCCCGGGAGGTCAGCGAGGCGGAGACCGGCGCGTCCACACCCGCCGACGGCAGGTGGGTTGCTTGCAGTCGCCGCACGCGGTGGGAATGGCAGCTGATCTGAGTGCAGGATGGAGCTGATGGGAGCCTCTTATGCGTGCTTGTTACTAACAGCGAAGACCGTATCATACGAATAGCCACAACGGGGGGCTGCGTTTTTAGTGCAATGTGTTGTGTTGCCGCAGCTCGCCAAACAAGCCACCTGCAGCGGCTGCCGGCGGGCGGCGGGCGGCGGGTCAGAAGCTGGTGGAGAGCGGCTGGGTGCGGCAGCAGCAGGAGAAGCTGGCAGAGCTGGCGGGGGCGCTGGCGGCTCAGAAGGTGCGAGGGAGGAATGGTGCAATCCACCGGGGAAGACTGAGTACACCTATACCTTCATGCTTCGCCTAGCTTGATGGCATGTCGACTGCCTGCGCAGGCTGGTGCGGGCGGAGGTGTGGAGCCGGCCGGTGGGAATGCGGGCGCCATGGACGGCACGCTACCATCTGCAGCCGTCAGCAGCGGCGTCAGCCAAAGCACGGCTACCAAGGTGCGCTGCTCATGAAGAGGACCGTCTAATGTTTGGGTTGTGATTGGTCTTGCTGGATTTTGTCAACCGTCCGATGAGCAGCAGCGTCAACAGACACCGCGAACACCGCCACCTGACCGCCTGCCAATCTGCCTGGATTGCCTCTCTAATTGACTCGCCAGGCCAAGCTGGCTGAGCTGAAGCTGCAGCGGGATGCGGAGCTGGAGGCGCAGCGCAAGGCCAACGCCGCCGCGCGCGAGCAGAAGGCGGCGGCCGCCGCGCGGCGCAACCACGAGGCGGCGGTGGCGGTGCGCGGCCGGGCGGCGGCGCGACAGAAGGAGATCGTGAGTGCCGCGGGGGCTTGCTGCAGAATGCCTTTCGCCATCGCCGGCTTGGCAACCGGTTTTCACGTTTGCACAATCCCTCCACTCCACTCCACTCCGTCTAGCAAAGCATCTACCTGTCAGCCCACTTGGCAGGCAACTTGATGCACAGACGGGCGTAGGCACATGCGCACATGCTGACGGTAGGCACACACGCACATACGCTCGCTGGTGGTCCCCACCACATCCACAGGAGAGGAACCTGGCGGAGCAGAAGGCGGAGATGGCGGCCAAGGCGCGCAAGGCGGCGGCGCTGGCGGTCGCTATCAAGCAGCGCGAGGTGGAAGGGGTGGCGGGGCGGGGCGGGGCGGGATGAGGACGGGCAGGGATCCCAGGGCACTGCCTCAAGCTTGTCAGTGTATGGGCGCGGAATGGGTTCTTACAACTCGCGCTTACATCATGCCGATCAATTCCAAGGCTGCTTGTGATGGAAAGGAAACACGTGTTTTGTGTGTGCCCACGCTTCCGCAGGAGGCCCGCAAGCGCGAGATGGAGGAGGCGGCCCAGCACATGTCGGCGCACAAGGAGCAGGTCAAGGCGGCGCGCGCGCGCATCAACAAGGAGCAGCTCAGCGAGCTGGGCGCACAATTCGCGGCGCGCCTGGCGTCGGGCGGCGGCACCGGTGGCGCGGCCGAATCCAGCTCGGGACAGGTGAAAAACGGAACAAGGGCCGTTCATGCCCAAGCCGCGCACTTGCCTAATGCAGCTCGTAGAGATAGTCAGCGGAGAGCGCTTCCATTAATTGCGTGGCTGTGCGGATATTTAGCGCAATCACGCTGCCCCAATCAATACTGCATCACGCGATGCCTCACGACACCACTGTTCGCGCCGCATTTCTGCTGTTCTTTTGACTGCGCCAGCAGGTTCTGGTGGTGGACTTCTCCAACAGCAGCGGCGCGGACCAGCCGCCCTCCTCCTCCACGCCGCTGTCCAAGGCGTCGCCTGCGCACCTTCGACACCGCTCGCCCGCGCACGGCACGCCCGCGGCGGGGCGGCAGTCGCCCACGCCGGCAGGCAAGCCGCCTGGCGGGCGTGCCGGCGCGGCGGCCGGGAGCGACAGCGAGGGCGCGGGGCCGTCAGGGCGCGGGGCGCAGAAGCCCGCTGTGGAACCACCCTGGAAGCTGCGGTGGGTGCCGCGCGATGCGTCCGTTTGAATGCGATTGCATGCCGGGCTCATGCCGGACTTGTTCATAGTGCGCACGCGGCACTGCGACCGCATTCACGAGAGCCCAGTCCCTCTGCGTGCATCGCATGCAACAACGCCCACGATGCGTGTTTCCTCTTGTCGCCGCAGGCATAAGCCCAAGGGCGAATTCCCGGAGGTACAGATCTTCACGCCCTTTGGGTCGGGCGCCGTTGGGGGTGCCGCCGACACCGCGGACTCGGACGCCGGTGCTGGTCACACGGAGGATGAAGAAGCCGGGCAACAGGTGGGGACTGGGCTTTGCTTGCCTTGGCTGCATTTGCCCAACAAAACGGGATAATTCGAGACACCTTGGCGCGCGTACACCTTGGCGCGCGTTTCACCATAACTGCATAACTGCGCCATCACAACTTGGACCCCGCCCGGACCTCCGCGTGGCGTGTGCTGCCAGGCGGCGGGTGTGTTGGAGGTGCTGGCTCAGATCCACACGGTGCTGGGGGTGGAGGGCGACGACGACGAGGGCGGCGGCGGTGGCCATGCCTCGGCCCGGCCAGGCAGCGCGGCGACTGCGGACGAGGAGGAAGGCGGGACGTCGCGTCAGAGCGGCGCAGCGCAGGCGGCAGCCAACGCGCTCAAGGTGAGCTGGGAGGTGGAGGTGCAGTAGGTGTGCGGTGTCTGACTCGGTCTGCAGTCAAGTACGCCGACCATGCGCATGCGTCAAGGCACTGAGTGACTGTCGCAAAGCCACACAGGCGCGCCGTTGCACTCTGTGTGTGTGCAGTCCATGGACTGGCAGCCTCGACCGATAACGCGTGCTTGACGTGACGTGCACGCACCCCCCTTACACACCACAGGTGGAGCAGCTGCGCATCGATCTGGAGACGCAGCTGGGCGGTACCGCCTTCCTGGCGGCCTACCGCTGCCTGCGCGACATGCAGGCGGCGGAGGAGGCGGACGGCGAGGGCGCGGCCGGCAGCAGCACTGGCGGCGCCGGTGGGAGCGGCGGCGGCGGCGCCGGTGGCACGCAGCGTGAGCTAGAGCGCATCCTTGGTAACAAGCTGCACCTGGTGCGGCAAGTGCACAAGCTCATAACGCTGGAGGACGCCGTGTTTGCATAGCCATGTCTTGCCTATCAGAGTGTGTGCCGGATGGCGGGAGGACAAAGACCTAGACGACGAGGGTTCGGCTAGGTCTCCGGTTGTTGCTTCCCACTGACGCGTGCGCGTGCCGTGCTAGCATGCGTGATGCAAAGCTGGATATGGCCTGCAAGGCGACATCGTTTATCTAGGCGACACGTTTGTCTAGGCGACATGCCCTGTAACGGCGTTGTGGCAATGCACGTGCGCCGCGCTACTTGAAGGGAGGCGAATCGGCTGCACTAAAGGTCGGCTTTTGTGAACGTGGGCCCGCACCGGCATGACGTCGCAACACCCGCGCATGCAACATCCCCCAGTGACACTTTACCCCATGCATGGAAACAAGCCGCCTGTCCGCAGGGGCCAGCCCGCAAAGCTCTATCACCGCGAGCTCGGCCTCAAAGGGAAGCGTGGGGCGTCTATAACTTTTTGTGGGTTACAATGCTGCTCGGTTTCGAACTTTCGGCCCTACTGCCCTGCCGGCCTTGTCCCACAGCTCCGCCCCAAGCGCCCAACATATGCATGTGTGACAGTCCTGATCCGATGCAGCTCCTCTCCCAACACATCACATCCCATCCCCGCAATTCATTCCGCTCTGGCGCCAGGGTTGCACTGTACTGTCCTTTTGGCTTAGTACATACGTATAAATGGGTAGCCCAAAAACGCAAATCATCAAAAGGTAGGCATAGGGGTGTTGCAAACATGTGTCCGCCCTTCTGTCTCTTCGCCACCTGTACTCACTCCGTCTGTCTCCAACCACCTTCCCGCAGCCTCCAACCACCTTCCCGCAGCCGGGCACGCCTGAACTGCCTGACCTGCTTGCCTACCCTACACCGCCCGCGCTTGGCCGCTGCCGCCACCCAATGGTCAAGCGCAGCAGTGTATGGGAACTCCTGCTGACTCAGCAGCTCCTGCGACATCATGCGCACGCACAGCCCAAGGTGCTTCCCATCCAGGTTGCGTTGCTGCTTAAAACATATCATACACTATGACCACACTTCGGATTGCTGAGAAGGCGCTTTCCTTGCATGGGCCGTGCCCGTCATGGGCTCCGGCCAGCCCCCCGGCCGGCGGGGGCCGGCCGCCGGCCGGCCATGCGGCGGGTGACGAGCTAGCGCGCCTCCGGCGCGCTACATTACCCTCTTCTGGAGCCCAACCCTGGGTTTGGTACCCCAAGGTAACGTTGTTGCCCAAAAAACAAACACTGTCCGCCACCGCCGCCACGCCGCTGGATACCAGTATACGCCATACATATGGCTTCCGGCGCCGACGCCGTACGCGGCTGCTGGGTACGGCATAATGGGCGCGCCGCCAGCTGACGTGTCGATGCTGCTGTAGCCGCCGCCGCTGCCGCTAGCGGCTGCAGCACCGCCCTCCGCGACCCCTACTGCTGCTACTGCCGCTGCATAGCCGCTGCCACCACCACCGCCGCCGCGGCTGTCCCGGCCCGAGTTGGGCTCAAAGGCGGGCAGGCGGAGGAACGCGGCTGCCGACAGAAGCGGCTCATCCTCACTACGCGGGCTGTTGTCGTCGCCCCGGCCGCCGCCGCCGCCTCTGCCATTCCCGCTGGGAATCGCTCAGTCCCAAAACCCATGTGACCCGCGCCCACTGCCAGACCGGCTGCTGCCACAGGTGCTACCGTCACTGCTACTGCCGCATGTGCTACTGCCACTGCTACTGCCGCAGTGCTACTGCCACTGCTACTGCTGCCGCCACAGCTGCATCTGCTCGTCCCAACGGTGATGTCCTCCGGCTGAATGATTTCAAGGAGCGAGTGAAAGGCAAGGGGCCAACAAGGGAGCGTGTGTGGTAAGCTGTAAGTGTGTAGCTAGCGGGAATTTGGAGTGGGCGCAGCGGAGCTTCTTTCACTGCGACCGCCGCCACCCTGGTGCCCGTGCGCCCACTCGTCAGCCCAGCCATAGAGAGCAGATAAGTTCATGCGCACGTCTGCCCCCCTAGTTGGCGAATGACAAGCGTCAGCAGAAGTGCACGACATACCCGCTCCCAGTACTCCGGTTGAGCTCCCAACCCAGCAGGGCTGATCGAGCTCCCTCCCCTAAGCCTTCGGCCCATTCACCCCACCACCAATGCATGCAGCACAACCCAGTAAAGGGGCCCGACTCTAAACTCACCCTCACACGCCACGCGCTGCGTGTCGCGCTCACGGCGGAAAATCGTGCTTGCAGCGGTGCTTCCAAACTCTTTGCCGAAGTCGCCCGAGGCAGCCTTCAGGGTGCTGTCGTTCTTCGCAAAGGACTGGCTGCCGAGCCCCTGCAAGCCCGACTTTCCGATGCTGCGCAGCCCACCGCCGATGCTGCGCAGCCCACCGCCGATGCTGCGCAGCCCACCGCCGATGCTGCGCAGCCCACCGCCGATGCTGGACAGCCCCAGACCCAGCCCGAGGCCCACCCCCAGCAGCCCAAAGCCTGGCGAGCTCAGGAGGGCGAGGAAGGCCTTCATTTTGTTGCCTTGCTCGCTCGGCTTCCGACGGGTCTTGATGCTTCTCGGGCGTGCAGTGGTGGCCGCGACGGTGGCCTGAGGGTCCAGCATTATTTCATCCGTTAGCTATGACATCGCGATGCGAGCGCTTTACAAACTCCAGCTCAGAAGCTGGAAGTAGTGACAGCGAAAAATCCCTGACGTCACCTCCTGAATTTGCTCCCAACGCTGCCACTCGACGACCCTAAATTCTGACTGATTATAATCAGGTTTGGTCACAATTGTTGCAAATAGTGAGCCAAATTTGTACTGGGACATGCATATAGCGCTTGTATTGTCAATGGAAGGGCTATGGCGCGAAGACTGCGCGACAGCGACAGCATCACTTGGGACTGGTTGTTCCGTGCTCGCGAGCGGCTTTCACCCTCGCTTTGAAATGGCTTTGCATTATATCCACTGATAAAATAAAGCTAGGCGACAATGGGTACAATTGCGCTGCAGTTCCGAGTAAGGCGCCGGTGGCCGAGGGACCGGGCGCGGGCTTCCAAGCCGAACTCCTTCCTTGTTTCCGCGCCTTTAATGCCCGGGACAACGGCGTTGGCAAACTCACATCATAACAAAGGCGACAACGAGGCCATATTTTCATTTAGGGGCTTTGGTGGGCAGGACGAAGCCAAAGTTGGGCATTTTGGGGACATTTTCGCGAACTCCTTCCTCGCCTCCCCGAATTAAGGGACCGCACCCGACGCAACCAAAAGAGGACATTTTTTGTAAGGCAGCAACGAGAAGACATTGGAGGAACACCGGGCGGGCCTCCAGAGAGGGGAGGGAGGCGGTCCCGAGGGGACCCCATGACCCCGATTATAATCAGTCAGATAAATGCGGAGTAAACTCGTTTCCGGTCGAGTTCTGCTAAAATTTTGAACTGCTACTTTTCACAGAGATTATACAGCTACGTATAATATACACACAGAAATTAAAATCGCTGCAAAAGTCGAAGGTCGTGCCAGTTTACTCCGCATTTAGGGTCGTCCGCTGCCACTTGCCTTCATCCCGCCAGGTCCATGACCAGCTCGCATAGTTGCTCTCGAAGTAAAAATGACATCAGGGCGCCGCGACGTGTCGTGGAGCCCTGGGCAAGACGAGGTCCGCCCCAGAGTGTCCGCAAAGCCGACAACAGCTCCCTGACCTTCGAGGCCAGGCATCGGCGGGATTGCTTGCTGCTGAGGCTTACTGCATGACAGCTAAAAAAATATAAGCAGTGTTCTGACGCATGGCAGCTCGAGGTGCGTGGCTCGTGCCTAATGTGCGTTGGTACAACAAGACTCTACAAGAATTTTTGTAAGACAGTGATAATACATCCATACATCCAATCGGAGCAGCGCACCTCTGGCTCTTTGCGCCCGCAGCATGGTGTATCGCCACGATTGCGTTTGTCCCGCCGCCCCCCCCCCCCCCCACACACACACACACCTGAGTACTCGCGGCAACCTTGTAAACCGTTGTTACACACACACACACACACACACACACACACACACACACACACACACACACACACACACACACACACACACACACACACACACACACACACACACACACACACACACACACACACACACACACACACACACAGGAGGGGGGTGTTGTCGGTAGTACGCGTGCGTGTTAACCGGGGTTACGGGCTGGGGGTTGCTGGTGAGCGGCGGCGCCGCGTTGATTACGCGCCGGCCTGTGCGGTCTGACGGGCGCCCGGGCGTGGGGTCACGTTGCGGGCGCTGCTGGCTGTGGGTGGGGTCCTCGTGCCTGCCCGTGCTGGGTTGCTTTCCTTGTCGCGTCCAGGGGATTGGGCGGGCTGCGTGTCTAGTTAGCTTGCTTGCTGCACGCCGTTAGCATTGCCGCCTCTTTTTCTTTGCCATGCCCGTGACACTTTCGCGCTGCCGCCCTTTGCCTATGCTTCCTCTGCCGCCTGTAGGTGAGACTACGGACAGCGGGCGGGAATCAGGGAATTAGGCGTGCTGGGTAAACGTTTTTAGGCGCATGTCACAAGCATATGGGTGCATGTCGGGGTCGGTTTGCTTCGCGAACGCCCGACGGGTTCCAGGCTATTTCTGCGGGTAAGTATGACTACCGGGGCTACGCGGTACCGTCCAAGAAGTATTCGGTACGTATCCGTCAGTAACTGCGAGCGATTGCGGGGATTCTTCTCCGTTTCCGTTTACCAACACACACACACACACACACACACACACACACACACACACAGTACTCTCCCTTGTTATCTCTAACACACACACACACACACACACATACTTAGCGTCTGCGGGATGAAGGTGGTGGCCGCTGCCACCGCGCTCAGCGTGCCGTTCAGCAACGACCCTGCCCGCCTGCGGCTAGACTGGACCGCCCGCCTGCGGGAAGCCAAGCGGCGCCTGCAGCGCGTCGCCCACCTGGGGCTCTCCGCCTTTGGCCGTGCGAACACCGCGTCCGCCTACTGCACCTCTATGGTCACGTGGCACATGGAACACAGCGGCATGCCTGACGGCGTGGCACGGGAACTGGAGCGGCTCGTCGCACGCGTGGTGGACCGGCGCCTAGCTCCAGAGGCCACGGAGCAGCGCCTGACGGGCATCCCAACCGAGCTGCTGTACGGACACCCCACCGCCGGCGGCTTCGGAGCCCTGCCCCTCACACAGCACGTGCGCGGCCGGCACGCCACGTGGGCCGCCCGCCTCGCCGCCCACGATGCCGCCCCCGCCACCGCGCTGCCTCAGCCCTGGTGTGTCGCGTACGCCGCGTTCCTCCATCACCACCACCCATCCATGCGGCCTAGCAGCGCCCTGACGGCAGTGCCAGCAGTGACGGGCGCGGGCGATGTTGTTCCCAGCCTGCCCCTCCCCGAGGACGCCGAGCGCACGGTGACGGCGCTAGGCTGGCTGCCGCCGGTGCAGGCGCTGGAACCCGCACCAGAGCCAGGGGCCTGGTGCCTCACGGCATCCCTGTGGGGCAACCCGCTCCTTCGCCCTCCGCCCCCGGCTGAGGGCGGCGAGGCAGACCCGGACCTGGAGGCCGAGGAGGAGCCGGCGCCAGAAGCTACCCTTGCCAGCGCCGCGCAGTACACGCAGGGCCGCGGCCTTGACTACCGCCACAGGGCACTACGTGCCTGTGCGCGGCTGCTCACCATTGGCGACCTGGTACGAGCATACGACGCGCGCCCGCTCGACACGGCCGCCATCGTCGACTGGGCAGGGTGGTTGAGAGCCCACCTGGGCCCAACAGACGCACGCCAGCGTCGCCGCGGCCCCACGCTCGCCGCCCTCCAGGGCCTGGTTGATGACATCCCACCAGCGTGGATAAACGCCGCACGGGCCCACGCCTCACAGCTTGCGGGCCCCGGCCCCGCCCCGCCCCCCGCCCCCTCCCCCTCCTCCGTCATCAGCACCATCATCATGCCGCGCATGGGATGGGTGTTGCCCGGCACCGAGTCCGTCAAAATTCCCCTGGAGAAGCTGACCGTCCGCATGGCCACAGCCCTGCAGCTGGACAGCATAGCGGCACGCCGTGCCGGACTCCACGAGGACTATGAGCGGGCGGCCCTCGGGCTGCCGCCCCGCTCGGAGGCACGGCGTGAGGACCTGCCTGAAGCTGCGGCAGCGGCGCTCGGCGCTCTTCGGGGCACCCTTGCGCGCCTGTGGCAGCACGTCCGGTGGGAGCGGCGCCATTTCGAGACTTTGTGGCGGCTGGCCATCGACGCCGTGCCGCTGCCGGGCAACACTCACATGCCCACGGCTCGACGCGAGCCGTGCGGCTGTGGGCAGTACGGCCATGGCAGCGCCACAACGGGGCCAGCCGCCGCCACCCCGTCTGCGCCGCGGCAGCACCACTTCTGGGGCTGCGCAGTGGCAAAGGCGCTGGTGGCGCAGATCAACGCACACACCCCGGGGCCCCAGCCCGTCAGCCAAGCCCAGCTGTGGCTAGTGCAGGCGCCCTCGGGCATCCAGCAGTGCGTGTGGGATGTGGTGGCGATGGCGGCGCTTGCCGCCATAGAACACGGCCGGGTGCGGCTGCGCGGGATGACGCGCGCTGCAGCGGCCTAGGGAGACCAAGCGGCGGCAGCGGCGGCAGCACCCACCGAGGCAGCGGCGGCGGCAGCAGCGGGGGCGGACGCCGACCCAGATGAGGTCCCGCCCACGCAGCTGACGCCGCCGCAGCCAGGCGTCAACCCCATCGAGCTTGCGTGCGCTCGCGCAGTCGCGGACTTTTGGTCGCGGCTGCTGCAGTTCGCGCAACTCGGTGTGCCCCGAAAGGGCTGGGAAGGTGTTGACGCCACCCACCCGATCCTAGCGGTGGTGGGCGGGATGCTGCTCTGCGCGCTTCCGCAAGCTATGGAGCTGGAGCTGGAGGAGTGACCGAGATCAGCCCTCTCGAGTAGAAGAATCGCCATAGCAATGAGCCGCGGACATAGCGGCTGAATCTAGGGACCAGCAGGGTTGGGAAGGGTTGGGAGGGTCAAGGGGAGTGTGCGCCAGGGTTTCGGGTCAACGGAGCTGAGGGTGGGTTGGGTGCCGGAGCACCCCGGGCGTTTCTCGGCCAAGACCGGCCTGGTAGTCTGACGCGTTTGTGGCTGCCCTTTGGCATAGTCTGCCCTGGCGCCGAGTGCTGGTTAGGTTGTTGTCGAGGCTGTGAAAGGCTGCGGGGTCGCTGGACTCAGCCCCGTAGCCACCTGTCGCTGTGCTGTTGCGTGCGGTGTGTCGTCTGTCCGGTGCTCGTGTTGCTGCGTTGCTGGCCCTCCAGCCTAGAGGTTTGTGAGCCCGCTGGGCCCTGCGTTGTAGTACCAGCAGTAACCCTTCTGAGGCTACTGGCGTGGTCCAGGTTGGTTGGAGCGTCCCCCCGGTGGACTCCAGAGCTTGGCTGCGCTCTGGGCAGGGGAGACGCGTGATAGCGGCAGCGTGTTGCCTAAGTGCCTCGCTGTCGCTGGCTGTCCCGAGTACTCGATCACGAGACTCGTCAGGCCGCCTGTAAACCCGTTGTTACACACACACTTCGTGGCTGCCCATCGGCGTACTCTGCCCTGTGTGAGAAGTGAAGGCATCCTGTCCTTCGGCGTACTTGTTTTGACGCTGCTATGGCCACGTGCCTGACTAGTAGGTTAGTGCATGTCCTTTGCCAGGCGAACAAACAATGCACAGTGACCACGTGCCGGCTAGTAGTAGTGTTGTTCAAGACGGGGTGCGGCTCCTAGGGCCAATCCAGTGGTTTTTTCCGTCTACTTTGCACGTTGCGGCTTGGGAGACACAGACTACCAAACCAATGCGTGATTCTTTGGGATGCTAGTGCTCTGCCGCTAGCATCGGACAGCGTCTCAGATACACGATTACGTGATCCACCCAGATAGCTGTAAACCCGTTGTTACACACACACACACACACACACACACACACATGAAGCATGCACACAGTGTCGACCCTATCCTCTGTGTTATCTAACACACACACACACATACACACCGCGCGCATGCCTAGAATCGGTGCCGCCATGGAGTGGGGAGCGGGGGATCAGCCCCCGCCAGCCCATGGCGTGCATGCACACTCACACACCGACAGCCGGTGTCGCGTGCGTCAGCGACTCCAGTAACCGCCACCCATGCAGCCCGCCCCTATTTCTTGCCGGGCAGTCACTAACTCTTCCTCCCTTTTTCGGCCTGTATAGCTCATAGTTAGTGGGATGGGTTTGGGATGCGTGTATCTAGGATTGCCTTTGCACGCCGCCCCAATATCGCCATTTCTTTTCACCATTTCGTGACACTCCCCTGCTGCCGCCCTATGCCTATGCTTCTCATGTCGCCTGTAGGTGAGACTACGCACAGAGGGCGGGAATCAGGGAATTAGGCGTGCCCGGTAAACGTTTTTAGCGCGCGGAAGCGCGGAGCATGGCAACGCATGTGGGTGCATGCCGGCAATGTGGTCGTTTCGACCGGCCGGTGGGGGTTATGGTTACCAGCCCAAACTAAACCACAGGGGGGTTACACAGGCCTTTTCGGGTAAGTATTGGTATGGTAAGGTAAGCGGCGACTACCTGACCGCTGAGGTGCTGGAGCTGGCCGGCAACGCCGCCCGCGACAACAAGAAGAACCGCATCGTACCCCGCCACATCCAGCTGGCCATCTGCAACGATGAGGAGCTGGGCAAGCTGCTGGGCGAGGTGACCATCGCCTTGGGCGGTGTGCTGCCCAACATCCACGCCGTGCTGCTGCCCAAGAAGACCAAGGGCGGCAAGGGCGAGGACGGCTCGGCTGCCGTGTAAAGCTGCGGGCTGCCGGCCTACCAAACTCGTGTATGGAACACAGCCTGCTGAGTCTCATACCCCTTCACCAACTCGGTGTTTGTCAACACCACCTTTATATAATCTCTTGCTACCAGGAGGGCTGGGTTCCAGGAGGCGGGAATCACGTGCCGGCTGAGGGGCTACAGGGGCATAGGCATGAGGAATGTAGAAGGAGGGCGTTCAGGCTCGGTACCATCGCGCGTTGAGCTGGCTCAAGAGAAAGAAATGGCCATGGCTCTCTCCATGATCCCTCCTGCCCCTGAGGTCTGCCTCAATTGCACGTTTGTTTATACGGCAAACCCATGACTCCTTCCTTTGTCCTGACATCACCCGTGGAGATTCTCCAAACCTTTAGCCCCGTAACGGAAACTGCCGTGAAGGTGGTGTTGAGAAGCACCGGGTTTGTTTGGCGGGGATTGGAGAGCAGATACGGGTTGGGGAACACACGGTGTGCATGGTGCCCTTTCAGGCCTGGCCGGGCCAAAAGGACTTCCGAAGTGCAGGGGTAGCTGGAGGCGGCCTGATACTCCCGGCTTGCTTGCGCACCATGCCCGCACTGCCCGCAATCTAAGATGGAACATGAGCAGAGCCCAGGGCTCGTATCCTGTTTTGGGAGGTTTGTCTGGGCCAGACTTTCCGGTCCCTTACAGCTGGATTTTGATGTTCTTGTAATGTCCAAAAACTCTTCTTGGCAGAGAGCCCCACACAAGAGGAAGGAGTCCCTTACAGCTGGATTTTGATGTTCTTGTAATGTCCAAAAACTCTTCTTGGAAGAGCCCCACACAATCGACCCCACGTCATCCAGGTTTCATAGAAACGGACCAGTGCATTCCGCACCGGGCATGCCAGCAGCACTCCGCAACACTTTATTATCCTGAAAAGCAGGCGTGGTGCCAGGAAGCGGCATGGTGAGGCGCGTGCCATGCTCCACATGTAGTGTGGAATGTACGGACTGCAGGACGCGGAAACAACGCGGAAGACCCGACCCCTGCTCGCACGCTTGCGTCAGGTTTGCAATGCCATAGCCACACCCAACCAGAATTAAGGTGGTGTTGAGAAACACCGAGTTTGGATGAAGGGCCCATGTGGGTACCGTGCCGACATGGCAAGACACGCGCTGGGCCGGCGCCGCCGGAGAGGCAGCTGCAAAGCCGCTTAACCACCGAAGCCGTACAGGGTGCGGCCCTGGCGCTTCAGGGCGTACACCACGTCCATGGCAGTCACGGTCTTGCGGCGAGCGTGCTCGGTGTAGGTGACCGAGTCGCGGATGACGTTCTCCAGGAAGGTCTTGAGCACCGTGCGAGTCTCCTCGTAGATCAGGCCGCTGATACGCTTCACACCGCCACGACGAGCCAGACGGCGGATAGCGGGCTTGGTGATGCCCTGGATGTTGTCGCGCAGCACCTTGCGGTGGCGCTTGGCACCGCCCTTGCCCAGGCCCTTGCCGCCCTTGCCGCGTCCAGACATGTTTTCTTGACTGAGTAGAAGTCAAAAGGGGAAAGAAGCTTGTTTGTGTTGATCACTGACCAAGAAGCGTATTTATCGCTGCGGTGAAGGCGGTCGGGGCCGGAACGGCGCCTGGTCGGTTTGACCAGCCTGATCGTTGACCGGCACGTTGACCCGGACGGGACTCAGGTTGGCCGCCCGCATGGGCACCGCTCGGCCGCCCAAACTGCATAAATAGCTCTGTGGCTGGAGGTACATGTCAAAGGAAAGTCTTTCTACTCACTCAGCAACCATGGCCCGCACCAAGCAGACTGCCCGCAAGTCCACCGGCGGCAAGGCGCCCCGCAAGCAGCTGGCCACCAAGGCCGCGCGCAAGACCCCCGCCACCGGCGGTGTGAAGAAGCCTCACCGCTACCGCCCCGGTACCGTGGCGCTGCGCGAGATCCGCAAGTACCAGAAGTCCACTGAGCTGCTGATCCGCAAGCTGCCGTTCCAGCGCCTGGTGCGTGAGATCGCCCAGGACTTCAAGACCGACCTGCGCTTCCAGAGCCAGGCCGTGCTGGCGCTGCAGGAGGCCGCTGAGGCCTACCTGGTGGGCCTGTTTGAGGACACCAACCTGTGCGCCATCCACGCCAAGCGTGTGACCATCATGCCCAAGGACATCCAGCTGGCCCGCCGCATCCGTGGCGAGCGCGCGTAAGCGTGCTGCCGCTGCTGCCGCTGGGAGTGGGCGTGTGAGGTGTCTGCCCGCTGCACAGGGCTGCCCTCCCGTCCCCGCCAAACAAACTCGGTGTTTCTCAACACCACCTTCGATGTGACTGTCACAATCAGGGGTGGGGTGAAAGAAAGATGTTCCGAGGCAGAGATATGCGGGAGGCCCTTGCCCTTCGCGAATGGCGATTCAGGCACGGGCCTATGGTATCTCCGTCACCTGCCTGCTTCAACCCGGGTACACACATCTGCTACCCAGCCCTCGTTTAGCCGTCCTCACGCATCACCGGGCATTTGGCAATACGGCTTGCAGGTCTTGGCCATCGGGAGTGCCCCCAACATTATCGTCGTGTGAAGGCAAGCTTTCCCCGCGGACGTAGGTGCAATACCGGAATTGGCATGCAGAGAGAATCGGGGGCACAGGTTCGCAGGTGCACCATGATATGTAGACACCGCTTTAGTCCAGAGCTGGCTCAGGTGACTTGCTATACCTTATACGGCCTTGCCCAGGAACGGGGGAGGGGGTGATGGATCGTGCCGAAGGGCCAAACCCTGGAATGCTCATAGGCGCTCGATAGCGCAAAACGCAAGACAATTGAGACAGATACGTTATCACTAAGATGCTTCTAGGGGGCCATGCAGCTGCGCCCTAAAACATATTGAAAACATCTTGACGTTTGTCGCACGGATACAATACAAACCTGCGCTCACGTTGTTGTCTTCGCTACCACTTCTGTAACGTTGCTTTAATTGCGCCAAGCTAGGGAGTTGCGTTCGATCGTCGTCAGCGACAGTCCAGGACTCGCTGCGTTGTAAGGAATTCGGCTGTCCAAATGGACTGGAATCAGGTCACGTTCGAGGAGCTTGCCAGTGCACTGAAGGAAGTAACATGGTCAGCACCGCGCCCACTAGAGGAGTTCTGCCGCAGCTTCTCGCCGCCCTCTCAGCGTGCGCTGATGGGGCGGCTGAAGAACAACCTTTACTACTATCGCACGTGAGCGCTCTGGAGCGAGCGAGCCGGGGAGGGCTGGACAACTAGAGGGCACGCTTCAGGGCACGCTTGGCACGGACGCAACACCCACCCGCGCACGCACCCCGGACAACTAGAGGGCACACTTGGCACGGACGCAGCACCCATCCACCCACGCACGCAGCTCGGATGGACGCCGACACACCTGCGCGATTTGCGAGCCAGACACGTGAATCTGCGCGCGCAGGAACTATCTCGTGATCCTCGTGCTGGCCTTCTTGGTGTGCTTCATCCGCAACCCCGTGGCGCTGGGGTCCCTCGTCCTTGTCGGACTCGGGACGGCCTTATGCAATGATCCGTTCGCTACTTCGCTCAAGTGGGTTGGCGGGGGTTCCAGTCTGGGTGATTGGTTGCTCAGTGGATTCACACCTGCACACATATTACGGTACCATCGCGCTCCTGAGTCCAAGGGCAGAACAGACTTGCGCAGGGGTTCACGTGCCATGCAAATGTGTCCCAGCTCATGGTGCCCTTCGCGTCCGTCTCCTCCTTCCAGTCCCTCTCTCACACGCCCATGCACGATGGCGTCTCACGTCTGCCTCTCCGCCACCCTCTCACCTGCCGCAGCGACACGCTGCTGCACGCGCTGCGCAAGTACGCGCCGCGGCTGGTGGCCAAGTCGCGGGCTAAGGCGGGCTCCGACGGCGTCGTGGGGTGAGTGGGTTCACCGGGTGGTATCGGCACGGTGCGGACTGAGTGATTCGCGCTGGGGTTTGAGTGGGCGCATTGCTGGGGCACGCACCCATGCTCTACACCCGAACTCGGACGATGAGCTGCGGCCGGCTGGGGCGGGCGCTGTGTGCTTACAGTACCGTATTCGTTTCCTGCGGCCTCGTCCCGAAGCTGACTGCTTTCCTGCAAACGCCTCGAACTACCACCACCACTACCACCACCGACACCACCCTCCCTGCCTCCAGGCTGCACAAGCGCAAGCGGCTGTACATCCTGGTGCTGCCGCGCGGCCTGGTGGTGGCGGCGCTGCTGCTGGTGGGCGGGCTGCTGGTGTACTGGAGCCACGCCGTCATCACGCTGTGCTGGGCCATTCTGCTGGGTGGGTGGCTGGCTGTGGGCGTCTGTGGGTGTGGGTGGGTCTGGCGGGTTCCCGGGACACACGCACTGGCGTACGGATACCGGAGGCCGTGCTGGCGATTGCCAGGCCAAGGTTGACCCCTGTGCGCCTGTTCTTCTCACTGTTGGCGTCCTGCGGCTGCCGCGCGCTTCTCTGCAACAGGCGTGGGGCTGCCGATGCTGCACGCGACGTTCCGGTTGCCCAACCTGAAGGCAAAGATAGCCTCGGCAAGAGAGGAGTTCCGCGCCGTGTGGTGAGATTGCCAGGGGTCGGGCCGGATGGGCGATTGCGCAACTTACATGCTGTGCGTGTCGGCCACATCATGCGCCCATGTGTTTGCTGCCAATAGGCGTTGTGGTTGGATATGCCAGTACGCAAGCACCTTTCACGAACGCATACCGGCCTATGCCAATGTTCGCACGTCCCGCCAACACCTGACCTGCTTCCCCTCGCCTACCTCGCGTCCCCCTCCCTCCTCCCTCTCTCCAGGCGCGGCTACCAGGCGGAGCTGTACAACGACCACACGCACAGCATGTAGATAGCGCACACTGACACAAGCATGAATAATGTATCCTGAACCGCCGCCGGGGCGGCGCCAAAGCACTAGATGCATTCGAGTGTGACGCCGCCACCTCGGGGCTTACAGGACGTGCGTGGGAGTTGAGGGCCCGCTGTCCCGGATGCAGCTAGGCAGCTTGGTTGCACGTACACAATATAGAGTTGATGATGCAGGAGCTGACATGGCTTGGGTGCTGACTGATCCGGGCCACGAGATAGATAGCGGACATGGCATGCGTGCGGCACGGCTGTCGCTGCCGTTGTCCGCCGCCAGGACATACGCAGTGAGTGCGCTGTGATGGCTGGCGGGCCTCATTGTTGCGTTGAGGGTGGGGGCGGCGTGCTGCTGCCGGGAACCTTGCGAGCGAACTTTGATGTGGGTTGCCCCAGGGGCTGCGGCGGCACCTTCAGGAGTGGTGCCCGTGCTGGTCGCTTGAGAGCGGGCTTGGCTGCCTGCGGCGGAGCCGTCGACGGCGCCGCGGGCTCGGGCTGAGTGGAAAGGTTCGACGACGGTGCAGCGGCGCTGCTGGCTGCTGCAGCCGTGCTGGTTGACGGGGAGGCGTCTGACGCCGCCGCAGTAACAGGCGAACTGCTTGTGCTTGTGAAGTTGTCCGCGCGCCACCACACCCAGTCCTCTCCCTCCACGCCCTCGATGTCCTCCTCGTCCTCGTCAACCTCAAGCTTGCCCGACGCCTTCGCGATAGCGAAGTCGCCCAGCACTTTTGACAGTGCGTCCTCGTTGCGCTTCCGAACCTCTGTTGCGCTCAGCTTTTCGGCTGCGGGTTGCGGCGCGGAATCGGCGTCGGGGCTCGACACACGGGCCACCACTCGCCGAGCATTTACATGACCGAGCCAGCTAGTCCTACAAAGAATTAGTGATTGTGGTTGAAATTGAGGAACATGCTGTCGTCGAGCTGCAGTGCAGGGCCTGACCTCGAGAGACTTCATTCTGCTTGTTAAGTGCGCTTCTGTTTGTGAATTATGATTCTTCAACAAAACGCTGATATACAAGGTTTGTTCAGGGCTGCACATTGGTCCATATGACAACCGGCCGTGCATCCCATGCGGCCCCGCACACAGCACTCTGTAGTCTGTACCCGCGTTGCCATACTTGCCGCTGCGGCTCGCTTGACCACAAAGCACTCACAAACATTACATCACGGCATAGGCCCTTAGCCCCGCTACTCGTCCCCTCCACCAAAGATGCCCCACAGCGTCTTGAGGACCCCCACCACGCCGCCGCCGTCCTCGCCGCCACCGTCCGCTGCGCCACTGTCGCCGCCCAGGTCCCACTTCATCTCGCCATCGCCCACACCGCTGTCCGGCTGCCCCCAGCTCTTGCCCGCGTCAAAGCCCTCATCCCCCCATGTGGACCCCGCGCCCGCAGCCCCACTTGAGCCGCCCTGGCCTCCGTCCGCCGCGCCCCAGCCTTCTGCGCTACTCCCCGCCCCCGCGCCGCCCGCCCCCATCTCGCCAACTGCCCCAGACGCCGCGCCGGCGCTGGCAGCTCCCGCCACGCCCTCTCCTGTGCCTCCGCCTGCTCCACCCTCCGGCCCTGGCGCTGCCGCGGGCGGAGCCCCGCCGCCTCCTCCCGGCAGCGGCATGGGCATGGGGTACATCATGGGCGAGATGAGGCCGCCGCCGGAGTGCGAGTGCTGGCTGAAGTAGTCGTAGTCAATGGTCAACGCACACGCCAGCGCCACCATGCGCTCAGGCAGGTCCAGCGGCCGCGCCACCACCTGTTTGAGTAGAAGACTGGGCAGGTCACTTGAGGCCATTGGGGGGCCATTTCGGGGCCCCTTGGTGGCATGTGTCCAGCATACGGCACACATCTTCCCAAGCCCCCACTCACCAGCTGGTTGCCACCCATCACCGGAATCACCGCCACGTCCGTCCGCGCCTGCGCCATTAGCGTGACAGGCGGCGGGGAGGCCGCCGGTGGCCCTGGCGCTGCCGCAGCCGCCGCAGCTGATGCGGAAGGTGCTGCAGCGCCCGCCGCTGACGCGCCCACCGCTGACGCGCCCGCCGCCTGCGGAGCCTGCTGCTGTTGCTGCTGCCCCGGCTGCTGCGCCTGTTGCTGCTGTTGCTGCTGCTGCTGCTGCTGCTGCAGTTGCAGCTGCGCCTGCGCCTGCGCCTGCTCCTGGTTCTGCAGCTGCTGCTCGAGCTGCTCGCCCTTGTAGCCAAAGTGGATGACGTACTTGCCGCTGCGCGCAGTAATACACAATGATACAGGAAGGTTCAGTCGGCAGGAGTGTGCGTCGTTTGAATCGGAGGCACGTCGTGTCGATGAATGTGCCAAGGAACGGTTGAAGCGGGGTGGTCAGGAAGAGGTGCCGCCCTACCCTTGCTGCAGCCCTCAGCCCACTACTCACGCGTCCGTGAAGATCTCCTTGGCAAAGCCCTGGAAGTTGCGGTCCACCAGCGCCAGCGTGCCGCCCTGTGTTGCGCGTTTGAAAGTGGAATCCATTGCGGAAGGAAACGTGCATTGTTACTTGCACCCTGGCGCTGCCTCCCTATTTCCGATACCTCCACAGTCCTGCGCTCCAGCGCTTCGCCCAGTCCCCGCTTAGCTACGTCTGTGCATGCTCGTGCACCTGTGCGCCTGTGCAGGCCTCCCACACACTCCCGCCCCGCACGCCGCCCCACACGCGAGCAGCCCCGTCGCCCGCATGCCGCGCACCTGCGAGTCCTTGAGCTCGAACTCCCAGGCCAGGAAGGTTCCCGAGATGGCCGCGAACTGGCTCTTGCCCATGTACAAGTCGTAGTTGCGCTTGAGCATGTTCCATCGCTGGTGGATCTCGCCCAGCTGCAGGGATGTGCGTGCAGTATAGGGCAGCCGTTGGGGCAGTTCATGGTAAGCGACGGGCGGAGGGACAGCAGCGCGAGCAGGGGCTGGCGAGGCGCAAGTGGGTGCGCGGCTGGCCAAGTGGCAAGGGCCCAGCCACTTGGCGATTGCGCCGCCTCCTACACGTACCACGGACCACTACCCCCAGGTTTCTTCGGCACGCCCAACCCCCTTCTTTTCCCTTTCCCCGCGCCCGTCGCCCAGGGCTCACCACGTTGCCGGCTCCGTCCTCCACAAACATGGTGGAGCTCACCTGTGAGGTACAGGCGAAGATGTTCAACAGTATCTGAGTGGCTTGCTGGCACATATAATGGGTTGCGCCACGGCACTTCTCTTCCAAGCCTTCCTGGCCTCGCCCCAGTGAATGCAGCACAGCCCCCGTCAGCCAGTGTCATACCGTTGCCCCGCCCCTACCTACGCGTCCTGCCGCTTTCCTAGCTTGCGGTACTTCACACACACACACACACACACACACACACACCGCACGCTCTCAATGATTGCAGGTGCGCACCCACTCAGCCATCCAGCCACTCACCAGGTAGGCAGGGCGGCGCAGCCGAAAGAGCACTTGAGAGCCTGTGTTGCCAGAAACGCCCGTGTGCAAACTTTCAACGCCTGCCAACGAGCCTCTAGGGGCCCGGCACTTGCGCGTCCTGCCCCCGACATCAGCAACCTTTCCCGCTCACTCCGGTGCACCACACAGTAGGCAACAGCGGCCATTGCCCGCACAGCTCACCGTCGGCCGAAAACACGGTGGCGGTGAAGGAGCGGCGCGTGCGCAGCAGCTGCCTCCCAATCTCCTTTCCCAGGCCCCCATAATCCTCCGCCACCAGCGCCACGATGGCACCCGTCTCGTCGTACACCGTGTACTTGTTGGCCTGCTCGTAACCAAAGATGACGGTGCCCCTGCAGGTTGTTGCACAGCACGCACGTGCGGAGTGTGTTTATGTACGGCGCAAACACGAAAGTCGCACTTTGCACAGGCAACAATAGGTGGTTGTGATGTCGGGCCTCGTGGCGGCCCCACCACGAGCTCGCTGCTAGGGCCTCAAGCACCTAGCACCCACCACTCGATGGGCCGCGTCACAATGAGTGCCGGGTGGTCGAGCGCCGCCGCCAGCTGCACGTCCGATGCCTTGCCCTCGCTGGGCGTCACCGTCAGCGCGGTGGAGGTGGTGGACGGCACAACGCCCGTCTGCTGCTGATGCGGCTGCTGCACCAGCGCCTGCTCCTCAGCCGCCACCCGCTCCCGAGCCGAGGCGGACTCCGAGTCTGAGGCCTTTACTCGGCGCGTGCGGGCCGCCGCCAGGCGTCGCACTGCGGCAGCGCGGTCGTCCGTGAGCGCGGCCCCGGATGCGTGCAGGCTGCGTGCCTGGATGGTGCTTACAGCGGGTCCCGCCGCTGCGCCCAGCACGATCGGGCCAAAAGCGGCGATGGTAGCGGCGCTGACCGGCACGTGCTGGCGCGACAGCAGCGACGCCAGCGCCGACAACGGCGCGCCCTGCGCGCCGAAAGCCTCTGCAGAAGCATTGCCTAGCGCGGCACGGGCGCAGCGACCTAAAAGCCCAAGCGCCGCTCGGCAATGCATGTTTGTTGACTATATTATAGCAGCAGCCCTCCTAATACCACGCGAAAAGCTGCATTCACGTCGGCAGATGTTGCAAAATCGGGCCGTAAAATCGGGCCGGGTCTTTCACGTGTGGGCTAGAGCGGACAGGGCACCCATGTGATTGTCCAATATTCATGCATGAAAATGGATCAGGCAGAACATCCGGAGCATGCCAGCATGGACTGTAACATTACGTTGTTTCTGCCATGTCATCTAGGCTGCGTCGGCTGTAATATTTAATATTGACGACCATACATACTGTATCTCACAACAATGCCTTCAGGGAAGGCCACGAGCCTGGCACGGTAGGCGGGGCGGAGGTTTTGGAAAACATGGCCGGCGCGAGCGAGGCGCTGCGGGCGCCAGAGCTGCACCACCGAATTCTAGCAGCAGCTGGCGCTTCTGTCGTCTCTGCGCTGCTGGTGAACCCTCTGGATGTTGTCAAGGTACGCCCCCCGACCCGAGTCACAGCCGAGTTGAGCTTACGCGACGCCTTCGCGACGCGTCTGTCGCGCATTGCAGACTCGGCTTCAAGCTTCGTCAGTTGTGGTGGAACGGCCGGTGCCTAGCTGCCTGCTCTCACGGTGAGGACTCGGAGCCCGAGGGTGCGGGCGACGTGGGCTGCCCCAGGCTTTCGCAACCCCGAATATGCCCCGCGTTACCGCTGCCCCCCGCCCTCCCGCGGAACCTTCCCAGCCTCCCCGGCAGGTACCCGGTCCGCTGGGCGCGCCCCTCCACGCTCGCCGACTGCGCCTCCTCCAAGCTACCCGCCGGCGCCGTGAGCGGCTGCGGCAGCGGCGTGCGGCCCGCAGCCCAGGGGCCCGGCAGCGCCGTGGGTGCGCCGCACCGGCCGCTGCTGGCGACGCTGCCCATGTCTTCTTGCGCGTGCGCTGTCAAGGTAGCGGACCTGGGCCCAGGCAGCCTGGGCTCGGCGGAGGGCTGCCTCAGCGCGGCCGCGCCATACCGACCGCCCACTGCCACGGGCGTGCTGCGAGACATTCTGCGAAAGGTGGGAGCTTGGCTCACCTGCATGTGACTGGCATGGCATGCGCTGTCCGGTGGCCACACACGCCTGTATTTCACGTGTCATGAAACCCCACCTGGGGCACAAGGCGCGCCCCAGCACGCAGCCCAAACATGCGCTCAAACTCGCAACCCGGCAAACGGCTCCCGCAGGAGGGCGTGGCGGCGCTGTGGCGCGGCACCGACACCGCCATGCTCGCCTCCATCCCCATGGTGGGCGTTTACATGCCCCTGTACGACCACCTGCTGGGCCGCATCAGCAGTACGGCGCCGCCGGGGCTGTTGCCGTACGCGCCCGTGCTGGCGGGCAGCGTCGCCCGCACACTGGCGGTACTGCTGGTGGGGCCGCTGGAGCTAGTGCGCACGCGGCAGCAGGGCGGCGCGGCGGGCGCGGGCAGCGCAACCACGGCGTGGGGTGCGCTGCGGGAAACGCTGCGAGACACCACCGCAACCGCAACGGCCGGCGGGGCAGGGGCGGGGGCGGGGGCATCAGCAGCGACTGCAGCAACAGGGTCAGGGGCGACCCGGCCGGCGAGCAGCGCGGCGGCCACAGCGGCGCTGCTTCGCGGCATGCCCCGGCTGTGGACGGGCGTGGTGGCGACCCTGGGGCGCGACGTGCCCTTTTCCGCGCTGTACTGGGGCATGTTGGAGCCGCTCAGGGGCGCGCTGCTGCAGCGCTGGCAGGAGCAGCAGGACGGCCAGGGACCGGCGGCGTCGGGCGGCGGCGGCGGTGGAGCGAGCAGCGGGCGGGCGGTGCTGGCCGCTAACCTCATAGCGGGCAGCACGGCCGGCGCCATCGCGGCGGTGGTGACCACGCCCTTCGATGTGGTGAAGACGCGATTGCAGGTGCGAGGCATTGTGGGAGGCCGGAAGGGGTGCGGGCGGCTTATAAGTAGAAAGCAGGGGCACCGCACACAAAGCAGGAAGGACCGGTGCCCTCTGGCTACACCGTAACTCAGCAATTTATTCAGCTCAACCCCTGTCGGTTTGTGCTTTTACAGGTTGGTGATGTCCGGCAGCGGCAGACGGGTATGCAGGTCATGCGGCAGGTGCTGGCGCTGGAGGGCCCGGCGGGGCTGTTCAAGGGCTGGGGCCCGCGTGCCGCCCGCACCGCGCCCGCCTGCGCCGTTGTGGTGGCGAGCTACGAGGTCCTCAAGCTGCTGCTGTAAGAGGCGTGAGGGCCTCTCTGCGTTACTGCGTGCCTTATTAAGGAGTCGTGCTCCTGGATATGGGTAGCACGGTACGGGAGCCCGGTAGCTGTGCGTCCTGGGCCGCGTGTGCATTTGTGTCTGAGAACCAGATGCACAGCCACGAGCTTGAGGATTGTGTGCTCCGCCAGCCGATTGCGGCAGGGCACCTAGCACGTGTGCGAGGATTGCGCGTGGTCTCCATGGTTCATGGGGGCGGGTGGGCCTGGCACTGATGGGAATGGCGTACAGAGTGTGTTGTCGTGGATATGTGGAGTTTATTGGGCCAGCCCCGCTCCACGGCGGCCCCGGTCCGTGCAGGGTTGTGGCATTTCTACAAGCATGTTTGGATGGTTGCGAGGGCCACGCCGCAGGGGTCACCACGCCCGGGCATTGTATCTGCAATTGTGTACATGTTGGCGCTTGCTCGCCTTACCTTGTTTGTATTTATTGCTTGTTTACAGTTGGAGAGAGCTGGCAGCCACGCGGTACATGCTGCTACACGCGGTACATGCTGCTACAATGATAAAGGAATGGATTCCGCAGAGAGTGAGAGCGAGAGCTGTTTGGGTTATAGCACAAGTGTTAGGTGAGAGCACTGGTGAACACAAGAAGCGCGGGGCAGTAATGGCGGTATTCCACTTCTACTTATAGCTGCACCGGTTCAGCGTCAGGACTTGAGACGGTGAGCACATGATGACACGGCATTGTTACACACCGCGGTGGCGAGAGCCGCGGATGGCCTTACGTACGGGCATGTCACACCCACGGGATTAGCACTGTAACACATCTGGAAATGTCTTTGTACGCCGCAACGCGCCGCCCCCTGCCCTTGAAGCGGGGCATGTATCACCATTACTGAGCCGCAACGCAAGACACCCGAGCCAAGAGGTTGCCCCGGCAACAAAGCAATACCCACCTCAATAACTATGGATGGGCACAGGCCCCTAACCTTGGCTAGTAAGCTAGGATGTCGTCTAAGAAATCAATCACGGCTACATTTAAGAAATCCCACAATCAGGATCTCGCTAAAGCATACAGTCAGGTCTAGAAAAGCAGTCTGGCCCAATATGCGAGCACCACTGTTCGGGTGCCCATGAATGTTGCGCTGGCGGCAACCACCATCATCCTCTAGTCAATGCGGCGCCCTTGCGCAGGAAGGCGCGACACTTGTCTCAAGGCACGCCCGTATCCTTTGTAGGCGGCCTGCCAGCCAATGCACGGGCGCCTACGGGCCCTTGGCTTCACATACAAATACCCGCACAGCCCCACTCACGCAACATGCCGACTGTCAATCCTGCATCACACTGAAGCCAAACATCCAAACCCCGCCAACTACCGTTATCCAACACAACTCGGCGCCAACTAGGTGCCCTGGTGCGCCCAATGCATGGGGGCATGAGCACCACACAAGCTGCTGCTAGGGTCCCCCTGCTGTGTAGCTGCAAGCATCACGGGGGGTTAGCAAAAGGCCTTGCGGCCTAGTTGCCATTCGGTGCGGATATTACTTATGCGCATCCGCACGCAGGCCAGCGCCGCTGTCGCGGCGCAGCTCACCGTCCGACGCTATACTGTGCACCGCCGTTGCTGCTTGCGGGCGGCGGCAGCGCAGGACCCATGGGCGTAGTTGTATCCGAGCCGGTGGTACTGGTGGTGTCAAACGATGGCGCAATCCACGCCTGCGTGGAAAACCAGTGGCAGACCGCGCAGTCAGTATCGCTGCCTTGCGCAGAACTTGGTGCCTGATTCAGAGTACGGTATGCGCCAAGAAATCCCCCACCCCGGACTTCTCAGTATATCTTGGGGCCGTTGCAGTCTAGGGCAGCCAGGCAAAGGCGCGCCGCTTGCTGTTGTGTTGTGCTTATACGGTACCACCCACCAGGATGGACCGGTAGTGGTCGGGCGTGACGCTAACGGCGCTGTTGATGTAGCTCACGGACTTGCCGTTGGGCATCTCCTGCACCCACTCAATGTTGTGCACTGCCCGCACGTAGGGGCCCATCTTGCGCTGCGAGGTCATGGCCATCATCCACATGGGACTGCCGCTCTGGCCGCTGGCAGTGTCGCACCTGCGCGACGACCGCGGGCAGCGGCAACAGCACCAGGTGGGCATATGTTACAACTGCAGCGATTCTCATGGGGCGCGGGCACACACCTGCAGCCACAGCGGGCCTGCTGCGACAGCCCGAGCGCATGGTAAGCATCATTCAGCAGCCCACACCCGACGGCTGCGCGTGCTGCCGAACGCCGTGAGAGCTGGGAGCCGCGCAGCCGCGTCACACCCAGCCAAGCATCCGCCAGGCCGCACTCACTTGTGGTACAGGTAGCCGTCGGTGCAGGGCTCCTGCACCACCACACACTGCGTGGTCTTGCACGACCCCGGCGGCTGGTCGCTGGGGTAGCCCGCGGTCAGGGCCACATAGCGGCTGGGCGCAAAGGCGTTGCAGGGCTCGAACACGCCCATCCAGCCCGCCTGCGAGCCGATGCGCTGCGACAGCTTGATAACTGCCACGTCGTACCTGTGGCCCAAAGGGCGGGCCGCAAGGGACAGGGCAGCGCACCAGCAAGCGTCAGGCGGGCCAGGAATCGGCAAAGCTGGTGGCACTGCTTGTGGCCAGCGCACTGTGCTGTCATAAGGCGCGGCGCAGGGCGCAAAGTACGCCCTTGCGCCCACCCTTTTTACCCCACGGGTACATCGTCCCCGCTGCATCCCACCACTCACACGTTGGGGTCGGCGGTGGACATGGTGGAGTAGCTCTGGTACACTGTTACGTAGCTCCAGGGCACCACACCAAACGGGTTCACCACCTCGCCGTCCAGGGTGCGGTAGCGGGCCGGCGCAAAGTCCAGCTTGTCGTAAAACGTCTGCGTGCACATGGACAAACGGGGGGCGCAGTCGCAATTGTTCCGGCCAGGTCCTGAGCATGCGGTTTGTACATCACTGCTTTTCAAGGCTCCTTTCTTGCGCGGCAAAAGCTATGGCGTCGGTTACAAGCCGCCTGCGAAGGCGCAAATTGGGTTCGCCCGCATTCCCCATGCGCACCTGCGCGCCGCGGTTGAAAACGCAGTGCGCGGCGGTGAGCACCACGTCCGGCCCCACCAGCGCCCCGCTGCACACGTAGTTGCCGGTGGAGTCGCGCACGTTGATCTGCCCCACCGCCGTGAAGGGGTAGGTAGGCGTGCGGGGACAGTCCACGCGGTCGTCCTGCAGTCGGTCGGGCATGTCATCACATCGTTGTGTAAGCAACAGGTGTATGTTGTTGCAGCGGATTCGATCAGACGCGGAATGCGGGGGTAAACTAAACAGCACATGTAACCGAGGCTAAGCGAGCGGCAGATTGGCGAGATTGCATCTGCCGGAAGTGCTAGGTCGGCGTACTGCCGGCCTTGCACACACCGTTTGCCCAGTATGATCGAATTACTCACCCCGTCAAAGATACCAAGGGAGCGCCGGGCCTGGCGGCTGTGCAGGCCGCCGGCAGTGGACGCCGCAGAGTCGCTCTGCCTGCTCCCCTGCTCCTGCCCGCTGTCCTGCCCTTCGTCCTTTCGCTGCTGCCCCCAAAAGCTCCAGAACGCCTTGCTCGCTGCCGCCTGCTTCTGCTTCTGCCGCCGCTGCTCCTCTTCCGACGCCACGCCGCCGCTTGCGGCTGCCCCCGCGGCAATGCCTGATCCGGCGGAAGAGCCCGCCATCTTGGCATCCACCAGGCCCGGAACGAGCGTGTGCTCCCGCCCCACCGCGTCGCCCGAGCCCGCGCCCACGGCTGCGCCCTTCTTCCACTTGCTGCCGCCGTTGCCGGCCACGCCTGCCCCGCCGGCGCCGCCTCCGGCGCGGTAGTCCCGCCACTGCCGCAGGTTGTGCAGCAGGGCGTGCACGTGCGGCTCAGCGCTGTCGCTGGCGTTGGTGTTGCGGCTGATGACGTCATCCAGCACCGCCGCCACCGTCTCGTCCATATCAGCCATGTACATATGGCCCTCCCGCGTGACCCGCATGGCGCGCATCAGCGACTGCTGCCCCGTGGGAGAGGCACCGGCGGCGGGCCGCTGGCTATGGCTGCGCGCCTGCGGCCGCACCGGCTCGCCTGTCAGCGTGAGCTGGCCCGCGTAGCGGTAGCCCTCGTGCGCAAAGGCCTCTAGGTGCCGCGGCGTGAGCACTGCTGAGCTGCGGCCCGCCACGTCCGTGTCCGTGACCACGTGACAGTTCGACGGGTGCAGCACGGTTTCGCCTGTTGAGGGTGGTAAGGGGGGAAGTCAGGTGCGCGGTCATGCAGGCGTCAAGAGGTGGAGCTTGGGGGATGGGGGATGGGGGTGGCGTGAAAAGGAGAGGCTCGGGCGTGGCGGACACAACGACAAGACATGCATGTCAGCAGGCAGAGCTAGGCAAGGACACGCTGACGCTGGATGGGTGATGCATAGATAGCAATGAGCCGGGTAAAGTGGCACGGTAATTCGGGTAGGGGATCAACAAACGAACGCGTACCTTCACAAGGGCCGTGGTGCGCTATTTGCACGCCTTGACACTTGGCCAGGCACGGACTGGCATAGGTCCGCCCATCCGCGCCGCACGCGGGCTTGAACACCTTTCTACAGCCGGCGCGGCAGTCAAAAGACTCCTCTGGCAGGGACGAGTCAACAGCACCTGCACGATGAGGGGCGGGTCAGAGACGGTGGCAACCGGCAAGGTGGAGGGCTGACTACACGACGGGGTGCTGTCCGAGGCAAGGGCACACGCGGTTTCTTCGTTGCGGCGCCATGATACCAGTCGCTAACCCCGACAGACACTTATTGGACACCGCAGCTTCGCAGCAGCAGCGAAAGAGTGCTCGCAGCATGTCGCGCTGCTGCACTCGCGAATGCTGGGTGGAGCGGCCCACAATAGTCTGACGCATCAAGCCTGAGCGATAGCAGAGCGAGTCTGTCACCTACTGGCTGCGGTCTCACCGGCAAGGTGAGAAACGCCGAGGAGGAGCCACAAGGCAACAACCAGAAAGCTCCGCAACGCCTGGAGTCCATCTATCCCATTGCAGCAAGTTTTGCTCATTTTTGTTGCAGCTGCAGACTTCGTGTTCGCTGCAGCTCTCCACCAAAGCCGCTTGTAGCTCCTCGTCGCGGGACACTGCCCTTGTCGACTGAACTGCCCTACTCAAGCACAGCTATGTAAGAGCAGGCCACAACTCATGGCTGGCTGCAGACCTCGATATGAAAGGACCGGCTGCAACAATCGACAAGTTGCTTCTTCTGTAGCGTCTTGTTTAGATTGGAGATAGAGCGCACAAGTAGTGCGAGCAAAAATCGCGCTGAAAGAATTGTAGACGGACAGGAACGACTGCGATTTGATGGCAGGTCGTGTCGCGGACTGAAGTATGGTCTTGTGCGTGTCTGCTAAGGTATTCTAGAGCTACTGTACCTAATATGGTATGCACGGAAGGTAGGTACTTTGGTGTAACGGCAGGCTGTGCGCGGGGGGAAAGCTGCGGGGCGCAACTGTAGGGCGGGCGCGACAATTTTGCGCCTCACGCCCGACGTGCACTTGCTGCCTGCGCAATGGTGTATAATTATCAGTTAGAATGCATATAGCTGTCGAGTGGCGGCGCAGCCCGCTTCTGCAGCGCGTAACGCGGCGCAACTCCCTCCGCAACCACCACCGACACCTGCACCGACACGAACGAACTGCGAATATCTTGGCGCCATGTAGAGAGATTATGTATGCTAGGGCCTCGTAATGCTGTACAAAGCCGTCGCAGTGCGATGATATTAAGTTGCGCGCGGTTATAGTTGAAGCCTCACACGTCCTCAAGGCCGTCAAGACGACTGATTTGAAGATGGTTTGAGGCCGCAGCCTTGCCACTGATCCAGCGCGTGTGTCGCCAGTGTACCAAAGCAAAGCCCAATAAAGAATTCGACGGGAGAAAAACTGAGTTTGGGGCGGGCGCCGTGGGCGGGAGGGGCTGGGGGGCACTGCACTGGAAAAGTTGGCACTATCAGACGTTTGCAGCGCTGTGCGGTGTCCTTGCCGCGCATGCCTGGAGGCACCGCAGCAAAAAGAGAGAAAGAGGACAGGGCTGGGGATTATTTTGGGGACGGCGAGGAGTGAGGACAGTGCTCAAGGCGTGAGTACAGGGGCTGGGGACAGTGTTGGGGACGTGTGGAGGCGTGAGGACAGTGCTCAAGGCATGCGGACCGGGGCTGAGGACAGTGGGGCCCGAGTTTGGCCGCTCATGCTATTGGTAATTGATGACTACGCTGAAGCTAGCACGGCCCGACGCCCGTAACCCTAGCAGCATGTGGCTGGCTGACAGGTCACACAGGAGACACCGTTGGGCACAAATGGGACCACGGTGTTTCTCTGCGTGTTTCCCTGTATCCTCCTGCTGTGGCGTAAGGTACCATCTGAGCGGCAGTGCGGCCGGACGCCGATGGTGAAGGCTATCATATGATGGTCGGAAGGACGCATGTATCACATTATCACCTGGACGGCGAGTTCGGCAACCAGGTGGAGGACGTACGAGCACTCAAGCAGTATCTTGCAGCTTGGTGCCACCCAGCTGACGCCACCAAGCTGCCAGGAGTACCTGAGGGTCCGTCAAGCCCACCACCAATTCATCGCATGTAGCAGACGCACGTGATGGTAAGTAATCGCATGAGGGGTACAGGAAAGGTGTTTTGGTGGTCTTGGTGTGGGTGGGTGGGTAGGTAGGTGCGTGGGTAGGTGGGTGGGTGGGGAGAACCGACCATGAAAGATGTGATGTGAATACCGGAGAAAGTGGTCACAGAGCATTCATCACTCCTGAGAGGGCGCCGCATGCGCGTGGCCCAATGGTGGGTGGAGAACGAGGGGACAAGGCGGGTCAGGGCGGGTCATGGCGGGTACGTGGAGCCTGGCATGGGTGCAGCATCACGCGAGGGCTTCACGCAGGCCAGGCGCTTTGCCCTGGACTCAATCCGCGATTGCATTTTTGCCTATCATAATGCAAGCATTACGTTAGTCCGTTACCCTTGTAAAGGAAACGCATTACCGGCGAGTGTTCGTTCCGATTGCAGCACTCGCGCGTGGAGCGACGCTGCTTATTGTCTTTTCACAGCCAGCCGTTTGTTCTTGTATACATAGACGTAGTGCCGCTACGCTCCACAAAGCGTACAGGTTCAACGCGACAAAGAAGTTTTGCGTGTCACATTCGCGTGCAGCCGCGCGTTGCGAGCCACGATGGCAGAGGCCGGCGGAGCCGCGGCCGCGGCTGGGGCTGCCGCCGCTGGCGCTAGCAGCTGGACCAGCAGCCTAGGCACACGCTTGGAGGTGGCCAGGAAGGGTCTGGGCAGGGGCCTGGCCTGGGCGGGCGGGGCTGCAGTGGTCAGCTCCCTGGCCGTGGTGGCTGCCAGGTTCCAAGCCACACGGGTGAGTCCGTGCGTTCGCACATCGGAGCGCTCGTGATGATGCCACTCGGCAAGGCATGCAGCCTGATCTCACAACATGTGCTACCCCCTCCGAGCATGTCTCTTTCATACCTGCACTGTCACCGGTGCTCCGCCGGATTGGATTTAGGCGCCGTACCAACCACTTCACTCGTTTCCCCTCCCCTGCCTTTACTACTTCCCCTTCCCCTGCTGACCTGCTCCTATCCTTTCCACTACTGGTCTGGCCCGCATACATACAAACAGACCACACACATACACGCACTCACACGCACACGCCTGATCGCGCTGCCGCCCTTTGCCTATGCTTCCTCTGCCGCCTGTAGGTGAGACTACGGACAGCGGGCGGGAATCAGGGAATTAGGCGTGCTGGGTAAACGTTTTTTAGGCGCATGTCACAAGCATATGGGTGCATGTCGGGGTCGGTTTGCTTCGCGAACGCCCGACGGGTTCCAGGCTATTTCTGCGGGTAAGTATGACTACCGGGGCTACGCGGTACCGTCCAAGAAGTATTCGGTGCGTATCCGTCAGTAACTGCGAGCGATTGCGGGGATTCCTCTCCGTTTCCGTTTACCAGCACACGCCTGATCCCAGGCTGACCGGCAGCTGCCGTCCGAGTTTGTGCTGGAGCTGCCGCTGGACCGGCTGCATGTGGTGGACGCCGTGGACCCCAGCCCCTGGGCGCTGCTGCGGGGCGACACGCGCCAGGTGGGGGCCGCTGGGGGCTATTGGGTGTGGTGGGGTGGTGGGGTGGGTAGTTCGTTCTAGAACCCAAAGCAAACCAACCGAGAGAACCCAAACCAGCCGTGGTGCGGTGAGGTGGATGGGAGGTGGGATGATGGGGTGGCGGCTACTTTGTGGTGATGGGGCGGTGGGCAGGCGGCCTGGGCTCGGCAGGGAGGGAGGGAGGGCGTCCTGGGGGGAAAGGGCTTTGGTGACAGGGGCCCGTTTGGGCGGCATGGATGGGCGGGCCTCGCGGGCAGGCGCGTAGTCACCGGTCCATGCAGGCCGCCAGCTCGCACATCTCCTGCGACGCTCCTGCTGGTGCTCCTGCTAATGCTGGTGCTCCTGCTAATGCTGGTGCTCCTGCTCCTGCTAATGCTAATGCTGGTGCAGGTGGAGCTGCCCAAGGTGGTGGCGGCGCTGAAGCGGGCGGCGGGCGACAGCCGCTGCCGGGGCCTGGTCACGTACGTGGGGGCGCGGGAGAACCTGGGCGGCCTGGCCACCGTGCAGGTACGTGCATGCGTGCTTGCATGCTTCGTGCTTGCGTGCTTGCGTGCATGCATGCATGCTTCGTGCTTGCGTGCTTGCGTGAGGGGAGGTTGGGCAGCAACGGCAGGTGGCGGTGGCAGGGAGAGGCGGACTGGGGCAGCGGCGCACCACCACGGCACAGGTGGCATCTCGGCCGCCAGGCGCAAGGGCTTTGCCGTGCATCTGCGGTCCGCTGTGGTGAGCATCATCCTAGTGACAAGCCGGCCCCGCCCCCGCCCCCGCCTCTCGGCCTGCAGGAGCTCCGTGACGCCATTTCCGACTTCCGACTGAACCTGGCGGCGGCAGCGGCCAATCGCGCCAGCAGCGGCAGCGGCGGCGCCGGGGCCTCCAGGTCGCCGGGGCTGCCCAGCGCCCCCGCCGCTGTGGCGTTTGCTGCCAGCTTCGGCGAGGCGGGCGGCAGCGGCATGGTGCCGTACCTGCTGGCGTCGGCGTGTGACCGAGTGTACCTGCAGCCCTCGGGTGTGTGGGAATGGAGGTGGAGGTGGCGGTTGCACGCACTATGAGTTAAAAGGAGCGAGGAGGCGTAGCCGGGTGCACAGGTGTAGTTAGTCATGTCTTACCGATGTCCGTGTAGTCCAGCGTAGACCCTCCGGGGCGGGGCGAGCGGGTGGGCCGGCGCGGTCAGCTGCGAGGGACACACCCTGCGCGGACCCTGCTGCTATAAAGCGTGGGTTTGCGCGATGAAGCATATTGCGGTAAGTGTTGTAATGGTGGCAGATCGTTCCAGGTGGCAGATCGTTCCAGAACTCATCACCCAATCACCAAACCGATAGCAATTGCCGCTCACCGCCGGCGCTGCCGCCGCCGCCGCCGCCGCCCTTCCCGTCGCTCGGCAGGCCTGCTGGGCCTGGTCGGCCTGGAGAGCCGCGCCTTCTTCGCGCGGCCGCTGCTGGACCGCCTGCGCGCGGAGCCGTACGTGTTCGCGCGCGAGGAGTTCAAGAGCGCCGCCAACACCTTCCGGGAGAGCGGCTTCACGGGCCCGCAGCGCGAGAACCTGCAGACGCTGCTGGGTGACCTGGCAGACCAGGTGGGGCGGCTGCGGCTGCGGCTGCGGCTGCGGCTGCGGCTGCGGCTGCGGCTGTGCGTGTTAGAAACGGAACAAATTGCCCTTTGTCCGCCCAGAGTTACTTACCGATACCTACCAAAATTACCGAGCTCCGCGACGACCCTGGTTGTGGTAGTCATACTTACCTGCAAAGGCCTGTAACCCCCCCCCTCCTCGCTCTTATGCATTGGGTTTGGTTTAGTTTGGGCTGGTAACCACAACCCCCCCCCCCACCGGGCGATCGACACACGATCTGACCCTGTGCGTGCGTGCGTGCGTGTGTGTGCGTGTGTGTTCATGTTTAGTGTGATGCCGTGGTCTGTGTGTGTGTGTGGGGGGGGGGTTACCAGCCCAAACTAAACCAATCTAAAGGAAGCGGATTTGAGTAATGCAGTTAGGGTGATACAACGAAAGGGGGATAGTTTATTCCAAAATCCAAAGCGACGGGGGGCAGTGGGCCTATAAACATCAACTCAACCTGAACCGTAGCGAATGCGAAATAGCGAGGAGAAGAGCGCGGCCTATGCTTTGAGAAAGGAGAAGCACTCGACAGTAGGTTGGTAGGGGTTAGGGTGCCAAGACAGGCGGTTGGTGTGCGGGCGTGATGGACATTATGCCGAGACATGCTTATTAAAATGATTGCGTATTGGCTACAGATGATGGCTACAATGGCGGCTGCGCGCGGTGTGGACGGCGCCGCGGTGCGGGAGGCGGTGGAGGCGGCGCCGTTGCTGCCGGCGGCGGCGCTGCGGCGGGGCCTGCTGGACGGCACCAAATACAAGTGCGTGGGGGTGGGCGGCTGCCTTGGAGGGGGCGGCATTGAGTGCAGTACCGTTCACTGCTATGGAACAGTCGCGGGTTAACCCTTGGTGCGGAAAAGCAGTCGGTGAGCGTGCATAGTCAAAGACCCACCCGTTCGTCCAAGGCGCGGCTCTCCTCTTCGGCCCCGCTGTCACCGTAGCATGATGCCAACAGTGCACATCTAGGGTGGTCTCGAACACAGGGCCGGTGTGCAGCCATGCGCTGCTCTGACGCGTATAGCCGACGTACGCTACTTTTCAATAACAGGGACGAGGTGCAGTCTCTGTACGTGATCAGCGACAAGGCACTGGCCGAGGAGAAGGCCAGACAGGGTGCCAAGCACAAGAGGAGACAGGTGCGACTGACGTGGAGGTTGGTGCGGAGGCCGGTGCAAACCCCTGGTGCAAAGCCTTGTTTGACTTTGTGGTCGCGATCACACGCTGTCCTGTCTGTGCTCCTTGGCTAATGAGAAGACGCCGCACGGCCTCTAGTCGGCTCTAGCTGGCTGCCCGGTACCACCTCTATCCCGCTTCTGTGCTGTGCTGTGCTGTGCTGTGCTGTGCTGTGCTGTGCTGTGCTGTGCTGTGCTGCCACACCTCACTGCGCCATGACTGCAGGACGACACACGAATGGCGCGAGTGCCCATTGACAAATACATCCAGGTACGTGGTACTACGTCCGTTTCGTTTCGTTTCGTTTAGTTCCATGAAGGTTGTGCCCGTCATGCTGCGGCCGTTGACCCCGGTGCGTATGACGTCGCTACAGCTACAGCTACAGCTACAGCTGAGCAACGCGCCATGCACTGGCACCCACGCTGACACCCCTGCAGGTGACGGAGCTGCAGCAGGCGGCGGCGGCCCGCGGTCCCTCGGGCTGGCTGGCGGGCACTCCCTTTGAGGGCCTCACGCTCATGCTTCGCGGCAAGCTGCAGGTGGGTCAGTGCAGCGGCTCTGCGTGGGCGTGGGCTGTGGCGCGGGCGCAAGGCCAGCAGCGGAGCTGCTTGTGCATGCGGTAGTGTGGTGTAATTCTGATGCCGACGAGGTGGCTCGGCTGCATGCCAAGCTGTTGTAGTAGCGTATCGACAGGATGCGGTAAACAGTTGACCACGTAATCAAGGAAACGCGCACGACCGGTTGGCCGCAGGAGACTGCGGACGAGGCGTCCCGACCGGGGGGCGTGGGGTCCCTGGAGCAACGTGTGGCGCGCAAGGGGCAGCCCAAGGTGGCGGTGGTCACGGCTGCCGGCACCATAGTGCAGGGCCCCGTGCCGCCCACGGGCCCCGGAGCCAACCAGCCGGTGCGCGGGAATGAAGCGGGGTTGGCAACAGCTGGGAACAACGTCCCCGGCAACACGCCTCTTGCTGTATCGCCTTGACAACGTATTGCGCCCTGGATTTTGCAACCCGCACCTTTGTTGTGTGTCCTCGCCGCCGCCAGGTGATTGACGCCACCAAACTAAGCGGCCACCTGAATGCGCTGCTGGAGGACCCGGACGGTGCGTTGGGGCATATACATGACTCAGGTGGTGGCTCTTCCCCGTGTGCGCGCGGTGTAATAATCAAGCAATAATTGACCTGGACCTGCCCCCTTACAGTTACAGTTACAGTGTGATTCATGGGGGGTATCCTTGCAAGCCGGGGGGCGACGGATACATGTGTCACTCCTAGCTACGTGGGAGTAGAGCCTCCCTGTGCCCCCTATGTGTATGTGCGCGTGCCTGCAGTGCGCGCGGTGGTGGTGCGTGTCAACAGCCCGGGCGGCTCGGCGCTGGCCTCGGACACCATCTACCACGAGATGCAGCGCCTGCGGGCAGCGGGCAAGCCCGTGGTGGTCAGGTGCGTACGGGCACGGCGGCCTGGTCATGGATGGACACACACACTCTCTCTCTGTTCCGCTACGGTCAGCGGGCGGGAATTCGGGACTAGGCGTGCCCGGGACCGTTGTAGGCCACTCGCATCGGGCTGCACCCTTGGAAGCGTGTGGACACTAATCCCCACCCAAGGTTAGGCAGATGGGTGTAACAGGTTTATTCGGGTAAGTATGGTGTCGGCTCGGCAGGTTGGTCGGCGTTGGTAAAGTATGCAAGGTAACTCGCGACCGTCCGTAATCGCACCGCACGCATTGTCCTATGTCTGCTGTTCTCTCCCTTGTGATCTCTAACACACACACACGTACACACACACGCACACGCACGTGCACACACGCACACGCACATGGCACTGCTGTTCATGATGTTTAGAGCTTCGCATACGCGCAAGAGCTTTGAAGCCAGCCCCGTTCAAACCTGTCAACACCCCCGTCCACAGCCCACCTCCAAACACGCCCTCCCTCCCTCCGCTCCCCTCAGCCCGTCCCCATCCCCGTCCCTCCCCCCGTCCCCCTCCCCGTCCCTCCCAACGCACAGCATGGGTGACGTGGCGGCCAGTGGCGGCTACTACATGGCCGCCGCCGCGGACGCCGTGGTGGCGCAGCCGGGCACCGTGACGGGCAGCATCGGCGTGGTGGCGGGCAAGATCAACGTGGGGCGCAGTCTGGAGGAAGTGGGGCTGCGCAGCGAGGCCGTCACGGTGAGGATGAGCGGCGGCGGCGGCGGCGGCGGCGGCGGTGGCGGCGGCTGCTCGTGGGGCTTGGGCAGGATGGGCGGGGCTGGACGTCAGGCGTGGCTACATGCCAGTGGGAAGCATGGCGGTGGTGGTGGTGGTGGTGGTGGTAAAGCATGGTCGAGGCTTGCTGCGCGTGCTGCGCTGCACACCTGAAACGCGGCCGTGTCTGAACTCTGCCCGCCTTGCCCTGGCCCCGTCTCGTCCCCACCTTGCCCTGCTCCCTGCCCGCCAGGTGGGCCGCAACGCCGACCTGCTCAGCCCCTTCACGGGCCTGGGCCCGGGCCAGGCGGCGCAGGTGGAGGCGCTGGTGGACCATGTGTATGACGACTTCCTGGACAAGGTGCAGGGGGGTGGGCGGGGCGGGGCAGGGCGGGGCGGGTGGGGGTAGTTCATTCCGCAAACCAAAGCGAGGGGAGTTGCAAGGATATCTCCTAAAGTGGTACCGAGGACCAGCAGACGAAGTCGTTACCGGTTGTGGGGGACGAGACGGGGGCGGGCACGGCCGTTGGTTCCAACGCCCGACTCGACCATTGCAGCGGCGTGCGCGGAAGCCGCCACGATTCGGTCTGATGAGTGTCTGTGCGCGCACATCTTGGTTTCCGGCAGGTGGCCAAGAGCCGGGGGCGGCCTGTGTCCGAGGTGCGGGAGCTGGCCAAGGGGCGCGTGTACAGCGGCCGGCAGGCGCACCAGGTCGGCCTGGTGGACGAGCTGGGCGGGCTGGAGGCGGCGGTCAGGTGAGCGGGTGACGATGGACAAGTGGAAGCGCGGTGGTTGGGGGTGCCGCGAAAGGGACACGATTCCGTGTCTGCATGCGTGCGGTGCGTCGGGGGACATCTGGGGGGGCGTCCGGCAGCCCAAACGAGGTGGCAGCCGGCTACGCTCCAAATGAGCGGTGGGCCTCTTGTTCCTTCACGGTGTCCACCGCTTTCTGTACCCCATAGTCATACGTAACGGGCCCTCAGCCACCAGGTGTGGAGGAGCCGCTGTGGGCAGCGTCCGCGCTTCGTGGGGACGTCAAACACGTGTTCACCCCCCGTCATCAATTTAACATGCATGGAACCTTCTCCCCCCGCTGTACCTCTGGACATCGGCACTTTATTATTGTTCAAACACCATCCATGGATGGCTACCCCCCCGCCCCACTCCACGGCCCCGACTCTTGCAGTCGCGCCAAGGCGCTGGCCAAGCTGCCCGAGGACGTGGCCGTGGTGGAGCACCCCCCGCGCCGCATGCCGCTACTGCTGCAGGTGGGATGGGACGGGGTGCGGGGTGCAGGGTGCAGGGTGCAGGCTGCATGTCACTTGCAGCACGCTTCAAGGCAAGGTGGGCCTGTGGCTGTGGAGCGGCGGTACATTGAGTTGAAAAGCGTTCCTCATTGCGTATGCCTCTGCAGCTGCTGAAGCGGTCAGGCATGATGAATGGAGCAGCCGGCGGCGCCGGGGCGTCAGCGCTCGACAGCCTTGGGGAGGTGGGCGCGGCGGTGACAGTAGCGGCCGTTGCCGCAGGGCTGCCAGTGGCTGGTGGGGGCGGCATGGCTGCGGCCGCTGCCGCGGCCGCGACGGCGAGCGGTCTGGGTGCTGCGGGCCGCGGCGCGGCGGAGGTGGGGGCGGCTCTGTCGCTGCTGGGCGGGGAGCCGCAGCTGTACTCGGTGGATGCGGCGCTGCTGGTGGCGCAGGTGTAGGTGTGGGTGAAGTGCCTTAGGTAGGCCAGGCGCTGGGAGTGAGGCGTTTTGAACGGTGGGCGGTCGCCCGACCGCCCGACATGGGGGGTGCATAAGTACAGGCGATTGCTATGCCTTAAGGTTGCTGCAGCTTCAGACGGCCCTTGTGTGCTTGCACGCTCGGGTTGTCCCCTCTGTAACACCGCAATCTTAAGGTTGACTGGTGCCTCGTGTAAAAAGCAGGCGAGTGCGTGACCCGACAGCATGGACTGCGGCTGCAGGGCACGGCTGAAACCGCGTCAAGGTACGGGCAATTTCGGCTGCGTGTGGCTTACACAGCTCTCTACGGCACCGCCAGTCTTGCATTTCGACAGGGCGGGGCGGCGCGGCGTTGGTCCAGCTTTCCAGTGGCCCGGGTCTATCACAATACCTCGCAACGCAGCTAGCGTTGACCGCACGAATAATCGGCGGCGTGGGCACGTGTCCAACGCAGCAATAGTTCACACCTCGCCACCCTCCGTCACGCGAGGGCCGTCCTCTCCAGGACAAAAAAGCTTTACTCTGCCCGCCGCGCAATGTTGGCACTTCGGGGTTGTCAGCTATCTACTGTTGTCACTGAGTAAAGCAAATCAAGTGCTATGTGCATAAGGGTCATCTGCATCCTACATCTCGTCTATCAAGCCATCCGGCCGCAATAATCCTCAGCTAGAGACCTGTGACATGAGACAAGGTCTGTGACACGCTTCAACGCAAGGACCACCATAGCTCAACGCCGTTCACACTTGGTCGCGCAAGTTCACGGATCACGCGTTCGTATGCATGCGCCCATACAAGCAATAGTCAAGCTCTGTCTCAGGCGTCCAGGCCAGATGAGCGATGCATGCTCTTGACGGCCACCACTTTACGGCCTGCACGTTCGCATGTCTTCAAACCTCCTGCATCACTGGTCAGTTACAGGTGTCTTGGCGTGCATCTACCAGTCATCCGCCATCACCAACACAATCAACGCACACGACACACGAATGAAGATACCGTACTAGGTAAAGAGGCACGCATGCGCATGCAAACCAGAGTCCTCTGAGGCAGTAGCAGGTGTGGCGTTAGATACCAGGCACGATGTGATTGATTATGCGATGCCCTCGCACCCTGCGAAGCTGCCTCCCATGACCCAAGTGCGCCTGCTTACCAGCCCCAGCGCCCCCCGATCTCGCGCTTATTCTCACAAGCACAACACCACTGAAACCCCAACACCGTCCATTCATTGCTGAGTGATACATAGCTCTGCCTTGCCGGTGCGCCGCACGGCACGGTTGCATGACGATGCCGTAGGGGACGCGGACTCCGATGCACATGCGGTCTGTTGCTCACGAGACATGCACGCATTCATGCATGCGCGGAGAGCTGCTTTCCACAATGACGCGCTCCACGGTCAACTGCTCAATGCGCAAAGCTCATGCAGCCGCCAGTCGCAATTCACAGCAGCCGCGACTGTACCGTGAAGCAGCGAGTCTGCCGCCGCCGAGCACCGCGGCTGCAAACCTCAGCTGTCACCGCACAACGGCAAGCGATACTGTCCGTCCGCCGCTGCTCCCACCGCGTCCCACAACGCCTGTCCGCGTGCAGCGTGGCGGCCCACGCAGCTGCTGTGGCACGCGCCACCGGGCGCAAGCCACGCCCCGCGCCGCAGCACCAGCCGCTGCTGTAACTGCAAGGTTGTGCCGCCGCTGCTGTGCAGCTGTCCGCCGGCCCGCCTGCCCACCGCCTAGTACTCCCAGCAGTCGAAGCCCAGGTCCGCGCCGGCGCCGCCCGCCAGCGCCACGGGGCCGTGGCCGGCGCTGCGCAGGCGCTCCAGCTCCTCCTCGCTGTACGTCTTGCTCATCCAGGGGTGCGCCAGCAGCTCCGCGATGCTGGCCCGCTGGGAGGGCTCGCGGTGAAGTGCCTGTGCGGGAGAAATATACAGGCGAGGTCATGGCTATGCCTATACAACACCAGCTTTCCAACAAGCCCCTTGATCAATGAGTGCAGCGCGCCCGCGGAAGAACGCCACTTGACAACGCCCTACTGTCCTTCAACCCCGCGCCCATCCTCCACCAACAACAACAGAAACGACGCCAACTACCGTATCCGGTCGGCCCATCCCTGACGGCCTGTCCCTGATCCCCCGACCCCTACCTGTTCAAGGAAATCCGTGAACTCTGGGCTGAGGCTGGGCGGAAGGTTGACCTTCTGGCAGTGCGCGATTGAGTACAGAACGTTCTCGTAGTGGTAGTGGTCGGGGCTGAAGGGGTGACACCCCGTCACCGCCTCGAGCGCCATCACGCCTAGCGCCCACACGTCGTTCTGTGTGCAGAAGGGACGGGGCGGGAGGTCAGCGGCAAAACCGGGCAATGCAATGTGTGTGCCGGCATCACAGAGGGATATGCACGCCCGGGATTCCGGGAGCCGAAGAGTTTGGTGCGGCGGTTGAAGTATCGAGTGAGATGAACAGCCTCCAGCTTTCCCACAGCCCACGCCACCTGGAGAGCAGCCGTGACGGCCGCCTTACCGGCTACCGTCTCCTCAACTGCCGCTGCACCTCCACCTCGGCCTGACCCGTAACCAGGCCACCACCACCCCTCTGCCGCGTCCCTCCCTCCCTTCGCCGTCCCCTCGTCGCTCTCCTGTCCCACGCTTTCGTTCCTCTGGTGTCCACTCGCCCGGTCCCCTCCCCGCCTGGCTTTCCATCTGCCGCCCAGCCTCCCATGTCCTCCTGCCGAGCCCCAGCCCCTCCTTCTCAGTCCCCCTCACCTTGGGCCCCACCGCTGACTGCATGCCGTGGTTTCGAAACATGGCTTTGAGCACCTCGGGCGCCGCGTAAAGCGGCGTGCCGCCCGCCGTGCATATGGCCGCCCGGCTGTACCCCATCCCGCCCATGCTGCTGGCCATGCTGCTGCAGTCGCTGTCCAAGGAGCGCGCCCCGCCGCTGCCGGCGCTGCAGCACGCGGTCTGGCTGCTGTCGCTGTCCGTGCCGGCGCAGGCGTCCTCCGGCATGTGGGTGGGCTGCGCTAGGCCGAAGTCCGCCAGCTTGACCTGGTCGCCGCTGCCGCTCACCAGGCAGTTCTCCGGTTTGAGGTCCCGGTGCGAGAAGCCCTGTGCGCGGGTGTGTGCGGTGTGCGGGAGCGGCGGCATAGGATTGGGTTGCTGGACGAGGTGTAGCACTCGCAGTATGCGGAATCTATAAAGAAGCATAGTGTAGCTGCCGTTCCTGAAAGCTTTGGGGTCTGAGGGGGAAATGAGTGCTGTGTGGTGGCTCGCGCTTTCGGACGCGCAGCGCTTCCGCGAACCCGTTTCGGAACTGTCCGCAGCCCAACGGCCCCATCCCACGTGCTGAGCCTTTGCTCACTTCCTGCAGTACGCAGGCTTGAATTCGCCCTGCCGCAGCACAATACCTGGCCCAAAGCCCCTGTGCACTTTGGGTGCGCCGATGGGCCTCCATGTGCAGGTGTGGCGACAAGGCCCTCCTGTTGCGCTGCTGCGGCATCCCATATGCACACGGTGCCTGTCTCTGCCATGAGACCGTTCTCCTCTTCTCTGCCTGCGCCTCTTGAAGCTGCTGCTTACGCTCACCTTGTTGTGCAGCACGTTCAGCGCTTGAAGCACCGGCATGATGAAGAAGTCACGGATTCTGCATTCCGTGAGCCCCGCGAAGTGCTTTCTGAGGTCGCCCCCAGACGCGTACTCCATGAGCAGGTATATCCGTGCGTAGTCCTCAAATGCCTGCAGGCAGGAGAGACCGCAGAGGCGGGTTAACCGGCATGGAAACTGCGCGCGTGTGTACCAGTGCCGCACTCGACCCGCACCGGCCAACGCCAACCACCGTGTCCCACGGCTCACCGCGTAGAACCGCACAATGTTTTCATGGTCTGGTAGCCCAGAGTGAATGTCTATTTCCGTTTGCACCTGCATAGGCAGCGGGGAGTGAATGTGAGCCGTCCAAGGTACCCCGCGCAACAGACCCCGCACTCCGCCCCCGTTTGCACACTAACCTGTTGCCGAGCACTGGGGCTTAATTCTGACCGCACATAAGCTTTCACCACGACGTCTCTTCCATTACATTTGCATTTCGCCACCGACACATAGCACTCGCTATGGAAACTGAGCGGCCGGACGGTGTCGAACGCGTCGCTGAGGCAGCTGCGGGGCGAAGCGGGTCGTGTTATTTCGGCGGACTGCCGAGCTCGACACCGCGAGCGCTTGGCCGGGGCAGACCCACCTGGCCTCCTCTATGGAATTGACGACTTCCGCAGGGCACGCTGGGCTAGTGCATAGAAGCTGCATATTCGCGGGCTCGCTTCGCCAAAAAATTCCAACAGGCCGCAAGAAACGCGGCCTTCCAGCAATGGCAGCTGTGCCTGGAGCTCTTAACAACAAATTTGAGCCCACAGGGAGCCTAGGGCTTGCCCCTGGGGCCGAGAGCTACTGTTGTGATGGGCTTGCCAGCGAAAGGTGAAAGGACTCAGTAGCAGTAGCAGGGCAATTTGTGAATGATGGATAGTATGCGAAAATGTATGAAGGATGAGGTGTTTGTAGCTTAAACGGCGCTGAGCGTTGCCCAAGAGCGGCGTCGGTCCCTGGCGAGCCCCATTCCGCCCGCCAGGTGGCAGCTGCAGGCCCTGCTATGGAAACACCTGGGCGGGTTTTTAATGCCTATATGAGATAGGTTTATGGCCCATGATTGCTTATGTGGCATTGCGGGCTGGGGGAGTTGCACAAATGATTCGAGGTGTGTAGCCCCAGGCCCCGCGCTAGACTCGCAGTCTACCGCACATACGTATATTCACTAATTAACCCTACCTAATGGCGCCCCAGGCGCGGGTTATCTTGGTTACGAGCCCGCCCCTGAAATAACGACGCATTCGACGGCGTGGGACTCCACTGCCCTGCCCTGTGCTATTGGATCGCGTCGCTCAGTCCAGTCACAATCGCTTTGATGCTGAACATACGCCCCCTTGCAATCCCGGTTGCCTGGAAAAGGCCGCGTGCCGAAGCTGCTTGGGGGCCGTCCCCCAGGGGTTACCCGGAACTGCCTGTCGCAGGCTGGGGGGTGGGTCTGGTCAGGCAGCGGGGTCGAGTAGGCAGCTGCGCCCCTCGCGTGCGCAGCTGCACTGGCAGGGGGGGCTGCCGAGGCAGCGGAGTTGCCGTACTTGGGCATCTGTGCTGTGGGGGCCGCGGCATCTGGGGATGCCACTGCCGAGCCCCGCGCCAGAGCAGTGGGCCAACCCCATCTGCACCTGTTGACACAGTCCTTAATTCACGTTCATGTTCTTTGTCGCGGGCATGATTGCGTGGAAGAGGTATGCTGAGTATAGGGTGCGGGATGCCGGGTGTGACCAGGCCCGCTTGTCCCGCCTACTGCATAAACATAAACCAATCCCCCGCAGAGATATAGTATAGTATGCGTGCAACTACGGGACACGGGACGGATAGGACGGCCACGCTGTCCACTTCGCGCCTGGGCCGCTTTGAAGCCAGGTTTGAGCCTTGAAAACGCTGTTGAATGTCATGCCCCGCGAGTTTGTGGTTCATGGACAGCCTTTTGGCCCCCTGATCGCCCGATCGGTTTTATATTTGTACTTGATTTGCATGTTGCACCCCTGTGGCAACGTATGCCCCTAAAGAGGAAAGCCTTGACCAATCAAGATGTCGCGAAAGTCTACAGACTTCTGCAGCTTGATACATATATCCTATTCATTGTTATAGTGTCGGTATCTAGGTACCAGCAGGGGCAGTACCCTGCATGCGTGGCCTGGACTGGCCCTCGTGTGCGTGTGTTCGTGCCAGGGGTGGTTCGTGCCACAACGCGCTGGCCTGCCCCTGTACACTGCCTATAACCCTTTGGACCACCTATGGACCCTCTGCGAGCATAACAAGACGCCAGCAAACGGCCTCACATCCACAGCTCAGATGCGCGCGCAGGGGCGCCCGGGGCATCTGCAATTCCCTGCGCGCGCAGCTACGCTGATGGCGCGGGGTCGCCCCGGCATCTGCAATCCCCCAGCACAGGCAGCTGCGCTGCCGCGGCGACCCACCCCGGCCAGCGTCAAACTCCTGCGCAGTCAGTCTAAGCTGGCTTGGCAGGGTCGCCGGGGCACCCTTGCAACCAGAGGCCACAGGCAGTTTTTCGGATTTCCCATTACTGTGCATCGTCCGCAGCGTTGCACAGTACTTTGTGCAGTACGGTACCTATTAGTACGTACCACGTATTAATACGCCTTTCTTGGACCTTAGTACGTCACATAATACGCGAGAGGGGGGTGACGCGGCGGCGGGGAGGGTGGGCCACACGGCTTCGGGGGTGCCGGGGCGCTCGCATGGCACGGATTCGCGTGGAGGCGAGGCGTTCTTTGCTTTACGGATCAGTCGATATAATGTAAACTACTGTAGCTCATTTTGGTCCTTGCAAACGTGTCGCGACGTCGTGTATTTGAGACATTTCAGCATCCCAGCGTACTGTGGCGACGTACTAGCCCTTCTGCCCAAGCGTATCGTAGGCGTATTATGGCGTACTGTAATAAGAAAGCGGCGTATTATGTATTAATACGCATGTACTAAGCCAAATGATAGTACAGTTTAGCGCATGTCTTTAATACAGTGCAACCCTGATCATCCGGGCTGCCCCGTACGTGCGCTCTGCCTTCGCTGGCCCTCTGTTCACGCCCTATGCGACTGCCGTTCGACCATGCCCAGACTCCTGTTGTTGGGCTTAAGCTGGCTTAAGTATCCAGCTAGCACCGGGAGAAGGGGAGGTGCCACAGCTAGCAGGGAACCTGGGCAGCAAGTAGCCAGCCCTTGATTGAATAACCGCTGGTCCGCTGTCCATGGAAATGTGCTGGCGCCACCGCGCCAAGCGATAGGGTGAGAATGTGCTGAAGTGCGTGGCCCCGGCCCGGCACCTTCCACCGGAAGCATACAATGTCGCGTTCACGATGACTGGCAACGACGACTCCGGTTGTGCTTGTGCGTAGCACGGGACCACAGCCCACAGGCATCCCTACACATTGTCATGACCAGGTTACACAAAACACGCTTGCCACCACGCATCCCTGCACATTGCGGACGTCCTGTCCCGACCACGCAACCCCTGCAACAGCTGGAAGGCCGTGGGACCTGTGCGCGCGTCAAACCTAACGCCCAAGCGGTCTTTGCCGGACGGTGTCGTGCCTGGTGCCGCCGCCCCACGCCATTTTGCACACCACATTCCTCCGGCTGCACCATGCCTGACAGCACTCGCTCGCTCTACGGGTGTCCAACCGATACACCCAAGATGCCCACACCCTTCACACCTATCCTTGCGCCTTGCCAACCAAGGCTATGTCCATGCCTTGTCTTACTCTTTGACACACCTGCCACCTCCCATTCTTTTGTGACTATTTAATCATGCCAGCGCGAACATCAAAACATGTACGTTGCTACAACGCGTTGGCCACAAGCCACACACAGAAATACAGAAGCATGTACCGCCCCCGGGAAGTCGGGGTGAAGTTTCGCTCACAGCCGCTCTCTTTGCTCACACTCCCAACACTGCGCCAGCCACTGGCACAAAATCGCTCCGCTAGCCCAGCTATCCCTGCCCTATTGCCTGCCAGTCCACGTCAGCAGACGCGGCGCATACACCATTGGCATGTACCTTACCGGAATCACATGTACCACAGCATACTACTGCACACAAGTCAAATGTCAATGTTCGCCCACCCTCACCATTGCTCGTCGCCACACGCATGGAGGGCCTGCAGGCTGCAATGCCTCCTGCTCTGCCTATCCTTATCTAGCAGAGTCTTGCCTGCCTCTCACTCAACTCCGCAGCGCAGTTCTGACACCGCTCAAATTGCAAGCGCTTGAGACGACACGCGTGAGCTGCCAGCCCCGCCACTCTGACGAAAGATAGAAAGCAGAGACGGGGCCCTCTCCCTGCGCCACGTCAGCGTCCGCCCGCGCCTGCCGCTCCTGCCAAAGCTGGCACCGCACCCCTGCTGCTAATGCTGACCTGATCTGCTGCTGCTGTTGTTAGGTTATGCGGCCGGCCGCCACTGGGCGGCCGTTTGCAACGATCAAGTTCTTCGCTGTAATAAAATCATCTCAGTTTGTGGGGCTTTGAAGCCCACACACGCACGTGGGCACCGCTGTGCCACGCGCTGTTCTCTGCCCACCCGACCTTTAGCCTGCCCTCTAGCCTTTCTGTCTGCTCCCGCAACGCATCACGCTGCCACTGTTGCTGCGACCGAAGCTGCTCCGCGTGCATATGGCTGAACGCGGACATGTGCTCCGTCCTGATGCAGAGCCCCTCTCGCGCTGCCCTGGCGCGCACTTACGCGCTGCCCTCCAGCGCCTTCAGCGCCGCGCGCGTCATGAGCTCGTTGCTCAGCAGCAGCACGGCGGCGGCGGTGGCGGCGGACGGCGCGTTCTGCGAGGCGTCCCACTGGGCCTGGTAGGCTCGGATGAGGTAGCCGCCGGCGGGGTCTGTGTGGCGGGGGCCGTGCAGACAACACAAGCGGCAGGAGCGCAGTCAGGGAATGTGGTCTACAGGCCCCATCCGCGCCAACGGGCGCTGGTCCAGTCGCAACGGGCGACTTCACACACGAGTCTCTTTGCTCCAAGGACTTCATGCTTTCACATTCCAACGCGACCCCCGCTGCCCAGCAGCGTCGCCCTCCTCCCCTCTCCTGCCAATGCCCCTTGTTTCGCATTAGTCGGTCCTTGGAGGACCTTCGCAACTGCCACGCTCCGTTCCCCACCCAGCTGTCCGCCCCTCAACTCCGGCTCCCCCTACAGCACGCCACGCGCGACATGCGGCTTGCGCCGCAAGCCCAGCAACGCACGCCGCTCAACCGGGCTTCGTCCTAGCACATCCCCACACTCCGCCCCTCCACCCACCGGTGACCAGGTGCTCGATGAGCTTGTACTTGATGTTCCAGGGCGCCAGAGTGAACACCACCAGGGCGAAGGCGATCAGCTGGCCGCTGGACAGTGTGGACGCCAGGAAGCCGCGCCAGAAGTAGGACGGCAGGCGGAAGAAGGTGTTGAAAAAGTCGTTGGTGGCGTTGAGGTCCAGCGTGGCCAGCAGCTCCATGCCGAAAACGTGGAAGGACGCCTGCGTGCGCTTCTCCTGCGGCCACAGCCGCTCCCACACGCGGCGGCTGGCGGTGGTCACGTCCAGCCCGTCGCGCAGCGCGGCCTGCAGCTCGTCCGCCACCTGCGTGCCCGAGGGGTGGTTGTGTGGGCGGGGTTGAATGCATTAGGGTTAGAAGGAGAAGGCGTGGGGTGGGGTGGTGACTGGTGAGATAGTTTGACAGCACGAAGGGGAGCAGGCGTTACCGATTGCAAGGACCACAGCGCCCTCGGCGTACGCGTCTTTTATGAACTCCTTCCCGCCCCGCACCGCCCACGCCCACCTGCGGCGCCTCGCGGAAGGAGCGGCTGACGCTGAAGCCGGTGGCGGGGTGCACCAGGTTGGCGGCGGCGCCGAACGCCGTCACGGACTGCATAAGCAGCGACGTCGAGAGTAGCATCGGCATCAGCGGTAACAACCAGCGACAGGGGCTACCAACATGGCCAACGAACCAGTGGCACGTCAGGTCGCGCAGCCAGGGCCCAGGAGCCAGATGCGGAAAAACGTAGCGCGCCGCTACCCCGGCCCTCCGTGCGTGCCTTCCCATCGCTACCACACACACCTGGTCGGGCAGCGGCAGAGGGCCGCCC
>JAEHOD010000051.1:600000-784772 GCA_016834595.1 Chlamydomonas schloesseri | reverse complement strand
GGGGGAGGGGCGGAAGAGGGCGCAAGAGAGATGGGCTGGGCGGATGAGGATGTGGGCGCGGCTGAGCTCAGAGGCGGCCTGGAGGCGGCAGCCGGGGTCGGACGTTTGCTGAAGGGCTAAGACGGCCATTGGAAAGATTCGGGCAGCGTTGCTTTGTTTGGTACTGTCTCGAGGGCAGCACTGTCGGCGAGCGGGCTGCTCTCCGGTCATATATGTACTGGTAATCCTGTGTTCAATGTACGCTCTTGATCGTTGGTCGTGTTGTACAGGCTGTACCATATGCTCCTCCATTTGTATGATCTGACATGCATTGTGTGGGTGTGCGTGGGGGCTTGGGGATATTTGAATGTAGCCCGGGATTCAGGCCGCTGGTGCAGCAGCGCAAAAGCGTGGGCGATGGCTGAGGATGCAGCGGTGCAGACGGCATACTCAACGGTAACTTGGCGAGTTGGCGGAGTTGCCAAACGCTAAGTGTGCGGAGGCGTAAGCCTCATGCAAGCTTGCATTAGTTACAGCAGGACTTCCTGAAGCAGTCCGCGAGATAGCACTTGGTCGGTGTGTGCCCTGCTCCAGACGTGAGCGGCGTGCCAGCTGCCACGCGTATACTGTATGTAGAGGTTATAGCACGGGGGGCGGGGCAATACGGGATATACTGGGGCGGGGCGGAGGGAGGGGAGGGTGAGGGCCACCGAACCGAGGCGCGCCCCCCGAGGGCCGGTCCCCGAGGGCCGGAGGCCCGATTGATGCCTACGCTGGACTAGTGGACCGGCGAGATCTGTAACACAATACGTTACATATTCCTGTCCAGTATGTGGCACCCGAGGGGCCTCCTGGGTTATAAGGCAGTATACGTTACACTACGGTGTGCAAGGCAGGCACAGAGCATGGGGTTTGGCTAGCACGGCGAAGCGGTAAGGTGCACAGCCAAGAGCGCAAGGCTGCGCCTATACTGCCAGCCCAAGAGCCCATTGACACCGACAAACCCTTGAATTGTGGTTGGTGTGCCTCCGATGCCGCCTGGTGCTTCCACAACCCCGCGCCCCTGGAGGGCCCGGGCCACAGCCGCATAAAGTCGGCGCCGTGGTGGTGGTTACGGCAGGCAAGGGTGTACGCATGCATCACGAATTGCAATTTGAATCGAGGTACATTGTCTTGCATGTAAGCTTTGCCTGTTTGCCTGTTTGTGCTTGCCGGGGCGTGGTGGTCACACCCAGCCCATCTAGCCACCAGCCCACCCAGCCACCAGCGCCCCTTGTCCCTGGCCTCTGCGCCCCGTGCCTCTGTCTCTCCGCTCTCCCCTGTCAGTAGCAGCTGCCCCGCTCGCCCCAGCCCACCTTCCGCCCGCCTCTCCTGCAAACTCCTTCAGCCCAGTCGTCATCCTTGCAAAATATTGTCAGCTTCTCCAGACTTCAATACCGCCCGCACTTGCAGCAACACACCGCAGATCGAAAAGTTATGCCAAAAAAACCTGCGACCGTAGAGCGCGTCCCTAGGCCCCCTCCCGAAGTCCCAGCCATATCCCACGCCCCCTCTTCTGCCCCCCGCGCCCACATGACGGGCTGCCGCCACGCCCGCGACGCGGCTGCCCCCGCGTCCACGCGGCGGGCTGCCGCCAGCAGCGGTGGCCTCCTTGCGCAGCGCTAGCAGCGCCACACATGCAGCGGCACCGTCCGTACGCAGGACGCTGTCAAACTGATAGCCGTCCCGGGCCAGGTGCAGGGTTTGAAACCCGGCGAGCTGCCATGGGTCGTGCCCGCCCCCCGGCTGCGCGGCCTGCTGCTGGGCAGCTGGGCTGCTGTTGTAGCCACGGCTGAAATGACGCCGCAGTGTTGCTGAACGCCCGCCAACCGCCCTTGCTCACCACAGCACCCTGCACGGCCTCGCGCACCTCTGACGCACCGCCACCATGCTGCTCTGCGTTGGCCGCGGCCACCCGAGCTGCCACAAGCACTCGCGCCCGCCATGGCGGTAGTGTTCGGGAAGGCGGCGGCCAGCATTCGGGACAGCGCGGCGGTGCCCGCCTTCATGGCGGCTGCGCAGCTGTCGCTGCCCAGCGGCACTCAGCAGCAGCTGGAGGCGGAGAGCCGCCGCCTGCAGCGGCGTGAGGCGGCCCTGAAGCAGCCCAACCCGATGTACTTCACGCGGTGGGCCCCCCACAACGGCACGTGCGGGCGGAACTTCATTGAGAAGGCGCCCTGTCAGAAGGGCAATTGCTGCATGCGTTGTGTATACCCGTGTCAGCACTGCAAGCGGGGCTCTACCTTCAACATTAAGGAGGATTGCCTGCAGAAGTGGGAGGAGGCGTAAAACGATAGGTCTGGTGTGAGCTGCTATCTACTGCCTGCGGTGTGTCTCAGGGTTGCTGTCGTTTGGACTAGGAAGTCTCCCCACAGCTGTAACATAGACTCGTGTCAAAGGGTTTGCGACTTTGCGTACCGGCATCGGCAATACGGGCCATGCCGCAGGTGACTTCCGAGGCTGGCGGCCCTGGCTCGCCAGTTGAGTTGCCGCTAGCGCAAGCTTACAGACTAACCATTAATCGGTGTCGACTGAACTCCAGGGCTCATATCTTCCCCTGGGAATGGCTGGTGGACCTCATCCTCTATCCGCGAGCGTGAGCGTGATAACTAAGTCCAAACGGCCGGACAGGATTAGCTACGGTATCCTCCCGGGCAAAGCCTGCCTAAGCCTGCCTCCTGGCTAGAGCAGCAGCAGCTTTGAGCAACTGGTCCGCCCAGCTGTTCTTGGTCGCCCCCACTAGTGCCGGTGTCGGCCAACGCCGGTGCGAATGGGACTCAGGGACTCAGTGGCCACACGGGGAATAACTACGACCGTGTCTGTGCTACCCGAGTGCTCACGGCGTGCCCACGGCGTGTTGCGTGTCCGGTCCCCATCATGGACACTAGCGAACGTAGCAATACAGTTATGCATTTTTTCACTTTGACTCTCCACAGGCTCTACAATACCTCGCAGGACGAAACCTCTGCAAGTGTGTGCACACTTCCCAAGCCCCGAAAGCCTCGACGCATGGTCGGGCAAACTACGTGGTCTCCATAATGGGAAAGATGCTGCTTTAAGCAAAGCCCGGATCCGCTTGCCCAACGGGAGCGATGCAGCCAGAAACAACTCCAGGCTTCGTTCTCGAGGTTGGTAGGGAGCGGCATCTTGCTTATATCAGCACGTTTTTTGCAGCTGGGAAACCGGAAAGATGTGTTGATGAACGAGGCAATCCTCAGTTTTCCGGGGCCGAGTCGCAGAACCCAGGCCCCAGCGTGGCTTGCCAGCTGTCATAACAGATGTATGAATAGGCATGGCGCCTGTGTGACGCCTTGCGGTCCAGGAATGCCGAAAGGCTGGGTCATGCCCCCTCGTCGGCAGAACCGAAAGCGCACCATACTCAAGAACACTGGCCATTTTAGAGCTCCTGTGCCGTGCGCATGGCGAGAATCGTTCCCTTTCCGCATGTGTGACAGGAGACGGAGCCGGGCAGCGCAGTGGAAGTGTTCGCGTCCTCGGCACACGGCACCGAGGCACCGGGCTCGCTCGTCTCACTGGTGCAGGCCTTTCCCCCGACCGCCTCGCAAGTGCGGTTCCTGGGACTCGACTGCATGCCGCAGGTGCGTCTTGATCCACTCCTCGCGATGCGTCGTCTGCATGTTACCGCGCTTGAGTCAAACTTTTGATGCATGTGAGTTGGTCCACTAATCAACCCCTTGGCGCGCCCCTCTCAGGACGCTCTACACGCGCTTGTGGAGCGTTGCCCGCAGCTTGCAGCGCTGGAGCTGCCCGCCCGGGAGCTGCCTTGCAGCTGCCCCCTGGGTCCAGCGGAGCGGCGCCTGCCCACAGAGCTGGTGGCGGCGCGGCTCAGTCGGCCGCCCGGCGCATGGGCTCTGCAGCAGCTGCCCTCCAGCCTCACGGCGCTCTGCCTGACGCACTGCGGGTGCGTGTGTGGTTTGTGTCTGCAACAGGATGTCGTAAGTGTACCGGTATGTACGATTCCGGTCATGTGTGCTGTACTCCGGACATGTCCTCCCGGATCCATTTGGCGCGCCTGCGGCACACACCGTGTGTGTTTACAGGCTGATCCACCCGCACTCGCTGGTCCACCTTCGCGGACTCACAGCTCTGACGCGGCTCAGCCTGCGCGGCGTCCGCGTACCACCGGGTTCTCAGCGTCAACGCCAGCAAGAGCACCCACACCCACATCCACAGCAGCTGCTGCTGGGGCAGCTGGAGCCGCCGGGCCTGGCTGTAGGGGGCCATGTGGGCTCGGACCCGCGCGCTGAGGCGTTGGGGCCTTCAGACCGCAGTGGCAGCAACTCCTGCTGCGAGGGCGGCGGCGCATCCGGACAACAGGCAGCAGCAGCAGCAGCAGTAGCAGGGGTGCCTGACGCGCCGCTGACTGAGGCGGCTTGCCCTGTCGCGGCGGCCATGGGGCACTGGACGCGGCTGACACGACTGCAGGTGCGGCGCACGTGCCATGAATCCATGATGCGTTTTTTATTCTGTGGATCGCATGGCAGTCCTTTCCTGAGCTCTTCATCGCGCCAGGGCTGGGCTCCCTGGGCTCGACAACGAGCAAGTGCTGTGCATGCCCCTGTCGGCTTTTCTCAGCTGCAGCGCAGTCATGTTCGCATTTTGTTTCTCACCGGGACTGTTTACCAGTAACCCCTGTCGGGCCGCACATGGCACACAGCATATGCACGATGCGGGGCGCCAACGAGTAAGCAAGCGCCGTGACCCTGCTGCATTGCTGTTCCCTATCCTCCCTATTATTTCCTTGAACGCGCGCAGGACCTGGAACTGGTCGGGGAACCGATCAACGCGGCGGGGCTGGCGGAACGTGGCGCGAGCGGTGGCAGCTGCGGGAGCGGCGGCCGCACTGCATGCAGCGGCGGAGGCGCGTGGGACGCGCTTCTGCCGGCGTTCCTGCCGTGCCTGGAGTCCCTCACGCGCCTCGCCTTCCACCCGCCCGCCCTGAACTCGGCCGCCGCCGCCCTGGCGCCCTTGTCGCTGTGCGTGTCGCTGCGGCGACTGGAGCTAAGCAGTAGCAGCGGTGGCAGCAGCAGTAGCAGCAGTAGCAGCGGTGCAGGCGGGGAAGGGGGCGTGGTGCTGGACGAGCACGCCTGGCGGGCTCTGGCAACCGCACCGGCACTGGAGGAGCTGCTGGTTGGGAGCTGCGAGGGGCAGCACGTGGGGCGGGCGTTGGGCGCAGCCGCGGCAGGCCTGGCCGGTCTGGACGGCGAAAGCGCGGCCGCCAGCCTGGGAGCCGCTGCGGCGGCGCTGGCCCTGTGGAATGGCCGCGGTGGTGGTGCAGGCAGGGCGGGCCGCACCGGAAGCGACGGCGGCGGCGGCGCGGGGTACTGGGGCGCGATGAGCGCTGCGGCCGCCGGCGGCGGCGACGGCGCCTGGGCTGGGTCCCCCGCCTGGAATAGCCAGTGGGTTGACAGCGACTGGGGCGCGGGGGCGGACGGGGCGTGGAGCTGGGGGCAGGTGGCGGCAGGTGGCGGCGGCTGGCGGGCTGACGTGGCGGCAGCAACAGCGGCTGACGTGGCCGCCATGGCGGACCGCTCGAGGCCGCTCAGCGTGACGCCCGAGGGCAGTCCGCGCCATCGGGGGCCGCCTGCGGGTGGTGCCCTTGGCGCTGGCGCCACCACAGGTGCTGGCGCTGGCTTGGCAGCGGGCGGCTCAGGCAGCAGCAGCCGCGGCGGCGGCGCTCAGACCGGCAGCTGGGCGCAGGCAGCGGCGGCGCTGGGGACGGCGGCGCCCGCCATTCCGGCCCGTGAGACTTGGGGCGTGGCGGCAACTGGGTGTGAGTCCGCTGTGGTGCCAGCGGTGGCGGCGGAGGAGGAAGAGGTGGCAACGCGGTCGCACGAGACGTGCGTCCGCGTTTCCCGGCCCTCGGCGGTTGAAGAACCGCAGGACACGCATGCGATACTACCACAACCGCCTGCGGCCGCACACTCAGGCGCAGACAGCGACGGGGGCAGCAGCGACGGCGAGGGAGGCAGCAGCCTCGGCCGCCCGCCCTCAAGCGCCGTAGCCGCCGCATTCTCACGGAACCATCGGGCCAGGGACCGGGAGCGGGAGCGTGGGGACCGGGAGGCGTCTGCGGCGGCCAGCATTGTGCACAGCAGCTACAGCCCGCCTAGCAGTAGCAGCCCGTGCAGCACCAGCCGCGCCGCCACGACGGTCCTGACGCGCGTCAGCGCGGGCGGTGGCGGCGGCAGCGGCGGCGCCGTGCTGTCCGCGGCGTTAGCGCTGGCAAGGGCCGGCGAGCACGCGGCAGCTGCAAAGCCTGGCGGCGCGCGGAGCGCGGGCGGCGGCGCGTCCGTGTCGGAAGCACGTCGGCTGGAGTCGGAGGACGGCGGCGGCGGGGGCTGTAGCTGGTGCGGCAGCCTAGCCGCGCCGGAGGAGCACGAGGAGGAGCACGGTGAGGCGGGGGATCTCGATGGGTTGTCAATCCAGGAGGAGGCGGCGGCGGAGGCTGAAGAAGAGGACGCATCGACGCACGAACCGCCGGAGCAGCTGAAGTTGCAGCAACAACAGCCGCAGCAGCGGCAGCAGCAGGACGCAAGCGATGCGTCGGACACTGAGGCAGACGCTGCAACCGCGGCGGCGGCGGCGCGCCCCATTATCGCCCGGCCGATGCAGCGCGGCGGCGGCGTCAACAGCGCCGGCGGCGTGCCGCTGCTGCCACGCAGCGCGGGCAGCTCAGCTGGCTTGGCGCAGGTGGGCGCGATGCGGCACCGCTTCGGCAGCAGCAGCGGGCTGTGCTGCAGCCCCGGCGGCGACGCCGCAGTCGTGGCTGCGGCGCTCAGCGCCGCCGCCGCGTTCCGGGCTTCGCTGCAAGCCTCCGGAGCCGCGAGCCCCGTGAGCGGCAGTGCTGGCGCAGCAGCCACTGCGGGTGCGGTCGGCACTGGCAGCTGTGCGGGCGGCGGCGGCGGCGGCGGCCGAAGCGAGGACGCGGTGGCGGCGGCGCCGACCGGCTTGCTGGCGTCCTCGTCGCCGGCGGCGACGGCCGCCGCTGTGGCGGCGGCGTGGAACGCCGCAGATGCTGTGGCGGCGGCGGCTGGGTGGGTCCGCAACGCCGGAGGCAACACCCCCAGCCGCAAGCCGCCCGCTGCGGCCGCAGTGGCCGCCTCCCCGCCGCCGGCGGCGGCGGCGCCGCCGCCGGCGGCGGCGTCGACGGCGGCGGTGCGTGCTGCATGTGCCGCGGGGCCGGCTGCACCGAACCCGGCAGCGCCCAGCCACGGTGTGGACAGCGGGTTGGAGCTCGTGGAGAGCGGTCGTCACTGCAGCGGTGCAGGGAGCCGCGATGGCGAGCTCGACAGCGGCGCCGCAGTTGGTGGCCGCGAGGACGCAGCGGCCGGTGGCCGGGCAGACGCAAATTATGGAGACGGCGCCATGCGGCAGCGGCGGCTGCTCGACACGGGCCGTGCCGACACAGGCGATGCTGAGGCGCGCGACAGCAGCAACCGCAGCAGCAGCAACAGCCGGGGTGATGGTGATGCTGATGCTGAAGCGGACGCAAGCGCGGCCGCGGCTGAGGAGCGTGGGTATGAGGCGGCCATGCGAGCAATCAGCCTCGGCAGCCTGGGGCGCAGCAGCAGCAGCCGGCTCGACTTGCGCATGCCGGCCGGGCCTGAGGAGGCAGCGGATGAAGGCGCGCGCGCGCCTGCTGCTGCTGCTGCTGCGGCGGCGGCGGCGGCGGCGGCGGCGGCGGCGTGCAGGGTCGCGGCCGCCGTCAGTGTAGGCGACGGCGCTGTCGGCGGCGCAGCTGCTGTGAGCCCAAGCGCGCCCACCGCAGCTGGAGCCAGCGACCAGCCTACCGGCCCCGGTGCGGGGCTCGCGTCGCGGCCAGCTGCCAGCGCCGCCGCCGCTAGCACCGCCGCCTGCAAGACAGCAGCGACGGCGGCGGCGGCACAGCGTGGGGCGGCAGTCCCGCTGCCGCCGCTGGACTTCACGCCCTTCGCCGCGCTGACGCGCCTGTCGCTGATGCGGCTGGCCGACGGGTGTGCGCTGTCGCTCACCAGCTGCCGGCAGCTGCAGCTGCGGCTGCGGGCGCTGTCCGTGGCGGACTGTTCTGGCCTGGGCGACGTCGGGCTCAAGGTGCGGCCCCTGGTCTAGACTATTGCCGAATGCCGACGTGGTGAAGCGCTGGCAACTTTGCATGCTTGCTGCAGTCGCCGTCGCTGCACGTTGGGTGCACGTTGGGGCTCTTTTGTTGGTGGTGTTGATGCACACGCATATTTGTTTCTCTAGCAGCAGCATAGTATATATATATGGTCATACTCCAACGACGTTCCACACGCACGCACGTACAGGCACTGCCGAGGCTGCGGCACCTGCAGCAGCTGAGCCTTCGCGGCCTGGCGCACACGCACGACAGCGTCTTCAGCACCTGGACCAGCGGCGGCGGCGGCGGCGGCGGCCGCGGTGCCGGAGGCAGGGGCGGCGGCAGGACCACGACCGACAGCGGCGCACTGGCTGAGCTCCGCAGCCTAGAGTTAGGGCTGTCACGCGCAGCCGCGGTCGCACTGGCGGCGGCTTCGGCGGACGCTGCCGCCGCCGCCGCAGCAGCAGCAGCAGCCACAGCCATGACAGACGCCGCGGGCGCGGCCGCCGCAGACACGGCAGCAGCGTGGCGTGCAGACGACCGTCGCACGTACGGTGAGGGTCTGGCGGTCGGGATGGGGTTTGGATCGGGATTTGGATCCAGGCACGCGGGCGCCGCCGCCCCCGGCGTGTGGACGCCTGCCGCGGCCGGCTCTCCGGTCAGCGCCGCCGCCAGCGGCCCCGCCTACCGCGGCACGGAGCCGGGCGACGCGGCGGCTGCAGGCGATGCGGAGGCCGCCCTTGGCGCGGCCGCGCCGGCGGCTGGCCCTGCTGCAGGCGGCGCCGCCGCCGCCGCCGCGACTGGCCGGGGCGTCTTCAAACGCCTGCGCCGCCGCGCGCCGCCGGACCCGTTCGGCGGCCCGTCCTGCTGGGGCGGCTTGCTGGGCGGCTCACGGGACCCGATGCCAGCAAGCCAGCAGCCAGCCGAAGACCATTATAATGATGATGATGATGACATCGCCGCCGCCATTGCGGCCGTCGCGGCAGCCGGCGGCTTCAGCAGCGACGACGGCGACGGCGGCGACGTGTTCCGCCGGCGGCGAGGCGGCGGCGGCGGCGGCGGCGGCCCTGGCGGCGCCGGCGGCCGCCGCCGCAGCTCCTCCTCCGGCGCGGCCATGTACAGCGGCTCATCGCGCCGTTCCAGCCTGTGCGGTGCGCTGTCTGACTATGGCGGCGACGGCGCCGCGGCGGCGGCTCTGTATCATGAGGACCGGGATGCGGACCACATGTGGCGCCCCGGCTTTGGAGGCGATGGGCAGGCAGAGGGCGGCTGGGAGGAGGAGCCGTGTTTGCAGGAGCCGTGTTTGCAGGAGCAGGGGGAGCAGGGGGAGCAGGGGGAGGGGGGGGAGGGGGGGCTGCACTTCGGCGGCGTCACGGCGGGGCAGCCAGGGCTCGGCAGCGCCAGGGAGGCCAGCGCCAGGGACACCCTGGCTCTACCGGCAGGGCAGTCAGCTGCAGCTGCAGCTGCAGCTGGGGAGGCGGCAGCCGCGCGGCCCCTGCCGGGTGGTGGTGCCCACGCGCCGGCGGCGATGGCGCAAACAGCACCCGGCACAACGGAGGCAGCGGTGGCCGGGGGCTCTGATGACGCGATGGGCGCTTTGGCTCTGTCACTCGGAGAGCAGCTCCTGGCGCAGCTGGCTGCCCGCAAGCCGCCGGCGCCGAAGAAGCCGCCGCAGCTGCTGCTGCAGCAGCAGCAGCAGCTGCTACAGCCGCCGCCTCAGCCGTCTGCGGAGCTGCTGCGGCTAGCGGCGGGCAGCGGCCTGCAGCATGGCGGCCGCAGAGGCTGTCGCGGCGGCGGCGTCGACGGCAGTAGCAGCACTGCCCGGCTGGGTGGCTACAGCTCCGATGGGAGCATGCCTGAGCTGCTGCCGCCGGATGCAACCGCAGCAGTGACGGCCTCCTCACAGCTCTCGCAGCTCTCTTCCCAAGCCAGCAACTGGAGCGCGTCCGTCGCCGCCGCAGCCGCCGCCGCCGCCGCCGCGGCATCCGCCGTAAGCAAGGGCGGTGATAGCGCGGCTGGCCGTGGCGGCAGCAGCAGGAGCGCTGGCGGCGCCCCCGTCGCCGCAGCTGTTGCTACTGCTGCTACTGCCGGCCGTGGCCGAGGGCGTGGCAGCATTTACGGCGCACTGCTGCACACCACAACTGCCAGCGCGGCTGCTGGGTCGCAAAGCGCTGCCCTGCCAGCGGCAGTAGCATCCGCATCCGCATCCGCAGCAGCGGCTGCCGCTGCAGCTGCAGCTGCAGCTACGTCTCCGGCAGCCGCACCCGCGGACAGCGCCTGCGCGCCTCAGCACCCGGCGGCAGCTGATGCTGACGGCGATGCTGACGGCGATGCTGACAACGGCGCATGCCGTCGTCGTCGCGGTGTGGCCCGCGACGGCGGCAGCTCGCTGCTGCTGGCACCCCGCCGCTGGCAGCTGGATGCACTGGAGGACTCAGCGGCGGTGCGCTGGGCGTCGCCCATGCCCCCGGGCCCCGGTCGCCGCTTCAGCGCCGCCGGTGGCGGCGGCGGCGGCGGCACTGGACGAGGCGCGGCGGCGGCTGGCGCGCGCGGCGGCGGCCGCGGCAGCGATGCGGACGCGGGGGCTGACGACGAGGAGGAGGGCACGGCAAGGCGCTGGGGAGGAGGCGTGAGCGGAGGAGGCGGCGGCGCCGATGGCGGTGGCGGTGGCGGGCGGGTGCATGGGGGCCGGCGTGGCGAGGCCGCGCTGGCGTCTGCCGCGGGCGCCTCTGCGGCGGCGGCGGCGGCGGCGGCGGCGGCGGCGGCTGCAGTTGCTGATGACGACGGCGACGTGGGTGGGATGGGTCCCAGGCTGCGCAGTGCGGCGTCCGACGACCTGCCGCCGCTGGAGCCGCCGCCGGGGCATCGTGCGGGGGGGCCTGAGAGGCCGCCGCAGGGGCCCGAGGGCCCGTGCATGTCCGACACAGGTGAGAGGCCGTGGAGGAGGTTTGAGGGCGCTTGGTTTCTGATAGCCGTCTAGGGCTGCACAGGCCGCAAGTCATGCATGCAATGGGGTGCCTCTGCTCGCCGCTGCTGCTGCTGATGATGATGACGATGATGGTGATGGCGTGTGGCACGGCCGTATGTTGTCATTGCCACGTTCAGGTCTGGCGGTGCTGCTGCAGACACTGCCCCGACTAAAGGTGTGTTGGGCGTGCGTGCGTGCGGCGTGTGTGTTTGTGTGGGGGGGCGTATGTGTCGTATGTGGCTAGTGCAGTTTCCGCCTCCAAGGGAAGGTGCCGTTGCTTACTGGGCGCTAGCTATCACAGCTCCTGCCGCGGCATGACGTACGCGTGCAAACCCCGACCTCCCGCGCCTGCACCGCCGCGCCTTCCGCTCATGCCACGCCCTGTGTCACCCTGTGCCGCGCGCGCCACGCCCCCGCACTGCACGTGCCACAGGAGCTGCACCTGCACCACCTGCCGCACCTCACGCCCGCCACCGTCGAGCAGGTGGTGAGTAGCGGGCGGATACCGGGCCACCCCAAGGCGGGCTGGTCTGGCGCGCATCAGTCGGGTGGTGCTCTGCGGACAGGGAAACCGGCGGACGGCATGAAGTAGTACGGTGGCCGCCAATCCCGCCGTTGTGCCTTAAGCGGCCCCGCCGCTGCTATTCATGGATTGGGCCAAAAATGATGGGGCCAAAAATAATGGGGCCGCCCGGCATAACGCCGCCCACCGCGGCGTCACCCGCGGCGGCGTTGCCCACCGCGGCGCCGGCCATGGTGCCGTTGACGCCGGCCGGCACGGCGTTAGCGGCGGCGCCGCCACCCCATGCCCATGTGTCGGTGCTTAGGGCGCTGTCCTCCACATAGGCCACGTGTTGGCTGCCACACAGCAGTGCGCTCATGGTGCTGTGATGCTGCGCGTGCCTCAAGACATTTGCTTCAAGCCGCTCCTCATGTAGCACCGGCTGCTCGAACCACGGCTCACGGCTGCCCCGCTTCGCCCGACGTTAGTGGTGGCGATCCCTCCCTAGCCACATACATCCCTCGCGCATCCACACCACCCTATGCCTGCCTCATCCTGATCCCCCTCCTGCGGTGGTTTTTCCCCAACCCATCCATCCATCCATCCATCCATCCGCCTGTTGTTGCTACTGGCTGCAGCTGTCGCGTCCCGGCCTGCGAGCGCTGGTGGTGGACGGCTGTCGACAGCTCACGGCCGACGTGTGTGAGCTGCTGGAGGTCAGCTCGATGGACCTCACGTGTGGGCGCGGTGGCGACGGCGGCGGCGGCGGCGGCGGTGGGGACGAGGAGTCGGGGCTGCGGCTGCGGCTGGTGCCGTGGGTGGTGCCCGCACCGCAGTGCAGGGCGGCGGGGCCCACAGCGCCGCCGCCGCCGGCACACGCGCCAGGAGTGAGAGGCTAAGTGCCGCTGTGGAGGGCGGGCATGGTTGGATGCACGGAGGATGACAAAGGGGTGACAGGGGACAGGAATACATACCGCGTACAGGTGCCTGCCGCTAGGAAGGGCAGTTCAGCTATGCTGTTTCTTTGGCAGGCGGCAATAAGGCGCTGTTGGACTAAGTCAAAAGTTGAAGTGTACTAACAACTGCAAAGCAGGCTACCTTGCTCCAAAACCATTTGATGTTAGTAGAATTGAAGATATGGTTTGTTCGCAGCAAGGTCTCAAACCGCCTCTGTTGTCCAGCAGCTGCAAAAGAGGGCAGAAGACCGGCCACGCATGTTATCACGAGCTTAGGCACGGAAGTCCCCGCGGATGATGAGGTCAATTTTGATGATCGGAGGTTGGAGTGGGGGATCCAGGAGGCTTGCTCCTGAACCATTGCTTTGGTTCCCAAGAACTTTGCAAGGGAGGTCTCAAGGGTGCGGCCCTGGATGCGGTAGATGCGCGGTTAAGGCATTCTCCGACTGAGACCTTGACACATGCGCTCAGAATTGTGAAGATGAAGCAGGGGGCTGCTGAGGGACTCGGTTAGATCCTTTCTTAAGGTTACATATGCATCAGACCGCCCATCATTGTTCCCTAGAGAAAGTGCGCATTGTGCCACTGTCCGGCGCTCACAGCTACGAGTTCTATTGAGTCTATCCAGCCACCACCTTTACCCGCGAGAGCTAAGCCGACCATTTCTGACACCTCGGCCCCTCAGCACCGGCGTACCGTTAAGACGCATACTATTGTCCACCCTGTCCTTATGACGTCCAGCCAAGACCACCACCAAAGAATTCGACCATCAGGCAACAGGCGCACTTCACTTCTTCTGTGGAAGGCCAATGAAGTCCTCGCCCTCCTTGGGCGCCGGCCCGCTGCTACTGCCGCTACCGCTGCCGGGCCCGGCCTTGCTCACTGACGGAGTCGGCGGCACAGCGGAACCCTTGCTGCTACTGCCGCTGCCGCTGCTGCCGGTGCCGGCGGTGGAGGTGCCCTGCTGCTGCTTGGAGAACTTGACTGCGAAGTCCTCCATGGCGTCCTGGGTGGGCGGGCAGGGCGCGCGGCCGCAGGCGCGGTTGCAGTAGCCGCCATCCACCATCCAGCTCTCCCAGCACTTGCCGAAGTCGCTGTCGTGTCGGGTGTCGAGGGCGTGAGGGGTGTGGGGCGAGGGGAAGGTGACTTCAGGGCTGGAGGGAGCTGGGCTGGAGGCTGTGAAGGTAGGCGACTAGGCGGGGCGCTTGCCGCGGCGTCACGTCGTCTCTGGATGGCGCACCCGCCAGGAAACTGACCAAGGCCCCACCAAAATGCCCTTGCATCTCGGCCACCCCAGGCTCCAAGTAACCAAATCCATCCCCGACGCGGCCCCATGCCAGCGCCCTGCAGCCGCCGGCCCTCGCCCTCACCGCTGCTGTGTGCAGTTGTACTCGGAGGTGGGGGGCACGTCGTCGCAGGTCTTGCACGGCGAGCGGCCGCACGTCTTGGAGCAGTACGCGTACCTGCGGATGTGGTGAGCGAGCGGTGTGTGTGTGTGGGGGGGTTCCATGCATGGGGGGGGGGCAAGGTGTGGGAAGGTGTGGAGGGCAGGGGCGGGAGTCATTTTGGGTGCCGACACGCAGGCGGCGTGCCGCCTGCGTGAAGGCAGGCAGTAGCTACATAGCGCGGGCAGTCGGAGCGCCTCGCTCCTGGACATTGCCCCCCTCGGCCCCTTCATGTGGCCCCTTTACCCCCGGCTCCCTACAGATACCGCCACAGCGCATCCCCCATCCCACCCATCCAGCAAGCCCGCACCCACCGGACCATGTACTCAGCATCGCACTTGCCGAACATGCGCTGCTGCTCGCACGTGTGCCTGGTGTGCGAGGGCAGGCGTGTGTGGGGAGCAGATGAGTGCTCGATGAGACAGCGCGCAGAGGCCGCCGCCGGGGCCACCATGGTGGGATCTGATTGCAAGTGGTTCTGACGGTCATTGCCGCTGGAAGAGTGCATTCTCACAGACATTCTCGCGCATTGGAATGCATGCCTAGAAGCACCCTGCACGCTCCTAGCCAGCACTTGGTCTATCTTGGTTGCAAGGCAGGTCACCTACCAGCAAGCAGATGTACATTAGCCCCACCCACCCACCCACCCACCTGGTGCCGGGCGCCACGTCCGTGCAGGTGGCCAGGCGAACCTCCAGCGAGGGCGCGTCAGGGGCCACCTGGTGGTTGGTGGGGTGGACCGGGGAACGAAGGACGGCGTGTATCTTAAATGCGGCGAGATGTGTGGCAATGCATGCAAAGCGGACAGGAGGTACTGCGTGCACGTGGGCACGACAACCGTTCGTCGCTTACGTTCGTAGGGGCATCGTCTGCATCAACAGAGGCGCCGGCGGAGGGGACCATCGGGTCCATGTCATCAGCGGCGCCGGCGGCCGTGGGGATCGTGGGCAGCGCTGTAAGGGGGCGTTGGGGGAAGGGGGGAAGGAGCTAGAGATAGATCACCACCGCGCGCACCAAGCAAGCCGCCGGAAAGAGCAATGCGACAACCTATGTCAACACCATGATATGCAGGTGTCCATCTGTGCGTGTTGTGCGGTACGTGCTGATGCTGCCAGAAGCCTCCTGACCCACGCACCGGCGGCGGCGGACTTGGGAAGCGCCGCGGGAATGGCGGACGGCAGCAGGCCACCAGCAGCAACGCCGGCGGCACCCGCACCCGCAGCAGCGGGCACGACAGCAGGGCGGACAGCAGCGGCGGGCTTGGGAGTCATGGTTGCAGCAGGCTTGGGCATGGCCGCTGCGGGGATGGTGGACGCCATGGTGGCTGCAGCTGGTAGGCGCGCGCCGGCGGCGGCAGGAGTGGCTGTCACACCGGGCACTGCTGTTGCTGCTGCTGCTGTGCCAGCAGGCTTGGCTGCAGCCGCGGGCTTGGCTGTAGCCGCGGGCTTGGCGGCGGCCGCGGGCTTGGCTGCGGCTGCAGCCGGGATGGCGGTTGCGAGGGGCAGCGCTGTGGCGGCGGCGGGCACGGCGGGCTGCGCTGACGGCATGGTGGTGGCTGTGGTTGTGGCGTCTGGAGCGGCAGGCATGTCCATGGCGGATGGGTCAGCTGCGGGCAGCTGCTGCGCGAGGACCGCGCTGGCGGCAATGCCTGGTCGGGGGGCATGGACATTGGGAGGTGTTGTGTCACCGGGCGGGGGGGCAGGCCGGGCAGCAAGGGTGAAGCGAGTGCCGCCAGGTAGGGAGACGGAACGGCAGCGAGCTGCTTTGGGATTCAATACTGCTCATCACAGACCGAGGGCGGACCACCAGTGTTGCTTGCCGCCCAGTCTCAGTGTCTCACCGGCAACGAGCAAGGCCGCCGCCACCTGAAGCGCCCGCCAGTTGCCTGTCAGCCGCCGCCGCGAGGGGGCTGCCGCGGCGCGAGTCGCCGCCGCCTTGGCGCCACAGCGGGAGCCCATCCTGGATGGCTGAGCGAGCGAGGCACGCGAGAAGGAAACTGCTGCTTTGGGGATGCTAGCGGTGCGTGCTTGGGGCACGTTGTAGTTGCGATGAGTTGGAAATGTGCTTGACAAGTGGGGCGTGAAACGAGTGTAAGTATGTGCACGGTTCGCCGCTGGCCAGATCTTGGATCCGATCCCCATGTTGACAGGTCCGTTGACTGGTCCGTTGACTGGTCAGGCTGTCACCCATCAGGCCGTCACCCATTCCCACCTCTCGCTCGTCGTTCTGGGCGACCGCCCGCCGGGTCACGCATGCGTCATGCCCCAGCTGCAGCTCCCGCGCATCGGCGCTGCCAGCTGCTGCTGCTCACCGCGGCAACGCCCCAGCAACTGGCGTGCATATATGGGGCGGGCGGGAAGGATATGTTGGAAGAGCAACACCCGCCGTGCGTGTTACAGCAGTCACTGTGGACGGAGGCTGAGGCGCGTGCGCTGCGTTCCATGCACGCCCGCAGCTCTCACCAGGGCGTGCGACTGTCTACCAACACGTTCTCACGCATCCGGCATGCCTTTTGCAAAGGATAACCCCAATGCGTATGCCACGCGGCCATGCATGCAACTCGGCGCGCGCGCACTGCTGTGGGTGTCCACATCAGACGCCATTCGTGGGCGCGCGCACAGGCACACCACATCATAAACACAAACTGAAGGGAGAAAAGAGAGGCCACAAGAAGCACACCGCCATGAACTCGTGCATGTATAAATAAAGCGCAGGCCTGGAGTGGTTTGGTTCAAACCAGCAATCTTCGAACAAGCAGACTCTGTTTCGTCCGGTTTCTCCGCAAGCAACTTTGATCCGTACCACCGATATGAATGCACATCAGGGGTGCGTGATGCACATGGCAGAATGGTTCCAAAGAAAGCGGAAGCCCACATGAAGGGTTCCAGGGTTCCAAGCAAAGCGGAAGCCCACATGAATATCGCAATCTTATTTATGGATGAAGCCAAGGTAAGCAAGTTAAGCATGCGTTTCATAATCAGTCCCAATCGCACACAACGTCACAGCGTTGTTGTCGTGGGTTGTGCTAGCAAGGAAAAAGCCAACCGTGGGGCAACGGGCAGTGCAGGAGGTGAAGAGCACATGCTTCAAGCAAATTTCAATCGTGGCCCATACATTAAGCCATGTGCATTCTCAATCCGGTACAGCCAACATACGCAGTGCCATGCCCTTAACGGGGGGCCCAGATTGACATCCAAACACGTTGCGTTGTCAAAGGACAGCAGAAAATGCAACCATGAGCAAGGCAACCACAAGCCGGTTACTTGAACCACGTATGCGTGTAACCCGTTCCACTTGCAAGAAACCATTTACTTACGCACATTTAAAAGAAACAAACCCATCACACGCATAGCACACGGGCACCCCGGTCTCACTGCGCGCTATGCTAGCTAGCTCACGTATCATGCGGCGGCGGATGGCTGCCTACACGCCGCGGCGGCGGTTGCGGCGTCTGTCGCCGCCCGCCTCCGTCTCCGGGGCATCGGGAGGTGTGGGTGGGTAGGCGGCGACTCCCGGCGGCAGGCCAGGCGCCCCGGTGAGCGGGTCCTTAGGCTGGCAGTACGGCTGCTTGTTGATGACGAAGTCAAAGCCGTCCGAGCAAGGAATGATGGAAGGCATCTGGTAGTTGCAGTTGATGCCGGTCTGGTTGCTCCAGGGGTTGACGTACACGCCGTCAGCGCGGCCCACGCAGAAGCAGTCGACGTCCTTGCAGCCCTTGATGGGCGTCGTGGCGTTGGGCGGCAGGAAGCCGCATGTGCGAGTTGCGGTGTTGAAGACGTTTCCTTTGTCACACTTGCGCCAGCGGCCCTTGTTGCCGCGGCAAGAGATGTAGCGACGGATGTTGCCGCGCAGCACGTCGGTGTAGTTGCCCTTTTTCTTGTCTGCACAGAAGCAGTCGGGGTCCTGGCAGGGCGCCAGCTCGCCAGGCGGCTTGTAGTCAGGAATCTTGCACTCGCCCGTGGACTCATCCAGCACATAGTCATCGGGGCAGAAGTCCAGGACAATGTCACCGCCCTCGCACTTGTAGGCGGTGGTGTTGTCGCGCGAGTCCTGGAAGTAGATGCCATCATCGCGGCCCTTGCAGGTCTTGGCGGGAAGCGGCGGCTTCTGGTTGGGGTTGGCAGGAGGAGGCGACGGCGCGGCGGCGTTTGCGGCGCTGGTGCAAAGCTTGAGCGTGGCGCTGAAGACCTGGGTGCCGGGGCACGTCTGCAAAATGCCGGTGTCGGCGGCGCAGATGACGTAGCGGTTGTTCTTGCCGGCGGGGTCAGGGTACACGCCGTAAGCCTTGCCCACGCACCAGCACTGCGGCGCGGTGTCGGTCGCCTTGCAGCCGGCGCCGGGGGCCGTCGACTGCAGCAGGCGCGCAGCGTGCGCACCTGCAACACCTGGCGAGGCGGCCGAGTCCTCCGCGGCCGCCAAGAATCCATCACCGTTCACACTGGTGAGGCTGGTGTAGTGGGTAATTTCCACGGACTTGGGGTCCCAGGCGGAGCCCTTGAAGACAGTGTGGTCGCCGGCGGCCGCGGCGCGGATCTGCTCCTTAGTGTAGTTCCCGGAGAGCACCATGTCCAGGACCATGCGGCGCTGCGGGTACTTGTTCTTGCAGTTCTGGTACGTCGCGCCAACGAAGTTGGCGCACGAGCCGGCGGCCCGGGGTGCGCAGTAGGAGCCGCAGTCGATGAGGCCCTGGCCCGAGGGGCAACCACCCCAGCACATGAAGGCGGCGCCTGTGGCGAACAGGAAAGGGCAAGCATCGCGCAGGACTCAGCGGCGCCACAATCATGCACATGACTGATAAAGCCTTGGATTCATGGTTGCAGATAGAGGCCGCGCGACTGCTGCCGGGCCGATCCCCTATCCACGATGTGTCAAGCCCGCACGCACGCGTTCCCCGCGAGGGAAGGTCCCAAGCGTAGGCCCCCAGCTCTGCAGTTTCATCAAGTTATCGTATTCAGTGTGTCTACTCACCCGTGTATCCGCTCCTGCACTTGTCGTAACAGATCGCGGCTCCATCGTAGTCCTTGTCGGGACCGCACACCATCGGGTACGCACTACGTTGAGGAGGGCATGTGAGAGAGGCAGGGAAGGAAGGGTTGAGAGACGAACAGATTGTGTGCGGTGGGCAAGAGCTTAGCACCTGCGATATTTTGGGAGGAATTGTGTTGGAGGTGCATATTGCTGAAGAGTGTGCTGGCACCAAGCTCGACCTTTTCTTGCGACGGGGAACAAGGGTCCCCGACAGGCACGTCGACAGGTGCGACTCGGGCACGGACTCGGGGCACGCGTATCGACACAGCCCGCACCCAATGCGTTCCCTTTTACCATTTAGCAAGCTCATAGCTTCACTGGTGTGTTCCCGCACCCTTGGGCTAAGCGCGTCGGAGCTTCAAACATGGGAACATCAACTCGGCCCACTTACTAGGGTCGCGGGTATGAATAAACATTATTATAATCTTATAGTGAGTTTCTGAGGCAAAGCTGAGGTTCTCGCTGACAACTACCAGCTACATGGACAGCTTGCCGCTCCCAGTGATTTGCACCTCCTGCACGATTGTACTTATTATAGACTACGGTTTGTATGCAAGAGCGGTGCTCCAAATTTGCCTCGAGGCTTGAATTCAGGCTTGGATCCAGGTACTCACTCGCGCCACTGGGTCTTCTTGGCGAAAGAGCGCACTGCACTGGAAGCCGAGTTCATGTACGAGTCCTTGATGAACGTCTTGTACTTTGGATAACCTGCATGGGGCGTGTGCGCACGCGTGTCTCAGGTCCCCTTGGCACCCACCAAGACCACCACCGCATCCCAGTTCGGCGGAGCTTGCAGCGCAAAAACCAGACTCCGGTAAAGCCAGGTGCCACGACCAAGTACATGTCGTTACGATCCCTCGTAGAGCCTGTGTCGCCTTATGTTGTCGGCCCCCGGCCGCAGGCGCGCCACGCCAGCGCCACTTACCCGCTCCGCGGTCGTAGGTGTCCTTCCATTTCAGGTCGGCGTTGCGGCGGCACGTGCAGCCATCGTCCGAGTAGCCGCTTCGGCAGCCGCAGCAGCTCTTATGTCCAAAGATCTTTACGCAGCAGCAGCCCTTCCTGTGGGTTGCGAGGATGCAGACGCGGGGTGGAGGGTTACGCGCCCCAAGCCTCAGCCTGTTCCCAAGCACCATTACGCCCTCTTCTTGTCCCACTGGTCACCGTCATGGATGCAACATTGCTCAAACTACCTACCCGTAAATATGGACATCGCGCCTGCAACCATGAGCAGTAGCAGAGGAATTGCAATATTAACGGAGGGAATGGCTTAACGGCGCGGGTAGGGACACAAGTGACGCCTCCCCTCCCCTCCCCTCCCCTCCCCTCCCCTCCCCTCCCCTCCCCTCCCCTCCCCTCCCCTCCCCTCCCCTCCCCTCCCCTCCCCTCCCCTCCCCTCCCCTCCCCTCCCCTCCCCTCCCCTCCCCTCCCCTCCCCTCCCCTCCCCTCCCCTCCCCTCCCCTCCCCTCCCCTCCCCTCCCCTCCCCTCCCCTCCCCTCCCCTCCCCTCCCCTCCCCTCCCCTCCCCTCCCCTCCCCTCCCCTCCCCTCCCCTCCCCTCCCCTCCCCTCCCCTCCCCTCCCCTCCCCTCCCCTCCCCTCCCCTCCCCTCCCGTCGTTCCCCTCAGTTCGGGTTCTCTTGGTCGTTTCGCTTTTGGTTTCTGGAATGAACTACCCTCCCCTCCCCTCCCCTCTGCGGTGGCACAACTCACCAGCACGACAGGGGGTCGTTGCGATAGCCATCGGGGCAGTCCCGTTCGATGCACTGTCAAAAGCAGTTCGAAAAAGGGTGTGATTCAACGGTGTGCAGCCTGGCCTACGGCAAATGAGTTACCGTGATGCACAAGAGTGACCATTACGACAGCGATTGCACAACGCCGCGTGCAACGCAGCTGCGTAAGATCGAGATCGGGCTCACCATGGTCAGCCCATTGGACCGATAGCCGTCCCGGCAGTTGGGGTAGCACATGCCCGCGCCGTTGTCGTCATCGTTGCCACAGCTGTTGCGCACGCACGACAGGCCCACCGCATCATCATTCCAGCCGTCGGGGCAGTCCTTGTAGCAGCGGGTGGCCTTGTAGGAGTAGCCCGAGTTGCAACTGCGTCAGGGCGGCGGCGGACGCGCGGAAAGGGGAGGCGGATCAGGTGAGCTACCTTAGTAGGCCCCGGTGCAGCCTCACTTCTCCAGCAGCGACTGGCGGGGCGCTGGCGAATGAGCTTGCTTGCCGCACAAGACATCATATGCAGGGCGCACGCGACAGCGCACGGATCTGTACGCAGGCGCTACAACTCACGCGTTCCAGCACAGCAGAGCGCCGTCCCAGATCTGGCCGGGGTTGCACATGACCGCACTGCAGGTGAGGCCGGTGCCGTCGATCCCGTCATCCCGGTAGTTGGGCGGGCAGTTCTGGTAGCAGACGTTGAGCTTTCCGTACGATCTGCACGAGACATCACACACCGTCATGTGTAAGTCGGTGATTGCATTATTCGGGCACCATTTCAGGGGCTGAAGCAAACATTGGCGCTTTCGCTCGATGAAACAATGATGCGAGGGACGAAGGACAACTACTGCTGGGCGGACATGAAAGCAAGGCCCGCAGCTGGCAACCATACAGGAACGAAAGGAAAGTGCCTCACCCGTACTGCCAGTCGGTGGGGCAGTTGTTGTAACAGAAGTCGCCCTGGCGCTCGCGGCCGGTAGAGCAGCGGTCCACAAAGCCCGATCCACGAATGTAAGAGTCCTTGGTGCAGGCGGCTGTGGAGCATGGGCGGGCAGGTCATACATGGAGGCGTGTGGGGAAGGGAAAGTATGGGCGCGTTGGCTTCCCAGCAGGGCGCTTGGTGTTGATTGTGCACTTGCGCGCTGTGCGACCCTCTGACAGGCACGTACGCGGCATGTTGGCTGCCTCATCACGCAGTCATGCGCCCGTCACAGCAGTTCGGCCCACAGCTCTCACCTGTAAGCGGCTCCACAAACTTGTCTGCCAGGGTCTTGAACACCTGGTCGTATGGCGCCTTGGAAGGGTCCAGGGTGATGTCGAAATCCAGTGTAAGGCCTGGGCGGGGCGCGGCAGCAGGATCACACATGTCGTGGCAGCGTTTCGTCATCAGCATGTGAGGTGCCCAAGCAACGCATTGCGCCGCACTTGCGCCGACAATCGTTTTATAGGCGGTACCTATGCGAGCAAAGGCAAAGTGTTATCCGCATCAGCAGGTCCCTCTTGCTTGCTATTGATGCAAGGTAACTCAGGTGTCCCCAGAGTGCGCGGCATAACACATCCCGGCGACATCCTCACGGCCTTGCGTCCTCTCCCCAACAGGCCAACCCACGGCTAGTCCCTTTCTTACCGAAGAGATATGCCTTGATTCCGAAGGAGAATGAAACCTGCAGGACCGTAGATGTGCAATGTATTGGCGTTACGCATTCGGTAACCCGAAACAGCGTCAGGCGTCCGGCTCATGGCACGCGTACTACCTCCCCGCTCCCGGGCCCCACGTCACCCACCTTGCTGGTCCTGAGGGTCAGACCGATGCGGACCATATCAATTTTGACCTGATCCCGGATCTTGACATTAATGTTGAGCCTGCAGATTGCAAGTGGCGGCGGTAGCGGTGATACGGTCATGCCCATTCGCAGGCGGTCAGGGATGTGGCAGGCGTGCAGGCGTGCAGGCAGATGCAGTAAATGGTACACGCAACAACTTGTGAGCAACAGGAGTTTTCAGGACTGGCACCACCCAATACAGTTGTGAACACTTTCGTAAAACAGGCAGACAGAGCAGCGCTCAAGACTCACGCATCTAAGATGTCCTGCGCGGTCTTGAAGGCTTGGATGATGACGGGTGAATTCTGTATGGGAGAGGAGGACACGCAGTGCTTGCATCGGCAGATGGTACGGCACGGCGGGGTTGCGACCAGGGGTGACTACGACACATGGTTGCTGACATCGCGTGCAGTACGCCGTGAACGTACGGCATTTTGCTTATGTTCTCGCGTGCTTCATCGAATGTGCTGCCTGTCACGACTTGCACCACAGTGACCACACTACTGCTCTTGGGCTGCATGCATGACGGGGGACCCGCCGCCCGCAGCTCCTCACCGTGACGTTGGCCACCTGGGCATTGACATCGAACCCAGTGGTGTCAACGACCAGATTGAAGTTGAAGAAGATGGTGAGGAAAGTGATATCCGCCTGGATCCTCAGTCCAGCGGGGATAACGCTGCCGGAGGGCATGGTGATGTCCTGGCGCGCGAAGCTGAACTGGGCATTCCGCACTTCAACGTTGAACCTACGGCACGTCGCACAATGGCATCCACGCAAACCGGCAATCCGGGCATTGGAGAGATCGGTACACTGCAGAGGCTCTGCAGCGCTTTCACATACCCCAGGTGGCCCCTGCTGGCACTCGTACAGCACGGAGGCGGCGGAGCTTGCGGCGGCGATGCAACCTTTGCACGTACGCCCTTGAGTCCCACACCCCTGCCCACACACTCACGGTCCCAATGTCGCGGAGATGCTCATTTGGTTGAGCATCGACTGCAGATTCAGGTTCTGCAGACTGAATTGGATCCCGAAATCCGCTTTGGGCTGGTCCCACAGCATCGCGACGCCAACCTGAGTCAGGACAGGAAGTGAGGGCGGCGTGACACAGCCGAATCAGGTGCCAAAGGTAGGGTCGACGCCATATCGTATCAGCCATGGCAACTGGCCGGTCCAGGGGGTCGCTACATCGGGAATATGAGACCGGGGTTGGCCTTCGCAAGCGTGCGGTTCCACACCACAGCCATGCCGTGCAGCGACCTTTGGTCGCGGCCTCGCGGGAGGAAGGCGCGGGTAGAAGGCGCAGGGGGGAAATGCACTTCAAGCATGTTGCCTGACCTCTCCACCTCAGCGAAATTTCAAATGGTGTTTCACCTGAGTCCCGGTACACTCACCGTGGCGTTGAGCACGACACCGCGTGCCTCGAAGGCAATGCGGTAGATGGACACGAAGGGAAATGCGGACATGGGCGTGAGCCCCACCTCGCCACCGATATAAGCAATCTTGATCCAGGGAAATCCAACGATGCTGAAGGGGTTGGTGGTGGCTGACACGGCAGCACGGATGGAGAACGACACGCTGGGCGGCGGCGCCAGGCTATCGTACGCGACCGTGGCTCCCAGGTTAAACCAGATGACCGCCGGGTCAAGGAAACTGTTAGGCAAGGGGGGGGCGGGGGGACTGATCAGGACATGGACATTTCACGGGTATCAAAAAGATCAACAGTATTTCAAGCGGAGTACGGCGGGCCGGGCCAAGGCGGGTTTTGGGCTAGCAGAGAGGGCACAGGTTGCTTACGGCCAGCGAAAGGCTCGTTCGGCACGCACGGGCGGCACTTACGGGAGGCGCAGCTGCGCGGAGAAGTCGGCGCCGGCAGCGAACTGGGTGTTGGCGCCCGACTGGGAGATGGACAGCGCAAACTGCAGGAGGGACTTGCCAACGAAGGGGCTGCCCAGATTGAGCTCCCTGCGCGCCACCCGAAATGAAAGCCGCCGCGAGGGTGCGTAAACAAACCAGGGCAATTCCTTGACCATCAGCAGCCACCGGGCAACCCACACCAAATCCTCACCCCCAGCAGATAGATCAGGCCTCTCTTCCCACAACGTACATGCGCTTGCAACCGCAGCCTTTCTGCACTACTGAACCCATCCACACAACCCCGCCCAGCTCACCAGGATTTGACGATGGCTAACTCAATCTCCAGGTTGCCCAGCAGCTTGGGTCGCAGCTTTATGTCCTCCTGCTTGAAGCTTAGGAACTTAAGGAGGTCGCTGAGGCCCGGCACGCTCGACAGGTTGGGGCTGGCCTCACAGCTGAAGCGGCCTGTGCGTGGTTAGACCCGTAGTTGCGGGTGGAATGCCGGGCCGTCAGGCAGGCAGGGCGGTGGATAAGAGCGCAAGGAAATGGCTGTTGCAGGACAGGGCTGCTGTCCCGCGAGCATGTATTATGTCAGCACACACGCGGCCCCACCGTTCCAGGTGAAGGCGATGTACTCGAGCTGCAGGGGGCTGATGATGGTGAGGATGAGGTCGGGCGTGGCGGGGAAGAGCGTCTTGAGGATGCTCCCAGCCTTGATGTTTCGCGCCTCCGCGGACAGGGTGAAGTTCCTGCCGCCGGTCAGCTGAAGCACCACCGCCACGTCCACACTGACCAGGGTGCCGTTGGCCATAACGGTCTGCAGGGCGGGTGCGTGGAGCGGATGGATGAAGGGACGGGGGGCATGGCCGCATGCGTGCGGTAGGCGGAAGAAACGGAAGGGATCGAAGGAAATAAAGTAGGGGGGTAGAGATCAGCACAGACACTACGCAATCAAGAGCCCACCCGCTACGCACTCACCACGCCCGTGCCAGACTGGATGCGCAGCAGCGCGCCTCGCAGGGTGACGTACTGCACTGGAGTGAAGTCGCCGGTCCACTACGGGCGGGGCGGCGATATCATCACGAAGTAAGGAAAGCGCGGGCGTCACCTTGACTTGCTGGCGCAAAACGGCTAAAGCCCTGATGAGCAGAAGCATGAGTGAGGCCTTGAAAGCATCGGTTCAACTCAAGCGCCTGCCCCTGCTGCCCGTGCTCACCCCGAGCTCAAAGGTGGTCACGCGGGTTTTGTTCGCGTCCATCAGCAGCATGGCGGCGTTGACGGTCGCAGAGCCCAGGATGGCGGGCACCTGCAGCCCAAAGCCCATCACCGTGCCGGTCCGGGAATCTGCGGCACAGGGGGTGCGTGCAGGGAGGAAGTAAGGACACCTTCACAGAGTATTCCAACCTGCTTTTCCTCGTGCAAGCACACCAGTATAGCAGGTTGCAAGTTTATTGGCACCCCCCGGCACGTGACATCGCGACATGCGACATCCCGACATGTGACATAGCGACACATGCACATGCGGCCAAAACCAACCTAAATGCCCCACATCGTTTGCCAAAATATGTATTGATGCAAGTGGTGAATGTGGCATGGCGCCACACGCCTCAGCTATGCCGCTGGAGCCACACCTTGTGTGGTGGTGCTGGGGGTGTGCGGGGCGCATCAAGCCATCAGGCTATGGTGTGGAGCCAGACAGCCGCAGAACGCTTCATTCGCCACTAAATGCTTCACATATCCATACGCGGTGGGCTCTAGTGGGTATAAATCCTTAGGCTATATGTCGTATTGCCACATGTCGGGTTGTCGATTGTCGCATGTCGCAACCAGGGGCTTGCCGGGGGTCTCAGTAAACTTGCACACAGCCATATTATTGCTGTCCAGTAGGTGCCGCGGTATCACAGCCTTGACCCCCGCACGGCGCGCATGCGGTACAGCCGCCCACCGCACCTGCCGACACGACACCCAGCCTCGGCGCCCGCGCGGCCACCACGCTGACGTAGGGCTGGGTGATGACCAGGATGCCCCTCACGTCGAACGGCAGGCTCACGCCAGGCAGCGCGGCCGTCACGGCCGCGCCCAGGTCCAGCGACTTTGCCATGGTCAGGCTGGCGGTCAGCACGCCCTGCTTGTCAAACAGGAAGTCGGCGGCGATGCCGGTGGATGACTGGGGCCCCACCGTCACGTGGTACAGGCCTGGGTGCAGGAAAGGAAGGGCAAGCAAGGGCGAGGTAGGGACGGAGGTGAGGAAGGGCAGGGACGGCAGACGCGGCAACTAACGCACGCGCACCACGTTAGCAAAACGCGGAGTGAGAAGAAGGACTTGGGATGTTTCAGCCCGCGGCCTCACGAGGTTGCGGTGAAGTACCGAGTTGGTAGGGCACGCAGCTGGATGGGCTAGCCCTCTGCAGCAAGCGGCCCACGCGTGTGCGTGGTGATGCACTACCTCAAACGCCTGCGGCCCTACTCACTGGTGGTGTTGGGGCGGTTGCCGCTGCCGGTGGTCAGGCTGTACGTCTCAAAAAAGAAGCTGGGCAGGACCGCGTTCTTCACGAAGTCGGGCAGCAGGTCGTCGGCGGTGGGGCCGATGGCGCGAACCACCGCGCCCACGTTGGCCTCGGGCAGCGTGAATTGCAGGTTCAGTGGCCGTTTGCCGTTGACGGGAATGCGCGATACGTTGTAGTTGACGCTGGCGATGTAGCTGGCGATGCCGCCGCTGGCAGAGGCTGTCGGGAGGGTAAAAAATGCAGAAAAGTGAGGTGAGGGTCTGCATGCGCATGACGACAAACGTCAGAGGAGAGAAGACAGAGCAACACGTCCCCCGACCGCCGCTGTACAACCCAGCTGCCATGCATGCCCGGGGCATGTGACATGAACCTTTCCACCCTGGCCCCACCCCCCCAGCACGCCGCTGTCTGCCCTGCAAGCAACACACCCGCGATATAGGTGGCGTTCTGGCCGCTGCTAAAGGTGATCCGGTTGATGGTGAGAGATCCGTCCAGGTAGGAGAACACGCTCTCAGCCACAATGTTGATGGCACCAGCATCGTAGGTCAGCGAGGCGGTGGCGCCGTTGATGCCGGCGTCGGGGCAGGTGAGCGTGAGGCCGGCGGAGAGCTGTTTGGCGGCAGTGCCCACCGACAGGCTGAAGGCGGTGGCCGTGCAGGTGCCGTCAAACAGGCGCACATTGCCGGTGATCTGTGCGTACAGCGCAGGGATTGGCACAGGGGCGCAGCAGGCTCACACACAGCACGTGGGCCGTGTAACAAGAGGATTATCAGCTAGCGTGACAAGGGAGCGAACCTCCCGTTACAGTCCTCCCCACTTAGCTGCGAACGTCCTCGAGAGCTCTACTGATCAATTCCGTAGAATGGGAACAGCAGGTCGCCACGAGTCCCGGGAGCCTTAGCTAAGGGACAGAACTGTAACCCTCTTGTGCTCTAGTCCAAATGCGCACCCATCCGGATTTGAACCCGGGACCTTTAACGGTCAGGGGCGGTGTCCTGGCAATTCGCACCACTGTAACAAGAGGATATCAGCTAGCGTGACAAGGGAGCGAACCTCCCGTTACAGGCCGGCGGTCAGGTGTGTGCTGTCCGGAGGAGGAGCGGCATTTATACATGAGGCTGGGCGCCGGGGCTGGTGCGGGACTGCGGGTGGGCAGCAAAGCGGTGCGCAGGCCTGCTGGCCCAGGAGATTGCGTGCGTGCCGTGCCCTATAGTGTGCGTGCCCTAACTAGGCACCTGCGGGTATGTGCTCACACGCACCTGGATGGAGATCATTGTAGAGCCCTGCACGATCAGCACGCCGTCAAAGCTCGAGCCGGGCAGGAAGGGAATGCCACTGACGGACAACCCGATTTGAACAGTAGTCGGCGAGGAGTCTGCAGGCGCAGAGCAGGCAGGGGGGCGTACAAGAAGGGGCACGAAGAAGGGGCGTGCGTGGGCGTTGCTTGCCTTCCACATTGAAGCCACCCCATGACGCACACAAGCACATACACCATCCATCTATCTGGGAGGTGAAGGGCCCAAAACGTGCATCATGAACAGGGAAATGCCCATGTCGCGCGCCCTGGTGACGACACGTACATACATGGCACCGCACGAACGCTTTCAAAATTTACCAGTGGCCACGTCAACGGAGAGGCTGGGGTTGCCGAGTGTGATGCCGGTGGCGGCGTTCGACACGCTCAGGCCCAGCTTCGCCAGCAGGGCCGAAAGGGAGGTGCTTCCGCCCATGGCAAAGGCGAACCTTCTGATGCTCCCATCTGTGCGGTTAGTAGCTATCGCGATGGAAAAGACGGTGGCGGCGCTCGCGGCATCCTTCACGGGCTTGATACCGAGGCCGCTGATCCCGAGGGTGTCCGCGAGCGCCCCCAGCACCGTGTAGGGGCTGGCAGTGGACAGACTCATGTCCAGAGAGGTGTTTGTCACAGCGACGGTTGCGCGGAACAGCCAGCCCGCCTCGGTGGCGGCGGGCGCGCTGTCCTGTGAGTTGCGGGAGGCGCGCGAACGTGCAGGTGCAGGCGTGCACGCGGTCAGGGGCACGGGTACCTTGTGAAGGGGGCTGGGTGGGAGTGGGGGGCGTACGGTGGAGTGCATGCGAAGGGGCAACAGGTGCTGGCTTGCACGGGGGACGCCACATGGTCAAACGCGCGACTTGTTGGCGCTCGCTCGCTGACCAATCAACCAAGCCTGCTGCAGGCGCGCACGCGTGCACATGCACATACAGATGCACATGCACATGCGAAAGTCGCATGGGCTGCTGGCACGCACCATGACGTCCAGCCAGGGCACGACCTTGCCGATGGCAGAAATGACGTCGGCCCTCCAGGTGCCTCCGTTGGTTGAGCCGGTGATGTAGAACTTGCCGTCGTCGCCGGCCGCGTTCATGAACAGCCCAAAGTCGGCGGAGAAGGCAGAGGGCGCCCTGCCAGCAGCAGGTGAAAAGTACGGTATGCAGGGTGGCGGGGTGGTGTCAGTAATACTGCTTCCATGTTTGACCGGGTGCGGCGGCTGGACTCGAGCAGGCGTGCGGCGGTCCCAGGGAAGGTCCCAGGTTCAGTTCCTCCATACATGGCGCACGAAGCCGCGCGCGCCACCGTTGATTGCCAGACAGTGAATGCAGCGGCATATTAGAAGCAGGGACTGGACAGTGCACCAACTCACCTCGGCGTCTTAGACAGCACCTTGGGCACGTTGCTGACGATTGCGTTGACCGCGGCCACAACCTGAAGCAGCTCCTGGGCGCTGCGGCGAGGGGCGGCGCCCAGCAGCTCGCCGGCGTCATCTGCTGATGGTTTGAAGAGCGCCACGCCACGCGGGAGGGAACCTGCGATCGCCACGTGGGCGTCTAGGGAACCGACGCCGCCGTTGATGGAGGCAACGCAACTGTGTGTGTGTGTGTTTTGGGGGTGGGGTGGGGGTTGAGCGCCACGGTGAGCGCAGGGAAGGGTGGGAAGGATTGAAAGGGATGGCGCGTTGGGATGGGGCCAAGGGTCCAACCAGGGATCGTTATCCCGCTAGTGCAAGTGGCCTCAAATGCGAAAGAACGAAACTGTGAGGTTGGCATGTCGGGGTCCAAACCGCTGTTGGGGCTCTCCCACCAGTGCCAATGTGATGTGGCAATCTATAACATGCTTCACATCGTATCTTGTGCATCTACAGTGCCCCTGCGAATCGGGTCCCCTGCGCCCCGGTTGGACGTCACACGCATGAAGACGTCGAACCTGGGCAGCTTGTTTTCCGTCCGTATTCATTGGAGACATCGCAAATTCGGTCACCTTATGTACTGAATGACCAGACGTGTTCATTCCAGGTCAATTTGGACCCGAGTTACTTATCCGGAGTGTCCCAGCCTGGGGCCGAAACGCACCCCACTTACCCGGGGGCAAGGATAGCTACCAACAAGACTGTCGATGACAACAGGCGACGACAGCGACACGATAGTCGCTTAGGCGCACGCATTTCGCCGCTCGTCGTCATTTGGGAAGGAAGAGCTTTTCCTGGCTTTAATCTTGTTGCTTGATTTGAGATGAAAGCATGCGAAGATGGCAACAGCGCAAGGCATGCACAGCCAGACTATGTATTCTTCGGCAACCTCATCAAAACAGCAAATGGGCACAAATCTACTCTGTAAAAGGTAGTCTACACTGTGAGTCTATTACGCCAGAACGCCAGAATGCATAACACTACTGTGGCAATAGAAAGTGTGCGACAGACGGAAGGCCAGGCCATGAGCTCCCGCACACTGCGAGGCTGCGGATAGCTTACAGTGCAATGAATCCGTTGCATTTATCATAATCAGCTCCGCCTGCTCTCTAAGAGGCTGGCAGCAACAGTTCATGACGAAGTTTTGGTGCGGAGCGCGGGAGCCGCGCCCGCCCCTCCGCCCGAGCGCCATGCCGAGGACCCATGCCCCGTGCCATGCCCCCACGCTAGTGCACAACAACTGTCCCACTGATGATGCATGCGCTCTCCGTATATTGCGGTGATGTCCTTAACCATGGAGACTCAGGACACAGGTATGCCACCCCGCCCACCCGCCTGGGCTGGCCCAGGGGTGGGCTGGCCTTGCAGAGCACCAGCAGCACGGCCATCCCCTTACTCCACATCGTAACAAGGTGCCGCTTGAGCTAGCTGTGAGACGTACCGCTGCCACGCCCATCCGGCCGGCATCTGCTTTTCCGTTTCACTGCAACTTGATTGCTTTCGGGCCCAGCGCGCTTCTTTTGTTCCGCCGTACAGCGCAGCACTGACTCATCGATCAGCGCGCTGGGCAGGTGCCCGCGTAGTACACGCATGCCGTTGACGGGGCATGACAAGCCGCGAGACAGCATCTGATGTCATGCATGGTCAGATCGATTTTAAGTGGATCGTGCATAGCGCTCTCGTACGGTCATCCCGTGTGCTTGCGACCTTACAATGGGGACAAACCAAAGCGTGCAAGCACGCCGGGACCACGTCATGCTGCCAGCCTGCCAGGGGACAAACTACCTTACAAGTCAAATGCTTTCAGCGCGAGGTAGCCGGGCCTGCCTGCTCAAGTCCAGCTGCTATGCGAGTCACCAAGAAACAAGCATGATTGCACACGAATGCAGGATTGTGACGCGTGGACAGCCAAATGCTCTCATCTGGCATTATTTCAATGGACCCGAACACGCACAGCAGCTAGCTAAACCTCGTCTCACAATCCTGCACAATCGAACAAACGGTGAGCCCTTCGCAGGTGCCCTGCTGCTGACACCGCTCCGGCTCAACACCCACACAGATAAATATGTATTTATGTATATGCTCCAGCTCAAAAGCCAGAATATGGACCGAGACAGAGCCCCACAACGCGTTTCCTAACAATCACACACACCAGTGCAGTCATCTCAATGCAATTCAAGCAGCTGCCTTCACGAGGTGAAGCTCCATGGCCCTCCCGCTAGCATCTTTTAGGTGGAGCCTCACCGCAGGTTTGGCCCAGCAAAGCAGAGCAAGTTAGGCGAGAAACCCCAGCGTCCTGATTCTCATGCATGGAGTATTTGGAGCCTTTGCATGGTTGATGGGATCCAGGCAATCCAGGCCTGACCTAAGTCTCCGGCTCCTCAAGCCATAGCAATAGCTAGGGTGCAGCGTGCACAATCGGGCATGCATGAGACCACAGCATGTGCTAGAAAAGCACAAGGAAAGGAAGGGTCGACACAGCACAGCATGTGCGTACGTACGCAGTGCATTGTGGGTCCTGGCGTGGGCGGGGCCTGTCCGGCACACAACGGCCCAGCTCAGCCTCAATGCACCCGTCCCCCAAACCAAACAGGGGCGTTCTCTCAACGCGGTCCTGCCTCGCAACAGAGTACCCACACAAAAACCCACCATACGCCACAGCCAGTCAGGACATCCGAGCACGCGCATTTCCAACGCTCAAGAGGCCTGCGGATACAACGCCTGATCCATCCAATTTCCATCGATGATCAGCAATGGGCACAAGGTGCATGACCACGTGGCACCTTCGGCGTTCCGTCCAGACACCCCCCACGCGCACGCTTGCACGCACGCACGAACAAAAGCAAGTTGCGGTTGCACAATGGAAGTAGGAATTGGCCCCCTGCCCGATACGTATGCAAAAAGTGCGATTAACAATCAGCTAGTGAATAATCATCTTGTGCCCCAATTGCAAAAAGGTCGACTTAACCCCAGAGCACATCTCACTTAACCGCCGCGGCGGCGGTGACGGCGGTGGCCCGCGCCGCCGCCGGTGCCGGCCGGCACCGGGGCAGGCGCCGAGTCGTTCCGTGCCGGCGGCAACGGAGGCAGCGTGCCAGTGAAGGGCTCCGCGTCCTTAGGCTGGCAGTACGGCTGCTTCGTGATGACGAAGTCAAAGCCGTCCGAGCAAGGAATGATGGAAGGCATCTGGTAGTTGCAGTTGATGCCGGTCTGGTTGCTCCAGGGGTTGACGTACACACCGTCAGCGCGGCCCACGCAGAAGCAGTCGACGTCCTTGCAGCCCTTGATGGGCGTCGTGGCGTTGGGCGGCAGGAAGCCACACTGCAGTGTCTTGCTATCGAAGACGCTGTCCTGGCCGCACTTGCGCCAGCGGCCCTTGTTGCCACGGCAAGAGATGTAGCGACGGGTGTTGCCGCGCAGCACATCGGTGTAGTTGCCCTTCTTCTTGTCCGCACAGAAGCAGTCGGGGTCTTGGCAGGGCGCCAGCTGGCCAGGCGGCTTGTAGTCAGGGATCTTGCACTTGCCCGTAGACTCATCCAGCACATAGTCATCGGGGCAGAAGTCCAGGACAATGTCGCCGCCCTCGCACTTGTAGGCGGTGGTGTTGTCGCGCGAGTCCTGGAAGTAGATGCCATCATCGCGGCCAGTGCAGGTCTTGGCGGGAAGCGGCGGCTTCTGGTTGGGGTTGGCAGGAGGAGGCGACGGCGCGGCGGCGTTTGCGGCGCTGGTGCAAAGCTTGAGCGTGGCGCTGAAGACCTGGGTGCCGGGGCACGTCTGCAAAATGCCGGTGTCGGCGGCGCAGATGACGTAGCGGTTGTTCTTGCCGGCGGGGTCGGCATAGATGCCGTACGCCTTGCCCACACACCAGCACTGTGGCGTGGTGTCGGTCTTCTTGCAGCCGGCGCCGGGGGGCGGCGGGCTAGCGCCGCTCTGCAGCATGCGCACCACACGGACGCCGGAGCCCTCGTCCTCGCTGCTGTGGCGGCTGCTGCCGTCGTCGTTGAGCATGGCGTCCACGACGCTGAGGTGCTCGTGCATGATGCGCACGTGCTGCCACGAGTCGGCCGTGGTGGTGCCGTCGTAGTGCGGGTGGTCGACCTCCACCTCCTCCCACTCCTCCTCCACGACCTGGGCATCCTCCAAGTGCACCCTGGCCTTGGTCTTGGGGATGCGAGTGGTCTCGGGGTGCAGCAGGCCGGCGTGGGTCGCGGCTTCGCGGCCGGTGTGGCTGGTGTAGTGGATGATCTCCACGGTCTTGGGGTCCCAGGCGGAGCCCTTGAAGACGGTGTGGTCGCCGTCGGCCGCGGCCTGCATTTGCTCGTATGTGTAGTTGCCGGAGAGCATCATGTCCAGGACCATGCGGCGCTGCGGGTACTTGTTCTTGCAGTTCTGGTATGTTGCGCCGATGAAGTTGGCGCACGAGCCGGCGGCCTGAGGCGCGCAGTACGAGCCGCAGTCGATGAGGCCCTTGCCGGCCGGGCAGTTCTGCCAGCACACAAACGCAGCGCCTGCGGATGGCACAGGATGGCACAGCGCGTAGCAAATGATGGTCACCAGCAATCAACAAGCAGAAATCCGATACCCCTTAATCAAGCCAGGCGCAGGGCGGAGGTAGGCGCGACCTGGGCGCAAGCCATGCGTGCGTACCGGTGTAGCCCGTGCGGCACTTGTCGTAGCAGATGGCCACGCCGTCGTAGTCCTTATCGGATGCGCAAACCATCGGGAAGGCGCTGCGAGGGCAAACAGTGCGAGTTCCACAGGCACTTCTGTACACAGTCCCTGCGCAGCAATATGGTACCTGGACCCTCTACTACAATGCATGTTGCCCAGGCAGATACGACATGGAAGATGAGTCAGCACGCTGACTTGTGAAGGGCCATCTATCCGTGACCCGCGAACTCACTCGCGCCACTGGGTGCGCTTCGAGAACGAGCGAACTGCGCTGACGGCCGAGTTGAGATAGCTCGACTTGATGTAGGTGCGGTACTTGGCATAGCCTGATTTGTGAGGGGTTTGTGGAATTTCGTCAGCACATGTGACTAGCTAGCCATCATGATGACTCTGACTGACTGGGCACCATGATGGCAAACTGGAAGGCAAAAGCGTTAAAGCGCCCGTCAGTCCTCTTGTCTCCACATGGCGTGCATATACTAGGAACAGCATTTTAAAGGTTAAGCACGCCACACGATCACTGGCAAACTCACCAACGCCGCGATCGTAGGTGCTCTTCCAGATGAGGTCGGCGTTGCGGCGGCACGTGCAGCCATCATCGGTGTAGCCGCCGCCGCAGCCGCAGCAGCGCCAGCCGAAGAAGTAGACGCAGCAGCAGCCCTTGCCGTAAATAGAAACGTCACGCCTGTGTTATTATTTAAAGAGGGTTTAAGGCGCCATGACTGGATGGGCGGCCAGTGCCAAGCAAGCTGTGCCAGGTTGGATGCATGTACGCTGTACGCCGCCGGCAATCCAAGCGCTGCCGAACTGTTCTTCGTGATCGCGCCGGTGGTCACCGGTCTCGGCCTTCGCACTGCTATGCACGTGCATGCTCGCAATTAACAATAACACGCAACTCACCAGCACGACAGCGGGTCGTTGCGGTAACCGTCGGGGCAGCTGGACTGGATGCACATGGTGAGCTTGTTGGAGCTGTAGCCGGAGCGGCACTGCGGGTAGCACATGCCGGCGCCGTTGTCCTCGTCGCCGCCATCGCAGGCATTGCGCACGCACGACAGGCCCACAGCGTCGTCACCCCAGCCTCCGGGGCAGTCCTGGTAGCAGCGGGTGGCCTTGTAGGAGTAGCCCGAATTGCAGGCGTTCCAGCACAGCAGAGCGCCGTCCCAGATCTGGCCGGGGTTGCAGGCGACCTGGGAGCAGGTGAGGCCGGTGCCGCCCACGCCGTCGTCCCGGTAGCCGGGCGGGCAGTTCTGGTAGCAGATGTTGAGCTTGCCGGTGGCGCTGTGGGCATTATGGCAGGGTGGAATATATGTCAGTCAGCTCGGCTTTGTTCTCCGGGAACTCATGTGCGCATGTAGGGGAATCGCACACCATACATGTTGTGCTTGGGGGCAGGCACTCGCTCCATCAGCTTGCCCGGCATTCTGTTGCGCAATCGGGCTCACCCGTACGTCCAGTCGGTTGGGCAGTTGTTGTAGCAGAAGTCGCCCTGGCGCTCGCGGCCGGTGGGGCAGCGGTCCACAAAGCCGGAGCCGCGCACGTAGGTGTCCTTTGTGCAGGCGGCCGTGATGGGCTCCACGAACTTGTCTTGCAGCGTCTTGACCACCACGTCCCAAGGCGCCTGAGCAGTGTCTAGGTTGATATCGAAATTGATGTCCAAGCCTACAATAGGAAGACACCAAGAAACGTGGACTTGTAAGAAAGGTTTGCGTGGGACATGACAGGTAGCACATTGCGGCAGGATGGATGCTAACCCGAGCCGCGGCCCACTTTTGCCGACAGACCAAAGCAGCTACACATCCATACTATTACAGTCAATTATCATGTATGGAAGGCAAGTTGGCCGGGGACGTATGAGACTGTACGTGGCATCGCATGTCGCCGGCATTCCAGCAGCCCCCAAACTTACCTGGTGTGCCCCTTCCCTTTGCCCCATACTTCCTTCTTCCGCCAGCTTACTACTCACCGAACAGATATGCCTTGACACCGAAGCGGAACGCGATGCGTGTTGTCTTCAGAACCAGGCCCACGCGGATAAGGTCGATGCGGATCTGATCGCGCAGCTTGATGTTGATCTTCAGCCTGCGTGTGGGACAAGGAAAACAGTGAACACGGTTTGTTCCACGGGAGAGTCCGTAACAGGGCGGCAGCGCGTAGCAACTTGGTTAACCCAAGGCACCGAAGCCATCCTACTCACGCGTCAAGCACGGCTTGCGCTCCGTTAAAGATTGCGTCGAAGATGGGCGATTTCTGCAAGTCATGCGGGGCAGGTGAGTGGTTCTATCTCCAAGCGCTCCAATAAAGGGGGCACCACGATGCAGGCACGCATGCAAGGCACGAAACCCGGATATTTGCTCCCCAACCCGATGCGCCACAGCGTCGAGTTGACTTGCAAAGCACTTGCCAGCGTCCCACTGCGGTAGTCCCACCCCAAGCAAAACCCCAGGTAAGAACTCACCAGGAAGTCCCTGACCTCCAGCTGAAGCTCGAAGCCGGTGGTGTCGATGCCGACCAGGAAGTTGATGTCGATGGACAGGAAGGTCATGTTGGCTTGCAGGAGCAGGCCGGCCGGGATGGTGGTGCCGGAGGGCAGCGCGATCGCGCGACGGGCGAACGAGAACTTCGCCGTACGGATCTGGATATTGAACCTGTGTGTTTGTGTGTTTGGAGGGGGGGCGAGAGTTCAGAGGATGGCCAGGGGCGCCGCGCAGCCTGTGAAGGATTGCTGTCGTGGTGCCCACGACCTCCTGCATGCCAGCCCGCCTCCTCCTCCTTCCTGCTCTTTCGCCCCCTCCCCGCCGTAACACTCACGGGCCCAGGCTGGCGCGGATGCCCATCTCGTTCAGCATGCCCTGTAGGTCGAAGTTGGACACCGAGAACAGGACGCCGAAGTCCGCCTTGGGCTGGTCCCACAGGACGGCCACCTCCACCTGTGTACGCATATGCAAGCGCATGGCAGTACGGGGCCACCCGTCAGCAAGGCTCAATTGACGGTATGCAAGCGTCAAGCGCGCACCGATCCCCGCTGGCGGGCATGCACGAATACACAACGCCGCCCGCGTACGCACATTGGTGGACAGCACAATGCCCTTGGCGTTGAAGTTGATCTTATACAAAGAGACGAATGGAAACACGGTCATGGGCGTCAGGCCGATCTCGCCGCCCAGGTAGGCGATCTTGATCCAGGGGAAGCCCTTGATGTACTGCAGTGGAGAAAGGTTCCAGCCATGTGAGGGGCGGCAATGGGACACACGTAAGTCGTAGGTTATGGTATATGTAGATATATACAGGTAGAAGTCTTTGGCCTCAGGCCGCACCACGCACGTGCTAGCCTGGTCTTGGATGACGGCGGTGGATCTCAGCAGCCAAACACCTTATTATACCCCACCACCGCCCTGCCTTGGGCGCCCACTTACGAATGGGTTGCCAGTGGCGGCCACGGCGGCACGGATGGAGAACGACACGCTGGGCGGCGGCGCCAGGCTGTCATACGCGACCGTGGCTCCCAGAGTGAACCAGATAACTTCAGGTTCCAGGAAGCTGAGTTGCAGCTGAGCGGAGAAGTCGGCGCTGGCTGCGAACTGCGTGTTGGCACCAGACTGGGACAGCGCCAGCGCGAAGGACAGCAGTGACTTGCCAACGAAGGGGCTGCCCAGGTTGAGCTCCCTGTGCGGCAATGGAAGGAGCGACAGGCAGGCCGGACAAGGAAGCGGTGGGTGAGCAGTGAGCAGTGCACGTGCAGGGCCCCAGCCACTATCTAGTAGCTATCTAGCACGAAGTAAGGTCTCAAAGCGCGCACACGACACACCCGGCGTGCCTGCCTCGCCACTGAGGGTGACCCAGCCAGCGCTCTCACCAGGTCTTGATGATGGCGATCTCGATGGCCAGCTCGTTCAGCTTGGGCCTGATCTTGATGTCCTCCTGTGAGGTGGCGAACATGAAGCAAGTAGGGAATGGAGCAGACCAGCAGAGGCCCAGGTTAGCCGGCGTCAAAGGCACACCAGAGCCCGCCCGGAGTCATGAAGCCCCGGCACTTCCCCACGCACGCTTCAGCATTCACCGTACCGCGCCGTGCTGTGCCACGCCACGCAGCCCGAAGCCTCCCGCCCTCAAACCCCCTGCTGCAACATGACCGATTTACCAAGCTGCCGGCCGCCGACCACCGCTCCCACCTGCTTGAAGCCCAGGAACTGGATCAGCTCGCGCAGGCCGGGCACGCCCGTCAGGTCGGGGCTGGCCTCGCACGTGAACTTCTTGACGCTGTCGTAGCCGATGGCGATGTAGGAGAAGCGCACCGGGTCGAGGACCTTAACTATGAGGTCGGGGGTGGAGGGGAACAGCGTCTTGAGCACCTGTGCGACCTGCACGTTGCGCGCCTCGGCCGTCAGGTTGAACTGCTTGTTGGGGCTGATCTGCAGCACCACCGCCACGTCCACCGTGACCAGGGTGCCGTTAGCAATCGCGATCTGTGGAAGGGGGGGCAGGGGGCAGGGGGCGGGAGAGGGCAGGGCGAGCATGCGTGCGTTGGTGAGGATGTGCGTGGGGGCGTAGCAGGGCTGTCATGTGTGCGTGCCGAGGCAGCAGCCAGACGGCGTGGAAGATAGACTGGAAGGTGCAGGTGCAGATTATGCAGATGCTCGTGCGGCTGCCGTGGAGAGCGGCGGCCCTATTGCGTACGGCGGCGTGAAGCGGCGAACGGGGTGGGGGGGGGCACGGATGAGCGCATGCACTCACCACGCCTTTTCCAGGCTGGATGCGCAGCAGCGCGCCGCGGAGGGTGACGTACTGCACTGGAGTGAAGTCGCCGACCCACTGCGAGCATGGACGAGGAGCCGGGCACCCGGGTACGTATGTCAGCGTGTCGTGTCGTCAGCGGCGTGCCAGGGCATCACATTCGCCTCGCTCCGCCATGCAGAAGCAGCCTCGCAATAATGCTTGAAACACTGTCAGGACTCACCCCGATCTCAAAGGTGTTGACGCGGGTCTTGTTGCCGTCCATGAGCATCATGTTGGCGTACACCATGGAGTTGCCCAGGATGGCGGGCACCTGCAGCCCAAAGCCCATCACCGTGCCGATCTTGGCGCCCGCGGGCGCCACACCGCGGCTGGGCGCGCGGGGGCTGACCACGCTGATGTAGGGCTCCTTAATGATGATGATGCCGGTCACGTCGAACGGCAGCGTCACGCCCGGCAGGGCGGTGGTCACGGCCGCGCCAATGTCCAGCGACTTCTGCATGGTGACGTTGGCGATCAGCAGGCCGATCTTGTCCAGGATGAAATCGGCGTACACGCCCGTGGTGGAGTGGGGGCCCACGGTGACGCGATACAGGCCTGCGCGCGGGCAGCAGCAAGCGGGGCGGATGAGCCCAGTAGTTGTGATGGCCAGCAGTGCGAGACGCAGCATGCCAGCCTCTCTGAGCCTCTCTGGTCTCGCGCGAGGGAAAGCGGGGGCGGAGAGGACCAAGCAAGGCAAGGCGGACGGCGGGTTCCTGGATGCTGCATGCTGGGTTGCGGCACCACTCACTGGTCAGGTTGGTGCGGTTGCCGGTGCCGGTGACCTTGTCCCAGGTGGATAGTGACAGTGCGGGCAGGTTGACGTTCTTCACAAAGTCGGGCAGCAGGTCGTCGGCGGTGGGGCCAATGGCGCGAACCACCGCGCCCACGTTGGCCTCGGGCAGCGTCAGTGACAGCGACAGGGGCCGCTTGCCGTTGACGGGGATGCGGGACACGTTGAAGGCCACGGTGGCGACGTAGCTGGCGATACCGCCGCTGGCAGAGGCTGTCATGCAGGGGGAGGAGAAGAACACAGCAGTTATTACGCACCAAAAGGCAGCAGGACGTGAGCCGTGCCTTGTGGTGTGCGCATTGCGGTGGAGGAAGGACATGCAGCAGGCAGTTTGCGGCCAAGAAACCCCCTCGAGCAACCCAGGGCCGACCATGCCGGGCCTGCTGCCTCACGTCACAGAGCGCCAGCAGGAGCTCACTCACCCGCAATGTAGGTTGCGTTGCGGCCGCTGCTGAAGGTGATCCGGTTGATGGTGAGGGCGCCGTCCAGGTAGGAGAAGACGCTGTCAGCCACAACGCTGATGGCGCCGTTGTCGTAGGTCAGCGAGGCGGTGGCGCCGTTGATGAAGGCGTCGGGGCAGGTGATGGTGAGCGAGGCCGCCAGCGTGCGGGCGGCGGTGCCGACCGCCAGGCTGAAGGCGTTGGCCGTGCAGGTGCCGTCGAAGAGGGGCACGTCGCCAGTGATCTGCATGCATGCAGTTAGGGATGTTACAGATCACAAAGGAGAGAACTATAAAAGACTTGTGCGTGCAGTTAGGGGTGTGCGTATGTACATGCATGTGGCAGCGGGGCCGTGAGGGGCACATGGGGCCGTGAAGCGAACATGGCCGTGCGGACCGGACCCGATGGTAGGTGATTGGTGCCGCCAGAGGCATGAGTGCAATTCCCACCTCGATGGAAATGAAGGTGGAGCCCTGCACGACCAGCACACCGTCAAAGGTGGAGCCGGGCAGGAAGGGGATGCCGCTGACGGTGAGGGCAATCTCCACGCTGGTCGGCTCGGTGGCGTCTGCGTGCGTGTCAGGTTAGTCAGGTAAAATGCACGGTCTTCGTATTGTCAAGTTCGCTTGCAAGGCCCAGCGCCCGCACGTAAGGCGACGCGGAGAAACCCTGGCCGTGCACGCCCTGGTCTACATGCCAATTTCGCCTCACCATCGGGCACCTCAATCGAGAGGCTGGGGTTGCTCAGCGTGATGCCGGTGGCGGCTCCCGACACGCTCAGGCCCAGCTTGGCCGCCAGGCTTGCAATGGAGAAGCTGCCGCCGCCCATGGCGAACGCGAACTTCTGGATCTTGCCGCTGCCACGTGCCGCCACGATTTCCACAGAGGCCGAGGTCAGCGCATTGCCTGACTCCTTCTGGGGGTTGATGCCCAGACCGCTGATGCCCAGCCTGTCGGAGATGGCGCCGGCGATGGTGAGCGGGGCGGTGGTGGCCAGGCGCATGCCCATCGAGGTGTTGGTCACGGCGATGGTCGCGCGGAACAGCCAGCCGGGCTCATCGGCGGCGGGCGCGTTGGTCTGTCGCCAAGGCGGCGGCGTGTGCAAGAGAGGGCGGCGGCGCGAAATGTGAAGCGCAAGGGGCACGCAGCGGCTTTACTGCACCCCCAACTAGCAGCGAGTCCGCACACGTACGTACCGTACACGCTCACACACGCATTGATTGGCACGCACCATGATATCCAGCCAGGGCACGGCGGCGCTGATCTTGGAGATGATCTCGCTCTTCCATGGGCCGTCCGCGGTGGCGGCGGCGATGAAGAACTTGCCGGCAGTGCCCGCAGAGTCTGTGATATGTGTGATGCATGTCAGGCGCAGGGGTCGTCAGGTACATGCCAGGCAAGCGCAGTAAGTAGTGAGGCGGTGCATTGGTGCCTGTCGACACGCCGCTAACTCCCAAGCCCGCAGAGCGAAAGCCCATGCCAACTTACTCATAAACAGGCCGAAGTCGGCGGAGAACGAGGACGGCAGTCTGTGGGCGAGCAGAGTGGAGAGAGGCGTGGCGCAAGGGATTGTGAGTGAGCATGTTGCGCCTACCCTGGGAGTATCCCGCCCGGGTTCGGCTCTTAAAGAGATGTCTACTTGCCAAGCCAGAGCCATCACCGCACCCACCCTGACGACTTGGACAGCACCGATGGCACGTTCGTGATGACGGCCTTGATGGCGCTGGCGGCTTGGGTCACGTCCTGAGCACTCCGGCGTGTAGCTACCAGGTCAGTTGCAGTCTTAGCTAGGTCAAGGTCCTGCGCCATCAGCCCGGAGGCGGCGGCCATATCCACTTCCATAGCTACATCCTCCTGGAGGGCAACCGAGCTCCTGCACAAGGCAGGGGCGAGTCGGGGCGGCGGCGGCACAAGCAGGAACGTTCGACGTCAACGTTCACGAGCCATCATGTCACACCATTCGACCAAGCCCGCCCGGCTGAGCGCAGCTTTCGGACAGCGCAAAACGTAGTACCGAGGTGCTTATGCGTTCGCCCTGAACATAAAAAAGGGATAGCTGGGCAGACATCTGGCGCAACGGCGACGCGGGCAGGTGGGCGCCTACATAATCTTTCGCGCCGGTGTCGCTTCTACTCTCAAGACCTGTCGCAGTCGCATATCAGTTCAAATTCTCGAGCATATTACGCAGTTCTCATGCCGCAAGTGCGTCTGGGCGCGTTGGCACTGCCGCGGACGCATGTCGTGTTGAAGTACACACATGTGCAACTTTCCTCGCCCCCGCGTCAGATTGACCCGACACAGGTTGGCCACGCCACAAGGCGCATAGAATTAGACGCCTTGTACCACGTGAGCGTGCGCGCTGGCCGATCCGTGCTAGGGCGCGGTATTCCGCAGCAAGCCTTGCATCAACGCCACCCAAGCCAGTGTCAGCGTGCGAACCAGCCAGGCCTCGACGCATGGGTTAATATGCATGAATACATGGTAGCGCACATGCTCTGGCTGCCGGTTAGCGCACCGCGGTGCATAGCTGGCGATACCAACTGTCGGCCGAGAACCACGCGCGCCTCACACCATGCACCGACACCGCGCCATCCATGCTCACCTGCTCATTAGCAACAGAACCGCCAGTAGTGTCGGCGCCAGCATGGCCCAACAGCGCGAAAGGCGCGCCTCCATGTCCCCACTCGTCGCGGTTTGACGCGAGTGTGCTTGGAGTTTAATGACACGTAGTCTACTGACAGTCCACACTGCACATGCGCAGTGCAAGGGCGACCAGCGGCAACTCGGTCGGCCGCGGAGTGATAGTATCGGGCACTGGAGCACAGGCTCTTTGCCGTGCTGCTCCAGTGACGCCGCAGTGAAAGAAGTCGACTCTATGTGAGCCGATAATACAATAAAGCTGAGAGCAGACGTCAGGGGCTTACATGGCCGGATGAAGGTCACACCGCAATTGGCGCGAATTTTCGTGGGCAAAATTTGCTCTTATGTTTTTTATGGGTGTGCTTTACTGGAAGCTTTACCAAAGGGATCTTGATATCAGGCGGAGGCTGGCTCCGCGGTTGTTCGCCGTGTCCAACCGCTCGCAGGGTTTTGTTGTCTCGAGTGTGTACCCAGCGATGTGCATCGTATAACACCTATCTCATTTTTTAGGTACACCACCAGGGCGCCAATTGTCGCCAAAAAAAGTGCCGGGGAAGGTCACTCGCACGGCGCGATGATGGTCCACGACCACCTTTGCCGGCCAACGGCGGGTCAACGCCTTTGGAGAGCCATAACAACATGGAGGAAGCTCTCTTTGGCATGAGGAGTGGAACTCCCGTTAAGAAACCTGCCGGCGTGGCGAGAATGGGGCGTGGGCGGAGCCTGTTGTCGAGCTATTGGTTTTTGGCAGCGGCCGAGGGCCCGTGCTAGAGCATCTGCGATAAGGTCCCCCCACGTTCATCATGCCGGAGCTTTGGGCGTGCTCTACCCGCAAGTGACGCGTTCCGCATTCACTACCTGTATGCTCGTGACGTTGCGTGCGGACTCATGGTGTTGTGAATGTGGTGTGGAGTGTGGGGGTAGTTCATTCCCGAAACCAAAAGCGAAACGACCAAGAAAACCCGAACCAGCCAGCCCAACCCAGAGCGCGGAGGTGGTGTGGCCTTAACCTGTGGGTCTCGGGCGCCCTTGAGCCCGGGGGGAAGGAGGGAATGGTCCGGGAGGAGGGAAACTCGAGTCAACCCTGGTTTCCAACCTTGCGTCTTATGACCCATAGCCATAGCGTCGCAACCAACCTATGCTGTGGACAAGGGAGGTGGTCCCCGTGAAGCACGGAAGAAGCGGGCTGATCCCGCACCACATGCTGTGGAAAAACAATATCACCTGTGCCTCTAAAATTACAAACAGCGTGCGGCATTTTGTGCCCTGTTGGTCTGATGGGCGTTACTGCCCGCAACCCTCCCGAGAGACACGAGCTGTAAACTTGTGATCATCGCTCTGCCAAAGCCAACACACCCCTCGCTTTTTGCAGCACAAACGCAGGCGAGCATCAGCACGGCACGGCAATGGTCATACTGTCTTTCGGCCTGATACAGCAAGGCACAGCCCTTCAATTCTCACGTGCCGATGAGTCCAAGCCGTCGGTCATTCGCAGAACGGTGCGGGCCGAGCCAAAAATCGCCGCCCCCTCTAGCACCCATCTATGCGCACCTTCTTGGTTCCTGCTCACGTGCATGTGCTCTTTGGAGCTTCTGCAGGCCTGTGCATGGTGCACATTCATGTACTCCCAACTCAGCGCTGCTACGAATCGTCAACCCCTCCAGAAATGGACGCATGCTAACACACGGTTGCAAAATCACGACAAGATCACCCGCCCCCAAACAATGTCGATGCCACTGTCATATGCAATGCAGTGCTGAATGCCGCATATGGAGTTGGAAATTAGGAAGTCGTCGCCACGCCAGCCTAAACAGTCTCCCTGCACACATCGCCTACCCATGTCGCGCTCTCAGTCTCTCAATCTCTCCCCCGCTCCTCTAGGCCCCCATCTAAACAAACACACAAGCGGCGGTGGCGGCGGCACAGCAGCGGCCCGAAAATCCGGAACTGCTGAGTCACCGCAGCCGACCAACCCCCACCTGCGACGGTACTCTGTCCCGGTGCCACCACGGCGCCAGCCCGTACAACAACATAGCAGGCGGTCATCCACAGTCGCTTGCTGCGCAGCCCTTGCCAACCACCGAGCCGAGCGGCCGCCGCCACTGCCGCGGCCACTGCCGCGACCGCGGCAGCCGCCTGCGGACATCAGTGCAGGCCGGCCGGGCCGTGGTTGTTCGTGTGCGTGGGGCCGAGGCCGTGCAGCGGCCCGCCCAACAGCCCCAGCCCCGCGGCCGCCGCCGCCGCCGCGCCGCCGGCCCCGGCAGCGCCGCCCAGCTGCGGCCCGGCAGCGATGCAGTAGGTGAGCAGGCCCAGCACCAGCGCGCAGAAGAAGGCCACCAGCTGGTCCGGCTGTGGGAGAGGGGGTTGTGGTTGGGGGGTTGGGGGTGGCCGGGGGTGGGGGGGGCGGGCGGGCCGTGTGTGTGAGTACGTGTACGGCATGTGTATGGGAACGGTGTGTGTGCGGGTGGCATATTGGTGGGAAGGCGGGTGGGACACGAACACCAAGATTGAGGCCGCTGGGTGTGTGTGTGGGTGTGTGGGTGGGTGGGTGGGTGGGTGGGTGGGTGGGTGTGGCGTTATTCAGCGGCGGGCCCTTTTCCCGTACACCCAACCTCAGCCCCATGAGGCCTCCAGTGCCCAATGGTTTGCTTTTAGGTCCTGGAGTGGACTAAGGCCCCCCTCTTTTGGTTATCATGGTCGCTTTGGTTTCTGGAATGTACTACCCCCCCTCTCTTCCCCATTCTGTTGCGTTGCGTATGGTTTATTGCGCTGGAAGCAACAACCCCTACCCCCCTCACTTTGACACGTACCATCCCATGGATGGCTATCCCCTCCCTTACCCGCGCCTCACCCTGTAGTCGTCGTTGGCGCTGAATCCCGCCACCCAGATGGACGCCATGCTCCAGGTGAAGGCCAGCCCAAACACCACGTCCCGGAACCGGATCAGCAGCAGCAGCGCCACCGTGGTCGCCAGCACCAGTGACACGCAGCCCGCCGTCAGCGCCACCTGCGGGGGGGGGGCCGCGGGGGCGCGAGGGCGGGGGGGTGCGAGGGTGCGGGTGTGCAGTGTGGGCGGGTGTGCAGTGTGGCCCGCCAGGATTGTGTTCGTGTGAAAGGGCACCCATCGGAAAAGGCGGAATGGGTCCGCCGATTGGCGCCATGGGGTGCTCCTCACGGGCGCCGGGGCTGTTCCTCGCTCAGCTGCTTTCGCCACCGCCGTTGCGCTTGGATGCGATACTCCCTGCCCTCACTTGCACACCCACCCCCTGAACCCTCTTGATTACATGGTAACCACACGCCCGTGCGCGGGGGCGCACACACACACACACACACACACACACACACACGGTGTCGACCCTTCCTCTCCTTGTGCTTTCCTAACACACACACACACACACACACACACACACACACGTGCGCACGCACCTGGTCTGGGCCCGCCAGCGCCGTGACGGCCACGGTGGTGGCGTGGCAGTGCAGCACCAGCAGCCAGCCCGAGGCCAGGGAGCAGGGGTAGACGTACAGCAGGTAACCCAGCGGCGGCACGCCTGGGGTGGACCGGGCAGGGCAGGGCAGGGTAGGTCATTCCAGAACCCAAAGCCAGGGCAGGGAAAGTAGGAGGGAGCGCAGGGCAGCGCCAATCCAGCCCATGAATAAGCCGCAGCCCAACAATGCACGCATGATCAATCCCTGCCAATCACCTCTTCTCTCTCTGCTCCGCGCCCCCTTTCCCTGACCCTCCCACCTCCAACCGCAAACCAGGCCGCATCCACCAACCGTCAGCTCTCCGCCAACCCCGGGGCCCCTTCGAGCTTGGAACAACTTCCCCAACCCCGGCAGACCCCGCCCGACCCTTTCTGTCCCCTCCCCCTTCCCTGTCCCTCTCGAACACACACATACACACTCATACACACACGCGCCCGGCGCCTCACCCTCGAAACCCTCCTCCTGCAGCTCGGCGTGTATGTCCCACACCGCCCACGCCAGGCGCGTCTGCACCGCCAGCGCCGCCACCAGCGCGAAGAAGCTGAAGAAGGGCGCCAGCGCCAGGCCGGCGGGGCTGCCGGATACGTGCAGCACCAGCCATATGGTGTCGCTGTACCACAGCACCTGCCAGGCGTGGCCTGGAGGGGAGGGGCAGGCGGGGGCAGAGGGCGGGGCGGGGCGGGGCGGGGCGGGGGTTCCATGCATTTAATTTAATGACGAGGTAGACGTAGAACGGGGGGGGGGGAACGGTGAAGAGGGGAAAAGGGTGCTGGTGGAGGTAGGGGTGGGGTCGGTAGGGGTGGTAGGGGTACAGGATGGTTGCGGGGTAGGAAAGTGGCAGGGAAGAAAGGGAGGCGGGGGTGTATGCTGTGCAGCTGTGCTGTGCACGCGTGTCTGCCCACCCATACCCACCCATGCCTAACCTGGTTTCACCCCAATCGCGCCCATCCCATCCATCGCGCTGTCTCGCGCCTCCCGCACACCCAGGACGGCACGCCCCCCCTCCACCGCCGCTGCGCCCTCTAGCTCTCCCGCTCGCCCGTCCTCCCAACTATCCATCCTACCCACCCGCTCTCCCACTCGCGCGCTCTCCCAACTACCATCTCGCTCTGCCACTCGGCCGCCAGGCTGCACCCCGGCGCCACTCACCAATGACGCCCAGCAGCCCCTCCTTCCAGCCCTTGCTCTCCACTAGGCCCTGGCACGCCATGGCCATGCCCCACAGAAACAGCGTCAGGTCACGGATGTGGTAGGCCCACCTACGTGCGCCGGGAGGGGAGGGGAGGGTAACCATCCGTGGGGACGGTGCGCAGGAGGGCGTCAGGGGTAGGGGAGCTGCACGGCAGGTGGTGTTGATGGGGGGGGTGCACTCGGCCCCAGCGGCTGACATAGGCAGCGGCCCACGCCACCCCCATTTCCTATCGCCGCCCACTGCCCCAGGCGCCGCCAATCGGGCAAGCTGGCCTCTCATGCCCCCCCCCCTCACGTCCCCACCCCACACCAACCTCCGCCTGCGCACCAAACCAGCCCCGCTCGCCCATGCCCCTCCCCTCTCCGCCCCTTTCCCCAGCACCGCAGCTGCCCCGCCCGCCCGCCTGCCCGCCCACTCGGCCACCCCCCGCTCTGGACACCGGCACTTCACAACCATTTGATAAACACCATCCGATGGATGGCTACCCCCCCGGTTTGGTTTAGTTTGGGCTGGTAACCACAACCCCCCCCCCCCGCCCGCAGCACGCCCGCCCGCCAACCCAACACGCCCTTCCGCACACCCACCCCGACAGCCCCCTTCCACACGCGCTCGCTCACCCCGCGGGCGTTACGATGGGCCCGTACTTGCGGTCCACGGCGCGCACGCTGGGCCACACCGCCTCGCTGTTGACCAACACGTTGATGCAGAAGAGCACGAAGTACACGATGGTGTTGGATACGTGCAGCCAGGAGGTGTCGGCTGCACGCGTGGGTTGTTGTTGTTGTTGTTGTTGTTGAGGATTGTTTGGGGCAGGGCGGGGTGTGGGACGGGGTTTGAGGGTTTGAGGGGGGTGATTGTGCGTGCATGAAGGCAACGCATAGATGGGATCGGACAACGCCACGCGTACTTCAGCTGGCATAAACGCAGGCCCCCACCCCACCCACCCCGGCACGCCAGCGTGCGACACTCTTGCCCATGCGGCCCGAACCCCTGCCCGCATGGCGCGCACCTGCGCAGAAGGGCAGCTGCCATATCCGGGGTCGACGAGGCGCTGTGTTGCTTGGGGCGCCAGAGTCTGGCTGGACCGTCACTACCGTTGCCGAGGCAGTCGAGGTGAGAGACACGGAGCTGAGCTCACGCGATAGGGGCCCATCATCATCCACTGACGCCCCAGCGCCTCGTGCAGGGGCCTGATGTGCACCAGCAGTGCTTTCCAGCGAGGTGCGATGCTGCTCTTCCCTCAGCTCCGCAGTCTGTCCCAGTGCCTCGCCGGGACCATCCTCCACCACCGGTTCCACCTCATCGCTTCGGGGTCCGCGAACTAGCAGCTCGCTCTCAGTCGGCATCCGCGCGTCTTGCGCGCTTGGGCCATGCCGAGTCGGTGAGGCCTGCTCAACGCGCCTCGCTAGTTCCACGCTCTCCGTGTTGAGCCTCGATATTTCAAACACTTAAGTTTAGCGCGTCAGACGCCAAAGACAGAAGGCGAGTCGTCGCAAAATTAGGCACTACGCTTGAGGCTCGCTAGCATAGGTCGCGCGCTGTTGTTATAAGCCAGTGAAACGTTTGTGTCCGTGTGTGAAGCGAAAGTACTATGTTGTCATGTCACGTAAGGAGGGAGGCTTGCGCGTCGACCGGCCTGCCACGCGGCAGTCGCCCACCGTGTCGCCCACGAACCCTGGCCCCCCGTCTTACTCTTGCTTGCTGCTGGATCCCCCCCTGCGCAGGCGCGTTGAACCCCTGTCGAGTCTGGCTTATGCCGCTAATTAGGTGCGGCCTTCTGTCAAATATTCCCACCGCACAGGGGCTGAGACGGTCCGCGGAAAGTTGTGTAAGCGCAAAGCACGTCGCTTAAGGCTTTTCCCGCTTCTCTGTGCCTGTGTTGCCAGCTCTACTGCAAAAGCATTTCCCACATCTTTTTACTTCATGTTTTAGGGTTTGCGATAGCGGTCATGCTGCCGCGACGGCCCCCCGAAGACCCGTGGGACCTGGCCGCGCGTTGGTGGGCACATTCCCGCACCGGGACTGGCAGCAGCGCGGCCGCAGAGCAACTTCACTCCATATTCGTTACCTGGACCGCGGCGCAAGACCGCAAGTGCTCGGTTGCGCTGGTGCGCTGGAGTCGGCGGAAAGTAAGGGTGTAGCTTCTCCCGCGCATCCTGACCGCACGCCGCCCGAGGGCGACGGCACGCGATGGCGCCAGATCGGGACTGCGCTGGCACCCGGCGGCAAGGTAATTAGCGCCCGCGCTATCCTTCGCTGCACACTTCGCAACAGCGCTCTGCTTTGCATTTCTCCGTAGAGCTGCATTCGCGAGAGCACCTTGCAGGCGCGCCTTGCATTCCGACACCGCAGGCAGTAGCCGGCTGCCGACTTACTTTCCGAGAATGGGCCGCTCCCCGATGCCGTCGCGCGCGGCGGCGCTGCTGCTGCTGCTCGGCGCTGCGCTAGTGGCGGGGCCCACGCTGGCCGCGGGTGAGTGCACGTGCAGTCGGAAAACGTGCGCCTGCGCGGCTGTAGCAGCCACGTTCCGGAACATTTGCGAACCTTGGTTCTCCTCGCGGCTAGCACCTCGCGCGCACTGCACTCGTGTGCTGCTTATTTTCATGGCACTCCTGACGTCGTTTCTGCTGCTGCTGGTGCTGCTGGTCGCAGAGGGCCCGCGCCGCGCGCTGCGTCAGGCCGCGGGCGCGACCGCCAACGCCGCCGCCCTGGCTCAAGCCGCCGGCGCGGGCAACGCGCAAGCTGTTGCTCAGGTGTGCGTGACAGCTGCTCGCACCTAACGCATGGCATTGCCTGCATTCCCGGTGTGCCATTGTTACTCATGGCGAGAGCTCCCCCTGTTGCTTGATCGACCTCCGGGCCCCTGGGAAACCCCCGGTGCAGCTGGGCCGCCTTGAGCACGCCGCAACTAGCTACCCAGCCGCCCCCTGCCGCCCACCTCTTGTCCCCCCTCCCGCTGTTGCCGCTCCATCCCGCAGGCGCTCGCGAGTGCGAGCTCCAACGCCACGGGTGTGGCCCAGGGTCTGGCGCAGGCCGCTGCTGAGGTGAGCTGGGCGGCCGCGTGGGAGTCGGCCGGGGGGGGGGGGCCTGGGCCGGGGTCGCGTGGGGCACTGCCTCCTCCCGCCTGTAGTGGACACTGGCGTGCGTCCCACACCAACTCCTGTGCGCTCCCCGTTTTGTTGACAAGAAGGCCCTTTCCTACGGTGCTTGCCTCCGTGCCCGTTACGCGCGTGCTGGCAGGGGGGCGCCTCGTCCAACACCACCGCGCAGGCCATCGCCCAGGCCTCCGCCCAATGTAAGTCTGGTGGGGGCCGGCTGGCTGTTGTGAGGTGTTGGTGGGTGCCTGCGCATTCGCATGGCCGTCATTTCATGCCCGGTTCCGGCTTTGTCCGGGGTAGTTGATGGACATAGTCCCAGAGCCCTGCTGCGCAAGCTGCCTCCCGTCCTAGTCCGAGCAACCGCCCGCCCGCCCCTCGCAGCTTCCGGCAACACCGCGAACGCGCTGGCCCAGGCGCTGGCCCAGGCCCAGGCCCAGGGCAACGCCGCCGCCGTGGGCCAGACGCTGGCGCAGGCCGCGGGCCAGAGCGGCGCCGCTGCCAACACCATCTCTAACGCCATTGCCCAGGTGCAGTAGTGCGCGTCTGTGCGTGCGTCGTTGTTTCGCAATGCCTTTCGTGGTGTTTTTTTGTGTGCCCGTGCAGACCGCTTACCGATCGCACGTCACCCGCACCCAAGCGGAGGTTTGGGGCTCATTATAAGCACGGGCTCACTCAACACGTCCTCAGTGTTGCATCTCCGTGCTAAGCCGCGCCATCTGCCACTGCGTATGCTTCCCATTCACAGGCAGTCAGCAACAGCATCGCCAGCGCCAACGCGGCCGCCCAGGCCATCGCTCAGGCCGCCGCCCAGGGCGGCACCGCCTCCACCGCCGCCGCTGACGCCATTGCCAAGGCTGCAGCCGCCTGTGGGTGAAGACTCGCAGACGCCGAGCTGCCAGGGCCTACCACCGGCTTCGACGCCCCCTTCCCTTCCACGTGCACATTTTTAGGATGCGCTCTATTTTACACGCCAAGATAGGCCTTCGGCTGTGCCGCACTGAAAGAGCTGCCTGTCCCTCCCTACCTCCCTCCCCGCCATGCATGCAGCGCCCACCAATGCCGCGTCCGCCATCGCCCAGGCCATCGCCAGCTCGCAGGCCAGCGGCAGCCCCGCCCAGGCCGCGGGCGTCACCGGCGCCGTGACGCAGGCGGTGCAGCAAGGCGGAGCCACCACCGCCACCGCCGTCGCGCAGGCCTTTGCGCAGGTGCGTGAGATGTGAGATGTAGGTTCTGATAGATGAGATTTCTAGTTGGGCGGCTGGCATCCTTACGCCTGCCTTTCCTCGTGCTGCGCCAATGACTGTGCCCTACCTACTTTACCACACCTATTTGCCCATCCGTAGTCCAGCCAGGACAACGTGTGATCGCGCGCTAGACCACTGCAACCCATGTCGTCGCATACTGCAACTTGCCCGTGCAGGCTGTTGCTGCCGGCAACGCCACCGCTGTAGGTACCGCCATCGCCAACGCCGCCTCCGCTGGCAACACATCCGCCGCCGCCGTGGCTCAGGTGCGCCTCCCAACCAACAACGTCTCTGCCCTGCCGCTGCGCTGCGCCGCGCTAGCCTTACCCACCTGACCACCTGCTTGCTTGTCGTCCTTACCTGCCAGGGCGTAGGCACAGCCGTGTCCATGCCCCGTCCTGCCCCGTCCTGTGCTATGCCCTACAACTGCTGCCGCTGCACGGCACGTGTTTTGCTCCCAGCATCCCACGGCTCCCGCCCACTCCTGCTGCTCACCGCCATCTCGCTCCTGCCCCCGCGCCGGCCCGCTGGCTCCCCTCCCCCTTCCCCCCGATACACACACATACGCACACAGGTGCTGGCCGCAGCCTACGCCCTGAATGCAAGCGACATCAGCGCCGTCGCCCAGGCCATCGCTATCGCGTACGGCAAGGTTCGTGTGCCGCGTGTTTGTGTAATGCTGCGTGCGTGTTTGTGTATTGTACGGGCTTGTACGTACTGCTAGTACTGTGTGGAATCAACTACGGTACGGCGTGCCTGGACAGTGGGAGGTGAATTGCCTTCAATTAGTCCCGGCATGCAGTCCACACCTCCATGCTGTGTCTGTGTATATATTGCTCTCGCCTTGCACCATTGTTCTGCCACCTAGTGGCCCCCTACGCCCCTTCACCTCCCGCCACCACCTCGCACCCACCACCACCGCCAACCACAGAACTCCACCGCCGTCACCTCCGCCCTGGCCGCCGCGCTGGTCCTGTCCAACACCGTGGCCAACGAGACCCAGGGCGCCGGCGCCGCCGTCGCCACCGCCCTGGCCAACGGCACCTCCAGCCCCCTGGGCGCCGCCTACGCCGGCGCGCTGGCACAAGTGGTTGCGGCGGGCGGCTGCGGCGCCGTCAGCAACGTGCTGGCAGGTGAGCTAGCGAAGTCCATGTGCGCCCATCTACGCGCGCGGCCAGCTTGCCCAACGTTGTGGATCCCACACCGGGTCATGAGTCCAATGAGTCCCCAAGCCTGGGAAACCATCCCGCCTCACTCCCACCAAAGCGTCCGCGTTCATCACCTCTCCGCCCCGCAGCTGCCCAGGCCGCGGCCCAGGCCGCCGGCAATGCCAACGCCCTGGCGGCTTCCAGCGCCGCCGCCACCTGCCTCAACCTGTCGCCGCCCGCCAGCACTGCTGGAACCGCTGGCTCCCCCGCCCCGGCGCCAGCCCCCACCCCTGCCGCACCCTCCGGCGCCTATGCAAGTGCGACAGCTCTGGCCCAAGCCATTGTGAGCGGCGCGGGTGCTGGTGCCGCTAGCCCCGCCCCGTCCGGCGGCGGCACCACCACCGCTGCCTCGCCTTCTCCCTCGCCGTCTCCCTCTCCGTCTCCCTCGCCTTCTCCCTCTCCCTCTCCTTCGCCCTCCCCGGCTGCTGGCGGCGGCGGCACTGCTGGTGCCCAGGCCGGTGCCGGCGCCACTGCTGGTGCTTCGGGCGCCGCTCCCAGCAGCCCCAGCGGCGGCGGTACCACCACCGCTGCCTCACCCTCTCCCTCGCCTTCTCCCTCTCCCTCGCCTTCTCCCTCTCCCTCTCCGTCGGGTGGTGCGGGCGGCACTGCGGGAGCCCAGGCTGGTGCTGGCGCCAACGCAGGTGCCGGTGTCTCGGGCGGCGCTGCTGGCGGCCCCTCTGGCGGCGGCACCACTGCCGGAGCCTCTCCCAGCCCCTCCCCCGCCCCGACTCCCTCCGGCGGCGGCGCCAACGCGACGGCCGTGGCCCTGGCGGCTGCCCAGTCCGCTGCCTCTAGCGGCAACGCCACTGCCGCTGCCATCGCGGCGGCCCAGGCCGCGGCCCAGGCCACCGGCGGCAACGCCAACGCCGCAGCCCAGGCGGCTGCCCAGGCGACCTCCGAGGCCACCGGCGGCAACGCCACCGCTGCCGCGCTTGCCAGCGCCACCGCAACCGCTATCGCCTCCGGCGGCGCCGTCCCCGGCACCTCTCCCAGCGGCGGCGGTACCACCTCCGAGGCGTCGCCCTCGCCGTCGCCCTCTCCTTCTCCGTCGCCGTCTCCTTCGCCGTCGCCCACGCCGGCGCCCACTCCTGCGCCCACCCCCTCGGGTGCCACTGCCGGTGCTTCGGCCCTGGCCAGCGCCCTTTCTCGCCTGGGTGGCAACGTCAGCGGCGGCCGCCGCCGCTAAGCTCGCCGCGACAGCAAATCCTGATGGGCAGTTAGGCGGCATGGCTTTACGGTAGCCCGGCTGCCCGGCCGCATGACTGAAGCCGGGGGAAACACTTCTTCCTTACTATCTGGCTGAGTAGTATGCACGAATGCATGTAGTATGTAGCGCATCCCTTTATAACCCCAACGCATATCGGGCTGCATGCCGCTGCACGGCTTCAGTAATAAATAGCAGATTGTATGTACAGGTCGTACATGGCAACGGGAGTGCATGCGCGCACCCGGCAATAAGACTGACAAGCATGTAGGACAGGATACGAGTGCATGCAAGCAAGCGAGGCGCACGCACGCACCTGATGGATGTGTGTGTGGCTCGGCATGCGCGGGGACACTCCGCGCACACGCATCTTTTCCTTTCCGTTGCGCACCCTTGTGCATGTGCATGGGAGGACGGAGATGCATGGCGGCGGGCGCCGAAGAAGGAATGCAGCGGAACCCGCATATGCACAGCGCAATTCGCAATGGTAAACGGGTGCAGCGGTCGCAAAGCATGGCCTGTTGTGATGGATGGCATCACGAAGGCGCGGACCGGACACGGGGGGACGGACACACGGACACGCATTTGGAGTTGGCACGAGTTGGTTCAAGCACGACTTGCTTTCGAAGGGGTACACTCATGGCGGGCGGAGGACACTGCCGCGCCCGTGCACACGTAAGGGCACTGCATCCCGCACATTGCGGCGCCGCGTCTCGTGCATTCGCATCTCGCGTGCCTTGCACCATGATGGGGGACTGCGCATGCGTCCGCACGGGCTGGTGGGCGTAAGGCAGTTGAGCGACACGAAAAGGCTGACGTGGAGCTGTGCTGGAGGAGGAACAGGGATAAGGACAAGCCCATTAGGGGCATACCGTGTAAGTACGCCGCATGCTTGTTCGTCCCCACTGTACGCCCAGTGCTCGCACGACTGTAGGCTGGCGGCAAATTGGGGCGTCTCCTCAGCTTCCCCGATGACCCCCAACCAGATCAGGTGAACGCGAATGGGTGCTGATGGCACTCAGGGGTGATGGCACTTGCCACGTCCCAGCCGACAAGGTTCATGACGCTGGTACTGGTAGCCACGCAGCGTTGCAAGCAGAGGAAGTCCGCAAATGAACACAGACACAGGGTCATACAGCACAATGTCACGCCACACAATATTACCGTTCATGGCGTGTCACCGACCTGGGTTTTGAGCATTGAGGTTTGCGAGCAACATTTGGAGGGGCAAAACCCGAGACTCACAACTCAGATGAGACGGGTTTTGCAACGGGTTTGGACATGCCCGTGCGTGTGGGTTTGTCCCAGGCTGCTTAGGACGTGTGTCACCTTCCACGTAAGCGTGTAGCGCATCGTTGCGTATCTGCAGCCTGCTCGATGGTTGCAGTACTCCAGTGTGTGCTTCACCCAGCTGCAAGCGGGTAGGTGCTGTTCAGGCGGGTGCACTGTAGGCATGCGTGGGTTTTATGAAACAAGGGAGGTGGTCCCCGTGAAGCACGGGAAAAGCGGGCTGATCCCGCACCACATCCACCGTCTGAGGCCGAAGGTGTTCGATAGTACCTCATCTCCCGGACATAGCCGGGGTCGGTTTGTGCAGGCACTACCAGCCGGGTGCGCAGTCGCTAATCCAGACGGTCAAGCCACAGCACGATTAAGCAGCCACACTACTTATGCTGCCTACATCACGTGCTCTCACTCGCCCGTGGACCGCCAACTCAGACACCGGCCAGCAATATTAGCCCGCGTGCCGGCGCCGCTTTTTGGGCGGCTCCGCGCTCTCCTCCTCCATGTGGCCTTGCCCGCCCCCTCCGCTCCGCACATGCACACACTCGCCGCCAGGCCCCGGGCCACCGCCACCAGGCCCTGGGCCGCTGCCACTGGGGCCGCGGGCGCCGCCGCCAGGCCCTGGGCTTCCGCCGCCAGGCCCTGGGCCTTGACCACTTGGGCCGGGGCCACCGCCGCCAGGCCCCGGGCCGCCACCACCACCACCAGGCCGCAGCGCCGCAGGGCGCTCATTGCCCAGCAGCATCTCCATGAGTGCGTGCCGCATGTTCGTTGCCGAGTTGGCGTCGCGGCCCTTGAGGGGCGGGGGCATTTCGCAAAGATAGGGTATCGCTCATGTTTTCGCCCCCCCCTCCGGGACGCTTCGCTGGGGGGGCTCAGCCCAAAAACACTGACGGCGCAGCGTTTAGTTGGACTCTGCAAACCACGGGTCCGCAATTACAGGTATGAGTCGATTGGTCAGCACGGCATGCACGAAAGTGTTGTCTACTGTAGCCAGGCTGCAGGCCTCCATATCATAAGTGGTAGTCCAAAACCAGCAAGTAAAGCACGGGGCAATCAGATTCCTGGCATGCTCGTAGGCACGATCGTAGTCTGCACACATGTTGGACGCATCTTAACACCTTTATTCTGAGTAACCGGTACAAGTACAAGCCATTGGTGCGATGCGCTACCACTTGATGGTGCATCTATTTATTGCAACATGTGAATGCGTCACAAGCACGCAGTACGCGCCACATACTAATAGCCTGCAAACGCCAGACTACGGTAATTACAAATGCATGCACGCACGCTTGCAGTCAATTCCAAACACGCCCACCATACCCCTAGCCCCCTACTTCCAGAATACCATATACCCACATGCGTTAAACACCCAGACATCGCTGTTCAGCCAGTCCGGCCTGATCCGGTAGCGGTGGTCTGGCCCTGGGCACTCTGACCAGACGGACCAGTGGCTCCACCAGACCCGCCGGGGCCTGCAACAGGGGGTGACGGAGAGCGTGAGGGTGCGGGCGTGGAGGGTGCCGAGGAGGGCGAGGGAGATCGCAAGGGCGAGGAGGACGGGGAGGGAGAGGGTGACGGCGAGGGAGAGGGCGACGGCGAGGGTGAGGGGGAAGGAGACGGAGGTGGCTCAGTGGATGGGGAAGGTGCGGGTGAGGGAGACGGTGAGGGAGAAGGTGTGTTAGGCAGGGCCAACTCGCCAGTAATGCCACCAGTGACACCGCCGGCCGGGCTTGGGTTCAGCTCTGGGCTGGGGCTGACCTCAGCCGGCGAAGGTGAAGGCGAGGTGCTGGGGCTGGGGCTGACCTCAGCGGGCGAACGAGAAGGCGAGAGGGAGGTGCTGGAGCCAGGGCTGACCTCAGCAGGCGAAGGCAAAGCCGAGGTGGAGGTGCTGGAGGTGCTGGGGTTAGGGCTGACCTCAGCAGGCGAAGGTAAAGGAGTAGGCGAGGGCGAAGGCACAGAAGACACGCCGCCGCCCTGGCCCATCGCGGCACCCGAGCCGCCCTGCTGCGCCTGCGGCTGGCTGCTCTGCACAGGCATAGGAACCGGACTGAAAGGGTTGAGTGCGCCACGACAGCAGTGCTGCAAAAGCTGCAAACTCACGCTGGGCCAGCGACGAGCTCGCCGCGGGAAGCGCGGCGCTCGTCACCAACAACAGCAACAACAGGAGCACTGCCGCTGTGAGGCGGCCCGGCGCTACCAACGAGCTAGCCATAGCGAACGCGCTTGACCTGGCTCGACGAGCTGTTGAGGCGCCGAGTGGCTAGGTTGCAGGCTGCAGCGTACCGCTGCCTTGTGTGTTACAAAGCTTTGACGCGGGCGACATCACACAACTTGATGCTTTGCTGCTGGTCGTCAAGGCGGCCGCCGTGGCATGGGCGGCAGGATGGGGCAAGCCGGCGAAGGGGGGCCTGGCCTGCCCCCGGCCTGTTTTGGCAGGAAGCTCGTTCTCTGCTTCCGCTGCCGCGCTGCTACCTTCAGCTGCACCGCCCGTCCTCCTCGAGCTTTCCAGTCTGAGCGCTGCGTGACAATGCGTGCCGAAGCTGGGCCTGGGAACAAGGCCTGCTAGGAGGGAACCGCAGCTACCACTTTGCAACTGGGCCCGCATTTTATTCTGTGCTTGGTTCGGTTAGTGTTTGCATCGATGTTCTAGTTTCAGCTTTAGCCTTTAGGTGCACCGAGGACAAAGCTGAGGACGCCCAGGATCCAGCCCATTCAGTGAACACGAGCCTATCGTTTTCCTGAGCCAAATTTATAAACTGACATGTCCCGATCATGTTGACCTCGCGAGTGCCGGGCATGAACCCCATCTTGATTCCCGCGCTGCGAGCCCGCTGACCGCTTCTGACCCCGCCCGCCCGAACAACGGAATTTCGCCCGCTCGCTATTGCCTGCATGTTGGCAATCCAGAGCACGCCCCTGCGACAGAAACGTCCGACACGGCCTACCCATGCTGGTGCCCGGGCATGCTGTTTACCAGTGTTTACACCGTGCCCTGCCTGGCCATGCCCGATAAGTGCCCGTGGTCTACACAACCGCAGCTGCTACCCCACAATCGCCCCTACACAGAACACGGCGAAGCAATCCTGACCTCCAACCTGTCCATGTGACCCGGTATTGTAGTACACGCAACATTGGCTGCCACACAACGACAATTGCGCAACTCTGTCCTTGATTCGGTCTCTTGCGTTCAGGTGCAAAGGGTTATTGTAAATCCTTATGTAACGTGCAGTCCTTGCACTCAGCACCCTGGATCTGCTCTTGTGGCGGTATCACAGAGTGTCAGATGCCTTGATGATGGTGAACATGCACTGCAACATCTGCCTACAGGCGCCGTCCACCCTGGCCACTGCCCTTGCCGCTGCCTGGGCCGCCCTGGCCGCCCGCAGCGCCGCCCGCCGCGCCGCCACCACCCTGGCCGCCACCACCCTGGCCGCCACCCTGACCGCCGGTGCCCTGACCGCCGGCACCACCGCCACCCGCGCCACCCGCACCGCCACCCGCACCGCCGCCGGCCGCACCGCCACCCGCACCGCCGCCGGCCTCACCGCCACCCGCACCGCCGCCGGCCTCACCGCCACCCGCACCGCCGCCGGCCGCACCGCCACCCGCACCGCCGCCGGCCGCACCGCCACCGGCACCGCCGCCGGCCGCACCGCCACCAGCACCACCGCCCGCACTGCCCTCAGCTGGAGAGGGAGATGGGGAAGGAGAAGGCGAAGGGGAGGGCGAGGGGGAGGGAGAGGGCGACGGGGAGGGCGAAGGAGAAGGAGACGGGGAGGGAGATGGCGACGGGGAAGGAGACGGTGAAGGAGAAGCCTCTGGAGAAGGCGAGGGCGAAGGCGAGGGTGAAGGGAAGGGCGAAGGCGAGGGTGAAGGGAAGGGCGAAGGCGAGGGTGAAGGGGAGGGCGAAGGCGAGGGCGAAGGGGAGGGCGAAGGGGAGGGCGAAGGCGATGGAGATGCAACCACCTCGCCAGTGATACCGCCGGCTGTGCTAGGGCTGGGGCTCGGGCTGGCCTCAGCGGGCAAAGGAGAGGGGCTAGGGCTGGCCTCAGCGGGCGAAGGAGAGGGGCTAGGGCTGGCCTCAGCGGGCGAAGGAGAGGGGCTAGGGCTGGCCTCAGCAGGCGAAGGAGAGGGGCTAGGGCTGGCCTCAGCGGGCGAAGGAGAGGGGCTAGGGCTGGCCTCAGCGGGCGGAGGAGAGGGGCTAGGGCTGGCCTCAGCAGGCGAAGGAGAGGGGCTAGGGCTGGCCTCAGCGGGCGAAGGAGAGGGGCTAGGGCTGGCTGCAGGTGACGGGGAGGCAGCAGGCGAGGGAGAGGCAGCGGGCGAGGGAGAGGCAGCGGGCGAGGGAGATGGAGAGACAACTCCACCGCCGCTCGCAGCTGCGGACGCCTGAGCTTGTGCAAGAGCCACTGCCTGCGCATTGCCACCCGTGGCGGCTGATGTCGCCTGCGCCGCCGCCTGTGCAGCAGCCGCAGCGTTGCCGCCACTGGCAGACGCCGCGGCCTGAGCTGCCGCCTGGGCTACAGCTGTGGCGCTGCCGCCACTGGCAGTCGACGTCGCCTGTGCCGCAGCCTGGGCAGCAGCCGCCGCGTTACCACCACTGGAAGCAGCAGCAGCCTGCGCCGCGGCCTGTGCAACGGCTGCGGTGTTGCCGCCACTGGCTGTTGCCGTCGCCTGTGCCGCCGCCTGCGCGGCAGCGGCAGCGTTGCCACCGCTGGCAGCAGAAGCAGCCTGGGCCGCAGCAGCAGCGATGGCTGCGGCGTTGCCGCCGCTGGCGGTGGCCTCAGCTTGCGCAGCAGCCAGTGCCTGCGCCACGACGTCAGCACCGCGGGCGGCGGCCGCCTGGGCAGCGGCAGCGGCCTGTGCCGAGACAGTGCCTCCAGAGGGCAGCGGCGAGGGCGACGCGGGCACCACAGCAGGCGAGGGCGAGGCAGAGGCAGCAGGGGACGGAGAGGGAGAAGGCGACACGGCAGTGGTGGCACCGCCGCCGGTAGCAGGTGTGGTGGGGGTAGTGACTCCGCTGCTGCCGCCGCTGACGCTTGCAGACGCCTGGGCCAGGGCAGAGGCAAGGGCCGAGAGGGCCGAGGGTGGGGGCACGTTGGAGACGCCACCGGCAGCACCACCCGAAGGAGCTGGCGTAGGTGCGCCGCCGCCGACTGCAGCCAGAGCCTGGGCTAGCGCCGCAGCGACGGAGGCAGCCCCGGAGGCCGCGGGTGCTGGGGAGGGGCTAGCGGCGGCGGTGCCGCCAGCGGTGAGGCCCAGGCAGCCGGCGGCAGCGGGCGACGCGGCCAGGGCATTGGTGTTGTTGGCGGCGCTGGCGTTGGCCAGAGCGGCTGCGGACGTGAACGGGGTGCAGCCAGGAGGGGGGCACAGCGGCAGATGAGGGTGGGTGGGCAGAGATACGCGGCTCACAGGAGAAGGCACGTGCCAACGAAGACGCGACGCACAAACGAATCCAAAATTAGGCGTGTAAGATGTCACCGATGCAAATTGCAAGTAAGCGTCCCGCACAGGCGCCCCATGTCAGCACCCCACCTTACCTGCCAGCACGTTGCTGACGGCGCCGCAGCCGCCAGCCGCCACGGCCTGTGCCAGCGCGCCGGCGTAGGCGGCGCCCAGGGGGCTGGAGGTGCCGTTGGCCAGGGCGATGTAGGTTGCATAGCCGGCGCCGGCAGCGGTGATGTTGTTGGTGTTGGACAGGACCAGCGCGGCAGCAATGACCGCGGTGACTGCGGTGGAGTTCTGTGCGCGCACGCAAACGTGGCGAGACAGGTTGGGAACAAGTTCTCGGTGTTGAGTTGAACTCAGACCGTAGACCACTCACGACCGTAGCGCGTGGTCCGGGACGTGGCAGCAGGGCGCGGCAGCGATCGCACTCGTGGACGTGCGCGGCGGGGCAGGGATTGCTATGGGCCAGGGATGGAGACGCGTGCCGACACGACGCGTCCCGCGGGTGCCAGGGTGCAAAACCGGTGGCACCCACCTTGCCGTACGCGATGGCCAGGGCCTGGGCGATGGCGTCGATGGAGCTCTTGTTCAGTGCGTAGCCGGCGGTCAGCACCTGTGTGTCCATGAGTGTCAGTTTCGCATCTTCGCAATTTCGCAACCACGCATTCCGATTCGTGTAACAACGTAAGCTTAATTAGAGATGTGTGGAAGGGTAGATTGGAAGGATGGAAGCAGGAAGACGGCTTGCAGGCTTGTAGTGGGGAGGACGGTAGCCAGGCGCCTTGCATTTGAGAGCTGAGCAACACCCGGACGACGCACGAACGCCTGATCAGGACGCGTTGCAATGCCAACACAGCGCCACCCAAAATCATGCGCCGGTGACACACCTGTGCCACGGCGGCGGCTGACGTGTTGCTCGCGCCGGCAGCGTTGGCGATGGCGGTACCCACAGCCGCCGCATTGCCTGCCTTGACGGCCTGCGTGCACATGTAACAGGGGCAGAGAGTTGAAGCGCTATCTGATGGCCACAAGCACAAAGTGAGCAGCTGCTGGACGGAGCCCGAGTAGTCATGCCTTGGAAGCCCAGGCAAACGGCGCACAAACCCACACAAGTACCAGGCATCGACGCACCTGAACAAAGGCCTGCGCAACGGTCGCTGCAGTGGTGGCGTTGCCCTCCTGCACCGCTCGCGTCACAGCGCCGGTGACGCCCGCAGTCTGGGCGGGCGTGGCGGCCGGCTGGCTGATGGCCTTCGCAATAGCTTGGGCGGCTGCGTTGGCTCCCGCAATACTGCTGCCCACAGCCTGTTGGGGGCAGACGGGGCACGAGTCGGGTGCGTGAACGCACGGACCGCAGGCACGTCTCCGGGGCTTGCTTGAACTGGAGTTAGCCGAAGGGATAACAAGGCATCGCCGCACGCGTCAGACGCAAACTGCAGACCACCGGTCCATCCTCACTCCCAACCCAAGTTATTGTTACCTGTGCAATAGCGGAGGCGACGGTGTCAGTGGCGTTGCCACCCAGGGCCGCGGCCTGGGCCAGGGACTGAGCCACGGCGTTGGCGTTGCTGGCGTTGGCGCTGGCGATGGCCTGTCAGCGGCAGGGGTTCACAAGACACGGGTACATCAGCGCAAGCAGATCAGCAAAGTTCAAGGGGTATGGCGCCAGTCCGCAACGCCGCAACGCACCACGTGTGATGGCAACCCTAGCCGCAATGCACCACCACGCACACATCCGCCCGCACCTGGGCAACCGCCTGCGCGTTGCCGGAGCCGGCGGCCTGGGCGATGGCGGAGGCGGAGGCCGACGCTGAGGCGCCCCCGGCCTGGCGCAGTGCACGGCGGGGGCCGTCTGCAGCAAAGTGTGGAGGTGAACAGCGTCGAGCGCAAGCCAGGACACGTGCTGGTGCATGGCAGGGCCGCGAGGAGCGCGGCGCATTGCGGCGGCAGGCCTTGCCCCAGTGCTACAGCCCCCAAAGACGCGCAGGGCCCAGATCACCAACTCACGCAGCTGGGCCAGCGCCGGGCTAGCAGCCACCGCCGCTCCCAGCAGTGCCACCAGCAGCAGCGCCAGCGGCGAGCGCGAAGGACGCGCCATGGCGCGGCGAGGAGCGCGGAGTCGTCGAGAAGCTCAGGTCTGGGGGGTTTGGCAGGGGAAACTGCCGACGGGACGCCGGCTGTAGCTGCTACTGCCGACCACGCGAAGTGCAACCTGGGCCGGCTACTTTGAGCCGAACGAGATTTAAGAGAATTGCTGGTGCAGGCCGCGCCTCACCGATCGGAGGCCGCAATCCCGCGCGAATCATCGAGAAAACGTGCTCGGGCGTCCTTGGACGGCCGCGGCGCGCGTGCCTCACCGACCGGCCCGCGGCTTGCTTGGGCCGCGACTTCCGGTTTTGGGCTGCATGCATGTCTTTCACTGATCGTGTCCTCCTCAATGCGTGAGGGGCTCCTGCGGCGGCACGGAGCGAGGGCAGCAGAACCGCGGGTCGGCTGTTTGTGTCTCCGTGGCCCTTTTACCCAATGTCAAGCACTGTCCCCCCCACGCACACACTCACACCCCAACTGCCCCCGCTGCCTCGCCTCAGTGCTGCCACTTTAACGCTGAGACCCCTGTGGCTGTGAAAGCTTTTCCGCGGCCGCCACATGCTGCAAGGCCGCTGCAGTCTGACCTAATCCGACGCTACATTCCTCTGCTGCAACGAGGAACCGACGCCACAGTGCACAGGCCGCAAGTTGATACGCCTGGCAGCCAGGCTGTGCTCAGGAACAGCGGATAATGGCGCATGTATAGAAGGTTGCAGATGCTGATGCTAAGAAGGAGGCGCGAAGTGCCTGTGGAAAGCTCCGGGGCATCCAGGCAAAGGATGGTGCGCGTTTTCAAGTGTCGTCTCTGCCCACAAAGGTACTTGTCATGTATATGCTTTGCATTGCTCCAAGCATGCAGACTGCAAGCAGGTGGAAGCGGTGCAGGTCTTCCTATGCATGCAGAATTGCTGGTTTCGTGACGAGGCCCCCAAGCATCAATAAGCTTCGTTTATATGTATACCACGCATAGTTGCATCGTTTATGCCTATGCAAGCGTGATACGAGTGACTCTCTTACAAGAACGCCAGCGACTCGCTCGCACGTCGGATCTTTACCTTTTAGGTCTCAAGTGTTATTAAAGAATACTTTATATATACATTTAGCAGCATTACGTCCTGCCAAACTCGAAATCAGCCAGGCAACACCTCAGTCTCTGACGCTGCACGCTCGTAAGAATGCAGCAGCTCCAGATGAATGCTCGTGCCCAGTCGAAGCTTTCTAGTGGCTCGGCGCGGCGGGTTCGCCCGTTTGGGAGCCACGGACGGATAGCTTGCTCGGCAACTCAGCGGCCAGCGCAGTCTTCCAACCCTGAGCAGAGCCGTCGTGAGGCTCTGCTGGCGATGCTGAGTGCTCCCCTGCTCGCGGCCCAGCTCGGATCGGGCGTGGCTCCGGCGATGGCTTTCCAAGCACCGCCCGCCGGGTATCGCCTGTTCAACGACAAGCTGGACGGCTACAGCTTCGTGTGCCCCGAGAACTGGCTGGCGGTGACGTCGTCGGGCAACGACATCTTCCTGCGCAACCCGCGCAGCGTGGAGGAGAACCTCTTTGTGGACATCACCTCGCCATCCTCCTCCCGCTACAAGTCGGTGGAGGACCTGGGCTCGCCCAAGGATGCCGCCAACCGGCTCCTGGACCAGTACCTCACGAAGGAGTTCATGTCCACGCGCCTGGGCATTGCGCGCTACGGCGAAATCGTGTCCGCCGACAGCCGCACCGCCGACGACGGCAGGGTGTACTACGACATCGCCATCCGCATGACATCGTACGGCAGCCGCAACGCCTACGCCGCCACGCGCGCGGAGGTGCTCAAGGTGAGGCTGCCCATGACGCGTGCGCGTGGCGTGCGTGGGGGAGTGGGTGAAAGAAACAAAGCTTTTCAGAGCTGGCTGAATCGTGTTATGTTGAGGGGGGCGGTGGTGTATGCGCAGGCAATGAGTCTGCCTGTCCGCGCGCTTGCGTAGGGCGGCGGTCACCATGTGGGTCGAGGCTATCGTAATCGACCATGCAGCCTAAATAGACGCTCTGCCTGCCCGGCGCGCCGCCTCAGCCATCCTGCCGCACACCGCCGCCGCCCACATTCGCCGCCCACATTCCTGCCCATCAGCCCTGTGCACCCGCGTCTCCGTCCACACCTGAAAACCCGTGCCGCACCGCGCCGCACCGCACCGCACCCACCGCAGGACTACCAGCTGGAGTGGGACCGCACGCTGAGCACGGTGCTGGGAGTGGCCAACAACCGGCTGTACACGCTGCGCCTGCAGACGCCCACGGCGCAGTACCAGCCCGACAACAGCACGCTCAGGTCCATCATGGACAGCTTCCGCGTGCGCGAGGTGGACGTGTAGAGCGCAGGCGAGCGGGACCGCAGCCTGGGGCAAGCAGGGGCAGGGGCAGGGACATGGGAGGTGTTACAGGTGGGATCGCTGCTAGAGGCCAGGGCGTGAAGCAAATCCAGCGGGGGCGGGGGCGTCAACTTGTTGTTCAAGGCTGTGTGCGGGTGGACGCATGTGCCAGGCGGCGGGTGCAAGGACGGCTGGTCGAGGTGGCTTGGATGGCTGGTGTGGGTTACGGACGTGGATGCCAGGAGAACGCCAGGTAGGCTCTGAATCGCGAGGTGAATGCTGCTGCTTGGGTGCTCAATCACGAGCACGCTTAGGTTGCGGGACACGGACACCGGACACATAGGTTTGCAATTACGGCACGCCGAGTGGGCGTGTTGGGAATGGACATAGGAAGTAAGGAAGGCTCAACCAGGCCCAACGGCGCCGTTGATACTTTGGAGAGTGGGGTGGGGCTGCACGTGAACCAATGGGCATCAGCATGCGGATGCTGCGACTGTGTACGGTACCTGTGGCTGCGGGCCTGAGGCCACCGAGTATACCTATCGGGCCGGGCGCAGCGCAGGACTGCATGACTGATGATTTTATGATCCCGCAAATCAGCTCCGTGTAACCTCCACGTCGCGCAGCAGTCAGCACCCTGGCAAAGCAGTGTACATTAAGGTGTACTGGTGTACATGCAATTGTGCATCTCTTCAGCCAAACTATCCCCGCCTCCGCCTGATCACTGTCAAACCTCCAGTCCAACACAGCCGACAACGGCAAGTCTCACAGCTCCCTGCGTACCATACCAGCCGCTGCGGTTGATGACCATCGCGCGCCACCCCCCATTTGACGTTAAACACGCATTCCTAGCGCATTCTTTTGACATGCACCATATGACAATGTGCCAAGCACTTCCATCACAGACAGTTGACGCCATACTTCATCTGTGGCCCGTACACACGTCGATTCAATGCTCGGCACGCCTGCGCTGCATGTAAAACTCCTGAGGTCCACCCATTGGCTTGCCGCCCCCACCCCGTCCATTGCTGCAGTCCACAGCGTCGCCGTTGTGACGCAGAAAACAGGAATTTGGGCTCACATTGGGTCAAAGTGCGTTGAACAAAATCGGTAGTGCCATTCCATGCCGAAATGCTGGCTACAGGCCGCCCTAAAATACACCAAGCTGGATGCGCAGGAAGCTCAGTCGTCGTCCCAGGCGGCCGCTAGCTTGGTCTCGCGCTCCCGCCGTGCCTCCCGTGCCGCCTGCGCACATGTTTAGCAAGCAAACCAGACGAGGTCAGTCGCGTCGTCATCAAGGCCCGTCACACAAAAAGCCAGAGCTGTGGGCCCCTATGTACCTCTTCCGTGTTGCTACCAGCAGGAGCTGCACGCAGCCGCGTGGACAGTCAGCAATCACCAACCCCCATCACCCTGGCACCCGTTCCCATCCCCTGGCTCAACCAGACACCTACTAGCGCTCCTCTCACCCTGCCCCGCGGCCCCTCCAAACGCCCGACACCCACCTTGCGTTGCGCCGCCAGGTCTCGCTCCGCGCCCCGGTCCCGCAGCTCCCGCATGCCCAGCGCGTGACTCATCATCAGTCGCGCCACCGCCGCCGTGGTCTTGGGCCGCTCGCGCGGGGGCAACAGCTCTGGGGCGCCGTGGCGTGGCATGATGCAGCGGCATGGTCACGACAAGCAAGGGAATTAATACCCGGCATGTAAATTGCGGATTGGCTCAACAAAGCGGTGCCTGTCTATCAAGGTTTAGGGCTGTATCATGCGGTGCGCAACCTGGACCGCCTGACCTGTTGCCGCCATGGCCTTGGCGCCGTCTGAGGCCTCGGCAAAGGGCCGCAGCTGGAACAGCTCCTGGTCCTCCTGCAGCAGCAGCATGGCTGGGCAGGGCAACGAGGGGAAGGAAGCGAACATCGGAAAGAGAGGATGAAGGGCAGGTGGGAGCGGGTTGCGAGCGGGCCGGGCCGACGCAGGAGGAAGCACCGCGTTAGTCAGCGCCATGCATGCCTGCAACGCTGCTTCGGCGTCCAGGTGGTGCCCAAGGCCACCATCGCGCCAAGGCCATCATCGCGCCAAGGCCATCATCGCGCCAAGGCCATCATCGCGCCAAGGCCATCATCGCGCCGCAGCTTAGGGAGAGACACCCTGGGCGCCGACCGCCACGCTTGTGCCTGCCCCGTACCTGTGGCTGCGTCGGAGCAGACGATGAGGGCGTGGTTGTCATCCACCCACTTGATCAGCGGCTGCGGCCGGCCGTCCTGTGCGTGTGGGCGTTGCCGGTGGAAGCCGGTGGAAGCAAGCTCTGGACCTTCAGATTTGCGCACAAGCTTCAGGCGCTCATGCGCAGGACGCCTCTCAGGAGGCTCCCGGCTCCGTCCCCGGGCAATGCAGATGTGTGCTTGCCTGCCTCCAACCTATTGCAGTCCCAAATACCTGAAAACGGCTAATCTTCCAACCCCTGCCTCTGTGTCCTGAGCACCCCGCCCTGGCTTTTCTGTCCTCCCGGCGCTGTCCCACCCCAAGCCACCTCAAAAGGTTCTCATCCAAGTGACCAGCCCCCCAGCCCATCCGCACCTGCGGGCACAGCGCCTCCACAAACTCCTCCAGGTGGTGCGTGCGTGTGTCGGTGGTCAGGCCGTGCACCTCGACCACGTGCCGGCACTCGCCGCCGCCCACGCCCCCCAGCCCGGCGGAGGCCGCGGCCGCAGTGGCGGCGGCCACTGTGAATGTATGTGGGATGGGGTGGGGACGGGCGCGGGTGTTGGGTTGGAGCGGAGAAATTGCGGAGCGCAGAGCACGTTGGTTGTCCTTGTTGCCGCAGCGCAAGTGAGACGTATCTCTGGGCATGGGGTATGGCACACACTCAAGCAGCAGCGTGGCAGGTGGCAACAAGGGAAGCCCAAAGGCACAATAGCTAAATAATCGTTGACTTACCTTTTGCAGCTGTTGCCGCAGCCGCAGCCGAGTCATCACCGCCGGCGCCGCCATCGGCGTCGTCCCAGGATGCCCCAGGATGCCCGTTTCCGTTATCGCTGCCACCCCTGTCCACACTTCCGCGGCCTCCGCTCCCTGGCGTGCCACGGCGATCGATGCTTTTCCTCCCGCTGGCCGCCGCCGGTGCCGTTGCCGGTGCCGAAGGAGCTGCTGCCACCGCCGCTGGCACAGCGGACGCGGGTGCGGTGCTTGCTGTAGGCTTCACCGGCGCGGCCGCTGGCGCGGGCGAAGCCACCGGCGCTTGTGACTCCTCGCGTTTTGCTTCCTGGTGCTGTCGCTGCTGTTGCTGATTTTGCTGCTGTGGCTTGTCCTGCTGATCCTTTTCCTGCCGCTTCTCCGGTTCCTGCTTTTCTTGCTGTTGTTTCTTATGCTGCCCCTGCTTCTTTGGTTGCGCCTGCTCACTTTGCTGCTGCGCCTGTTCCTTATGTTGTTTCTGCTCCGCTTTAGGTACACGCTGCTGCTGCTCTGCTCTCGAGGTTGATGATGAAGAAGCAGTTCGGTTGCCCGAGAGCGCAGCTGACGCTGCAGCTGCAGCGGCATTCGCCGCGGCGGCGGTCGTTGTGGCAGCGTCCGCGGCAGCTGGGGTCGGAGCCCCTGCCGCTGACGATGACCCTGAACGCCCGCCCCTACGGCTGCTCTCCCCACCGCCGACTGCTGCGGTGGACGGCTGCTGCGTGCGACCACCGGCAGAACTGCTGGCGGCGGCGGCAGCGTTGCTGCCACGAGGTGGGGTCGCCGGCGCCGAGGACGCCGCAGGTGCCGCTGACCGAGCTGCTGCACTGACGTCGCCGTTGCCGCTACTGCTGCCAGCGCTGTGTTTGGTTTTGCCGTCCTCGTCCTTGGAGCTGCGAGCGGATCGAAGCCGTGACGACGGCTCGGACCTAGCGGCAGCCGGTGTGCGATCCCCGGCAGGTGCACGTGCCGCGGGGCTGCGGCTGTCGCTGCCGGAACTCCCCGCCACCGAGTCTCCGTCGGCGCGGGCACCCGTGCCACCAGCACGTGCTGAGCGGGGTCGCATGGCGCCACCACCAAGAGCACGCGCAAACATCGCAGCTCCGCCGCCCAAGCCGCCAGGCCCCGTTGCGCGCGGCCGAGTTGCCGGCGGCGGCGTTGCTGCGGTTGCCGGTTCCGAAGGCTCAGGCGGCGCGTCGAGCACGTCCGCTCTCAGGGCGCGGACCTTGTCAAACATCTGCTGGGCTTCTGCAGCTTTACCCTGAATAGTTGTGAGTTATGGAGAGCCAGTTTTGTCAGCGGGCGTGCGGCGCGACAGGTGCTTTCACAGGTTCTTCTTGTGTACAAACGCCGAGGCGTGGGGTTTTGCACACACGCTTTGGCGGTGCTGCACCTGCACGGACCCCATGGCACAGTGTCCCGGCCACTGCAATTCATAGTAGCGGCCCCTTGGACTCGCCCCGCGCGACCCACCTGCCCAAGCCTTAGGACAGCCAGGTCGTTGAGGGCCGCTGCGTACTCGGGGTCCGTTTCCGGCAGACCCGCAAGCTTGCTGGTGAGCGTGCCCTCGTCCTCCATGTCGCCCAAGACGCTTTCCAATTAGTATCAGTCGTGTGAAGTGTTCTACGGTAGATGTCAACGGCTGGAGCGCGCGACAAACAGCTCGCATTTAGAGGCGCGAATGTTGACTAGAGCACTTGGGGCTTTCGTAAACGCGTCTCATAATGAAGACGGATAATGTTTTAGAGTTCACACGCGTTGCCGCGGTTCGAAAGGGGGCGCTCTGGCGCGGGCGCTCATGCGGGAACTGATCCGGCTGCTTGTCCGTTCGCGGCCAGAGACTACCTTGCTTACCAACACTGATATCAGATTTGAGTAAATTACATGTATGTAAAACCATGGGCATGGATGAAAGCGCGAGAGCCCCTTGACTGGGCGCAGCGAAGGCGCTTCAGTCGCGCTTTATCCCGCTGCAAATCCAAGACAGCGGAACAATTTTAGCATCTTCTTCATAAATCAAAGAGGCCTAGGACTCAGGAGGGCTCGGGGCGGGACAGCGGGAACCGGTCGATTAAGCAGGCGCATTGGACAACGCGGAACTCAAGCTGGACTCTGCGCCCTACCGTCTGTGAGTGCTTGGGCCTATGCCACGGGGCGCTGTCGTGGCGGGCGGATGCCCCCGCTGTTTTCTCGCGCGGGTTCCTTGGTTCCAGGCTCCAAGTTCCAGACCTGCGCAAAAATCGTGCCCAGGGCTAGTTGGGCGCGCAGCTGGTGCAGCACATTCCAGTTCTGCAACGATGATCTCTTCCGGCCAGGGGAAGGGCAGCGCGGAGAAGCCCAGCGCTCTGCATCATGCCCTCTTGCCCGCGTGCACCCACGACAATAACATTGGCTGTTGCAGGTTTAAAACTCCACGTAAACTGCTGGAAGCGCGAAGATACCCCTGCGTGGGGCTGACTTGCACCCGAAATGGCGACCGTGCTGCTTCAGCATGGCGAGCCCGGCCCCGACGGCACGCCGCCACCGCGCGCGTACTTTCAGTTGATCGACGTGAGGCCGGGTAGAAGTGATTCCACGGCGGGTGGATGCAAGGGCACCATACCGGCTCAGTGCAGACTGTGATGAGCTGTTGGGGCTTGAGGCCTTCCTGTTGGTGCACCGGTGCGATTGGGGGTTTCCCGTGTCTCGAGGGGGGCGGGCGCGCTGTGCTGCTCGAGGGTTGGTGCGTGCCTGAAACTTGGAGCCAGCTTCCACCATCCGCTTACTAAGACGGCTCCATCCCTACCAACGCCGCCCCTGCCATGCGGTGGTGCACCTGCACCACGTGCAGGGCAAGCTCCACCTGCCGACCATCCGCGACTACTTCAAGCTGGCAAACGTGGCCCTGGACGGCGTGGTGGGTGCTGGCCAGTGTGTGCGATGGCACACGGGCTACCTATCTGGGGGGATGGGGAGCCTGGATAATACCCACGGCGGGAGGCGGGCGCGCAGCAGGACACCAACGACAGCACGCAGCGCACATCGCATCGGGACGCCTACGGAAGGCATGTTCGCAGGCGTCAACCTGTCTGTCGCCCGTGTTGCTGCCTTCCCGCTACCCGACAGGTCTACCCCACGGACCCGGATGGATTCACCTTCAATACCTTTGAGCCGAACACCACCTCCCGCGTCACCGGCGACCCGCTGCTGCGTGAGTAGCGTCTGTGTGCCACTGAGACTCGCGACGCAGCCTATTGCTAGTACGTTGCCCGCCCCCTCCACACACCTCCCACTACTTGCCTGCTTCTCCACTTCGCCCGCCATTCTTGCAACCCCAACCTCACCCCCTCACCTCTTTCTTGCTCCCACCTCCCGCAGCGGGCGCGCGACAGACGCGCATCCTGCTCATCCGCTGCAGCGAGGGCTACGTGCCCGACCCGGCGGCCGAGCTGGGGAACCCACAGATGTCGGGCGACGGCAGGGGCACCAAGCGCAAGCTGGCGGTGGTGAGCAGCGGCGGAAGCGACGGACAGGGGCCAGGGGACAGGGATGAGGGCAGGGGCTTGGGGGTAAAGGCTGGGACGTGAGCAAGGACGGGGGCAGGGGCAGGTAAGGAGACTAACAGTAGAGAGACGTGTCAGAGGTAGGGCTTGGAGGACAGCAAGCGAGGATGCAGTCAGGCACGTGCAGCGGTCGGGGCTCCATCTGCACGGCGCCATGATGATAGTGGTGCCACGTGGCATGCTCCTTCACCACATGGTGGTGTGGTACCGTGCGGCGTTTGCAGAGCGAGGAGACGCTGGGCCTGTGGACGCTGCCGCCCCCGGAGGCCCAACCGCGCACGCTGGCTGAGCTGAGCGCCGCGCTCAAGTCCTTCCTGCAGGTGTGTGTGTGTGTGTGTGTGTGTGTGTGTGTGTGTGTGTTGTGTGTGTGTGTGTGTGTGTTTGTGTGTGTGTGTGTGCGTACGTGTACGAGCACGTGGGTACAGATGTGTGCAGGCGCGTGCAGCACGGTGTCATCGTGCGCAAGCAATGCACCGGCAGCTGCAGCAGCCAGCACGGCAGTCAAGCTGATTGCGCACGGCGTTCGGCGCTGTTTGCAGCGCCTCCTGATCTCGCCGCCGCTGCACACTCCCATCTCGCTTCCGGGCCACCCCAAACTGACCCTGACGGCATGGCACGGCAATATCGCCATCGCCGCAGATGGACGGCGGCTTCGGCTCTCCCGGCGGCGGCCCAGGCGGGCCCAACGGCGGCGGCCCGTGGCTGTTCAAGTACCGCTACGGCGGAGAGCAGGTGCCCATCATCAGCGACAGCGCGCTGGCGGAAGCGTTTGACCACTTTAGGTGCGGCAGCGCCGGCGGCGGTGTCTGGGGAGGCCGGACGGGAGGGCCGCACGGGGGCTCGAGCGGACTGGGTAGGAGGCTGGGCGCGCGGCTGAGAGAGTAAGACAAAGGCAGGAGCGTGGCTGGGCACGCGGATGGGGAAAAACGGACAGCGCCTGTAAGCAGTTGAGCAGGCCGGGTGCACGGGCGCTGGTGCGAGTGCGGGCGCGGTCGCGGGTACGGACACGTGCTGTGAGGCAAGAGGAGAGATCCGCTACTACCGTATACTACGTCTTTTGCGGGATGGGCGCAGTCTAGCCCAGGCAGGGGGCTCCCGCAGTCGCTGCCCAGCGGGCCTGTATGCGGCACTGAATCAGCCCCCCCGCCAACCACGTCGCCGCCGCCCACCACAGGAGCCAGCAGGACGAGGAGGCAGCCAACCAGCAGTGCCGCCTGTACCTGTGGCCGGCGCTGGGGCTGGGGCCGGGCGCGGGGCCGGGGCCGGGGCCGGGGCCAGGCGGCGAGGAGGCGGGCGGGCTCCTGGGCGGGGGCAGCCACCTGATGGGGCCACGTGACCTCATCCGGGCGCGCATCACAGGTGCGTGACACACGCGGCGCGGATGAACGGCGCGCAACGGGAGGGGGGACGTCCGCGGGCTGGGGAGTGTGGCGGCGGAGACGCGGCACGTCTGTGACGTTGACAATGAGCTCTCCGCGGGGGGATGGCATCAAGGCCGGGTTGAGGCCGGAGCACCCGCCCAAGCACCCCGCGCGCTGCCCCTTACAGGTATCCTGGACGCCGCGGCTGCGGGCTCCTCAAAACAGCTACAGCCGCACCTGGCGGCACCACAGCTACTGCCGCCGCTGATGGATGGCCCCGGCCACGGGCCAGGCTCGCTAGCCGCCGTGGGCGGCGCCGGTGGAGGCGGCGGCGGGGGCGGCGGCCCGCCCACTCCCAACGCCCTTGCGGCCTCCATTAGTAACGCATTGAGCGGTGGCGACGCCACGGCTGCCGCGATAGCGCTGCTTCACGCCAACACGCAGCCGGACGGCGGGCTGAATGCGCAGGCGGCGGCGGCGCTGGCGGCGGCGGGGCTTGGTGGGTTACTCGGGCCGCCAGGAGGGCCAAACGGCGGCGATCACCTGTTTAAACAGGAGGGCGGCGGCTTGGGCGGCCCGTCCGGGTTTGGTTACGGGGGCGGCGGCGGCGGCGGCGGGGGCGGCGGCGGCAGCGGCGAGGGCGATGACGGGGAAGATGGCGACCCAAACTACACGGACAACAACAACGCGGTGAGAGCACTGGGTTTGGGCGCGATTGGCACGGGGCAAGGGTCAAGGTGCTGAGGCGTTCACGCGAGGATGGAGCAATGGGTGGCTTAGAACGAGTTCTGTTGGCGCACCCAGACTGGACACCGGTGCAGCCTGGGGTGGTGGTGGTAAGTACCAGCCCATTCTAAAACCGAAAACCAAACTAGCGAGCGAAGCACGGGCAGAGGCGGCAAGTGCAAAGTAGGACGGGCAGGGTAGTGTGTGGTGCCGGCCGGAGTGCCGCTGAGGCATGCCAGCATTCATGCATATAATCACTCATATATGCCATCACTGGAGCGCTCAAGCGCAATCACACTTCTTATCTCCGGTACTCGCGCCACGTGCGCTGTGCAGATGTCCAGTTTGCTCGCCAGCATAGCCCGCTCGGGCGCGGACTCGGGCCTTGGCGGCAGCGGCATGGGCGGCGGCGCCGGCATCGCGGTGGCAACAGGCGGGCCGCAGGTCAAGAAGGAGAGCAAGACGCGACACGCCGACGGCCGGTGAGCGGGTCTGTTGCCCAGGCGCGCTGCCGTGCGCTGCTTTCGTTGACACCCTGGGCGGCACTAGCCCGCGCCCAGAGCTTCTCAACTGCTGTGTTAACGCTTTCCTTTACCGGTATGCTCAATGCCGGTCCGCAGCTTCAAGAATGAGTCGCAGCACCAAAAGAAGATGTCGGACATGAACCGCAAGATCAGCGAGCTGTTCGACGGCACCATCAGCGACTTGGTGGAGGTGAGGACAGGGCAGGGCAGGGCAGGGCAGGGCAGGGCAGGGCAGGCGGGGGCGGGCCGCGGAGGGGCGGGGCGTGGCACTGGGTCGAGCCGGGGCGGTATCGGGAAGGAGGTGCAGGATGACGGAACTGACGCACCTGGTAATGCGGCATTGGGTGTCGTCAGGGTGCGCAGCAGTAGCACCACACCTGCCACAACCCCAAGCAATGATCGATCCCGTCATGTTGCGACCGCAGGTGATCGACCACAAGAAGATCCTGTGCCGTGTGTGCAGCCACGCCTGCACCGCCTACTCCGCCTACCACACCGACTGCGTGCGCAAGCACTTTCTGCGCCACCACGAGACGCTACTGCGCGAGCGCGGCGTGGCGGCGGCGCGGTGGCGCAAGGAGTATGAGGTGTCACAAAAGTGAGTGGCGGCGGCGGCGGCGGCGCCGGCGGCACGGGTGGTGGCAGTGCTGGCGGTGGCGGTGATGTTGTGTTGCTGCGGGGGTATGAGCGTGCGGGGGCGCAGGGGCGCAAGTGCAGTGAGGGTAGCAGCAGTCAAAGCGCAAGGAACAATTGCATGGAAGGCGTACTACCTGCGCTGTATCCAAACGATTCCGCGGCTGCTGCGGCTGTGTTGTCTTTTTTTCCCTTAGGGTCAAGCGGCAGCAGGCGGCGCAGGAGCAGCACCTGCTGCCGGGCGGCTTGGGCGGCCTGGGCGGCCCCGGCGGGGGGCTGGGCCCACTGGCCGGACTGCAGGGTCTGGGCGGCCCGGGCGGGCTCGGAGGGCTGCAGGGGCTGCTGGGGCTGCAGGGACTGCTGGGCGGCGGCGGGCCAGGCGGCGGTGGGCCAGGCGGCGACGACCGCGGCCTTCCTCCAGTGAGTTGAGCGGCCATGCGAGCGAGCGAGTGAGCGAGCGAGAGAGGCTCGTGCGGTTCTGATGATGAGGACTTTGCGGCAGAGTGCTGGCGGGAACATGGCTGAGTCGGTGGCAAGCACGTGCACGCCGCTGCGGTTTGAAACTGTGTCGTGAGCTCCTTTGTGCATGCCAAAACATCGGTGCGCGCGCAGGGGCCGCTACTGCAGCTGCATGGACTGCCCATGGTCAGTGACCTGTCTGGGCTGGGGCCTGGTGGCGGCGGCGGCGGCGGGCCACATGGTGGACCCGGAGGCGGCGGCGGCACCAACATGCTCCTGGCGCTGCAGCTGCAGGTGGGGCAGGGCGGGCCGGCGCTGCGGCAGTAGCGTTGCGGTTGCTCTTATTAGCATACTTGTATGTGTCTGCATAATCCATGTGTTGTTGGCCCGAGCTTCATCTAGCGGCGTTACTCTGTGGCTGGTGTTGTGGTGACGGCTCTCTTTGCCCAACCTTCTCATTGCAAACAGGCGCAGGGCCTGTCGGCAGACGAGCAGCTGCAGCTGCAGACCGGGCTCAGCGGCCTGCTTGCTGCGGGCGCACCAGCAGGCGCCGGGTTAGGCAGCAGCCTTGGCGGCGGCGGTGGTAGTGGTGGTGGCAGCGGTGGCGGCGGCGGCCCGTCCGCGGGCCCTGGGAACCAGGTGGGGGGGCATCGCTCAACCGCGCTGAATGACGCTGTGCTGCATAGCCTTGGCCTTTCTGGGCGCCGTCAAACGTCAGCGCGCTGTCGCGCAAGTCGTATTGCCTGACCTGGTTCTGTAAATCGCAGGTCGGCGCGTCTGACGGTGGTGCTCCCGGCGGCGGCGGCGGCGGCCCCGGGCTTTTGTCAGGCGTGCCGCCGGCCATCCATTCCATCGCCTCGGCAGCTGTGGCGGCGGCGCTAGCGCCCATGACTCGCATGGCGTCTGGCACCGTCACCACCGAGATGCCGCTGCCGCCTCCACCTCTGCCCTCGGCTGGCGGCGGCCCGGTCGCCCCGGGGCCCGGCGACGCGCTTGCAGCGAACGGCGGCGGTCCGGCGGCCGGAGCGGGAGGAGGCGGCGGCGGAGGCGGCGGTGGTCCTGGTGTAGCCGGCGGACCGGGGCTGTTGCGAGCTGGGAGCCAGGTGTCAGGTGCGTGAGCTGTCTAACTGCTGTGTCGTGGAAGCCACGGGCAAGGTGGGGCCTGCGAATGGCGAGGGTTTGTTGCAGGGGCGCAGGGGGCAGCGCAGCCCATCACGTGGTAGGCCCGAGTCAAAGAGACCATGTACGCGCCCCCCCCCTTGACCCTGCCCCCCGCTCCCCGCTCCGGCTCCCTGTTGCGGTTATGTCATAACTGGTACCAGCGGTAGAGGCTAATAGACTGTATTTGCTGTGATAGACTCAATGGCTCAGGGTCACCGGACACAAGCGCTTAGGTTAACAGACTCGGTAGCTTTGAGCTCTGACCTCTCGCAGTGATTGCCTGTGTGTGGCTTAGCTAGGTTGAGCCTGCACTCGGCCCTATAACTTGACTAGCCCTCATCGCACTAGACACGCATGGGGTTAGGGGCAGACCGAAACCCTCTAAGTCCACGGCCCCTTCGCAACACTCCCCATTCGCACCATGGCCTGCTGCCGCCCGCAGGCGGGCTGCCGGGGTTGGCATCCCCACCCGTGGTCACCACTGACATGGGCGGCCCCCGCGGCTAGGTAGACTGCTAGGCGATGGCTTTGCCAATACAGCCATACGCCCAGCCATCCACTGACACAGAAAGCTTCAGCACATCATCTTCAGGGACCAGCAGCGCTGGCCGTGTGAGGAGCGGCGCCGTTGTGGTGCGGCAGCAGGCACAGCCGCTGCTGCCCTTCGCGCATTCGCATGGGCGCGTTCAAGGGAGCACGGCCGGTGTCAACAAGCATACGCTTTGCCGTGACATTGACTTTTGGAGTCGGGTGCTGCTGCGACCAGTTCGGCGAATGTACGTGGGCGTGAGGGCCGGACCCGCGTCACATGTTTCAATTGGCGTAGAATGCGCTGGAAGGTGCACAAGGAGCGGCCAGTAATAAAGTGCTATCAGATGTTAGGTTGGTGTGACCGCCTGCAATGCGGGTGGCGCTGAATTGATTAGGACATCTAGGACATCCGGGCCCCCTAACTTTAACCGAGAATTGGCAACGATGGCAGGAGAACTTCATGATTGCTGTTGGTTTACGCGAAGGCAAGCACAGTGTGGGACAAAACTGACACGCTGGGCCCCGGCGTGAAGAGAGATCAGAGTTACGCGCTGAAATGCGGTAACGCGCGCGGGCTGGGATGCTGCTGCATGTCAAGGGTATGACGATTGCGGTTTGGGATTGGCTGGTGCTGCATGACGGCGTTGGCGGACAAGTCCCCGTCGGTGGAAGTAGGTCACTGCAAAATGATGTTGGCGCTTGCTGCGGGTCAGTGAAATCCCAGCCCCGACCAGTGTGCATAGGGTTTCAGCAGTTGCAGCAATGTTTACAGAGTTTGGGAGTCATGTCGCTCTTCCATAGCTGCGGTCTCAGTCCTGCACTCCTGCACCCACATGACCGCAAGTCCGCAACACAGCATGCGTCAACACGGGATGCCAACTGCTGTGCCTCGGCTTCTCATGACATCGTCACATCGAGCAACAGCACGCCCCAATCTTAATCGCAGTACACCGCTGCAGCAACACCTGATGCCATCATACTGAGCCTTTCGGTGATCACATGCTCGCATCGGCGGTCACGGACGGCCTGTGGCCCCCGCAACTGGCTGCAGCTCGGTTCATATCAAGCCTGTGCGCGCCCTAGCAGCTACAGGAAGGCACATGGAGGGGCACACCCAGCATTCAACAATCACACACCATTGCCGCACAGACGGCGCACATCACTACATCTCCATGTGCTGCTGCTGCTGTTGGTGCGCCATCACGGCGGCGGACTGCACAGCGCGCACGCACAGCCCCAGTCCGAGCAGCAGCGCCCAGGCCAGAAGGAAGGAGGTTGACAGCGGTGAGCGCACGCACGCGGCAGGCGCCCGGGCTGCTGCTGCAGCACCCGCGGAGCCGCGGGGGCCTGAGTGCAGTGGCAGCTGCATGGCGGCTGACGCTGGTGCCATGGGACGGTGCCGGGGCTGACCGTGTGCGGGGGCTTCTCGCTTGTGTGGCTGGAGCCTGAACGAAGCAAGCTTATGATGGCGTAGAAGTCGGGTTTCCTGGACTGCCTGTGATGAGGTAGCTAGGTGTGCTACACGTGTGAAGAGCGTTGCCGGGAGACACTTCGGCATCGCGATATTGTATTCCACTTGACAGCAGACAAGCGCCTCTCAGCGATGGGGGCCCAACTGTCTTACTGTTTCCGGTCGGTCTCGGACTGCCCAACCTCGTCCCGTCGCCCACGCGGGAGGCGCAACGGCGTATTACGCTGCTGTGTACTGGTGGTTGTGTGAGACAAGCGTTTCTTGCGAAGCTCACGACCATTTACGTTACACGGATTAGCACAAGAAGCCGTACTGACCACACCCTGTCGGGCTGTTAGGCGGGAAACGCAGCAGAGAAGACCAAACTGTAACCACTGGACTGTAAGCCTCAGAACACCCACGCCACGCACTCCACCTTGCGCATCCTGCGCGTGCCGCCACGGTACTAACCTGGGACTCACGTCTTGACCCCAACACAATACACTTATGTACGGTATACTGCATGAGCATGTGGATCCCATAGATTGTGAATCCGAGCATGTATCAATAAGCAGTATGCCTCGTCTTTGTCTGTTCAGCAATATGTACACTAGGGCCTTTATTTTCAGCAATATGTACGGCATAACTTTAAATGCAAACACGTATCAGCACAGCATGCCTTTATTTCTTCAGCTTTGACACACACACATGTTTAGCCCGCGCATCAATCCTACATTCACGCACGCATAAATGTTCAGCAGTAAGCAACCCAAGCATTGACATGCCAACTCCTCAAAGAATGTAATATGTGCTTGAGGCATTGTCAAGGGTCTTCAGCAAACATGAATGCGCAAGAATCTACAGACATTATTGTCACTAAGCACAAATAAAGCACACGCTCTAGACACACCTTGGCTTCTATCCTAGGCCAGTAGGCGGCGGTCGCGGCGTGCATTGAATGAGCGGGCCAGCTCTGCAAGGTTGCGTGGCTGACAGTAGGGGCTGGCCGTGACCTCAAACCTGTAGTCGGGCTCACACACGATCTCCGAGCTGTACTCGGACTCGCAGTTGATGCCCGACTTGTCGGTCCAGGGGTTGGTGTAGATGCCGTCCGCGCGGCCGATGCAGAAACAGCCCACGGCCTCGCAGTCCGCCAGCGGCTCCGTGGCGTTGGGCGGCACGAAGCCACACTCGCGGGTCACGGGGTTGAACTGGTTGAAGTCGGGGCACGTGCCCCACGCGCCCGTGCCGTTGGCGCAGGTGATGTACCGCTGCGGGTCATGCAGCAGCACGTCCACATAGCGCCGGTCCTTCTTGTCCAGGCAGAAGCATTCCGGGTCCATGCAGGGCGCCGGGTTCTTGCGGACCGGCGCGGGGATGGGCTTGCACTCGTTCGTGGCGGTGTCCAGGTACTTGTGCTTGGGGCAGAATTTGGGGATGATCACCTCGTTATCGCACTTGTAAGCGCTGGTGATGTCGCGCGAGTCGCGGAAGTAGATGCCATTGGCACGGTGCTTGCAGCTCTTGGGCGGCGTGGGGATCTCTGACCCCGGCGCGATGGGCAAGGGCACGGGGGCGCCCGCTTCGTTACGGTGCACGCAGCGGGTGCGGGTGGTGTCGAAGACCCAGAATTGGGGGCAGCGCGAAAGCACACCGGTGCCCATGGCGCAGATGGCGTAGCGGTTCTTGTTGCCGGCGGGGTCGGGGTAGACGCCGTCGTCCTTGCCGGCACACCAGCAGGAGGCACGCTTGTCGTCGGGGACGCAGTCGCTGGTGCCGCTGGCGGCTTGCAGCACGCGGTTGTGGATGGGCGCGCCGTCGGCCTTGTCATCGACCTCGTGCATGATGCGCAGATGCTGCCACGAGTCGGGAATGACGGGGGCGGCGGTCTCGTGCTGCTGCTGGTCCTGCTCCGCCTCGGAAGCGGGGATGGGGGCAGCGGGACGCGTGGCGTTGGGGAGCAGCAAGCCAGCACTCTCGGCGATGCCAACACTAGCCTGGCTTGTGTAGTCAATGATCTGGACCGACTTGGGGTCCCAGGCAGAGCCGCTGTAGATGCTGTGGTCGCCAGCAGCAGCCGCTTGCAACTGGGCGTCGGTGTAGTTGCCGGAGAGCACCATGTCCAGGACCATGCGGCGCGCCGGGTACTTGTTCTTGCAGTTCTGGTACGTCGCGCCGATGAAGTTGGCGCAGGAGCCGGCGGCCCGGGGCGCGCAGTAGGTGCCGCAGTCGATGAGGCCCTGGTTGGCGGGGCAGCTCTGCCAGCACACGAAGGCCTTGCCGGTGTAACCCGCGGCGCACTTGTCGTAACAGATTGCGGCGCCGTCGTAGTCCTTGTCGGGACCGCACACCAGGGGCTTGGTGCTGCGAGCGAGGGATAAGCAAAGGAGGCAAGCAAGAAGGGTCAGTGAAGGGTGACGTGGGCAGGGGACCATGTGCGCGGCGCGTGTACCGCACAGGTGTGCACCAGCTGCTACCCAAACAGCAGGAGCGGGAGCGGGCCAGCAGCACTACTTTCAAGGGGCACTCACTCGCGCCACTGGGTCTGCTTGGTGAAGGAGCGGAGGGCGCTGGTGGAGCCGTCCAGATAGCTGTCTTTGACGTAGGTACGGAACTTGGCGTAGCCAGTGCCGCGGTCGTAGGTCTTCTTCCAAATGGTGCTGGGGCTGCGGTAGCAGGTGCAGCCGGTGTCAGTGTAGCCTGGGTTGCAGACACCGCAGCAAGACTTGGAGAAGACGGAACAGCAGCACTTGCCGTACGTGTGGGAGCCGCGCCTGGGGTTTTGGGAAGGGAGGGGAAGGCGTGGGGGGCATCAGCCACGCCATCCAGCAGAACAAACGAGTGTGACAGCTTCCGTACATCGCGGCTATTGCATCACACAGTGCACGTCCATTCAATGAGGCACCCAGCCACTGCACCGCACAACCCACCAGCACGACAGCGGGTCGTTGCGGTAACCGTCGGGGCAGCTGGACTGGATGCACATGGTGAGCTTGTTGGAGGTGTAACCAGCAGCGCACGCGGGGTAGCACATGCCGGCGCCGTTGTCCTCGTCGTTGCCTTCGCAAGTGTTGCGCTGGCAGGACAGGCCGGCGGGGTCGTCATACCAGCCGGTGGGGCAATTCTTGTAGCAGCGGGTGGCCTTGTAGGTATAGCCCGCGTTACAGGCGTTCCAGCAAATCAGCGCGCCGTCCCAGATCTGGCCGGGGTTGCAAGCAATCTGGGAGCAGGTGAGGCCGGTGCCTCCCACGCCGTCATCCTTGTAGCCGGGCGGGCAGTTCTGGTAGCAGATGTTGGTCCTGCCGGTGGCTCTGTGGGAGAAAGAGATGGAGCAGCCAAGAATGCAAGTTAGAACCATGCATGGCCGCCCGAGCCAGTGATCACCTCATGGGCTTCAAGCATGACCTCTGGGCGACCGCATCAGAGCATGCAAGGAACTGCGCGAGCTCACCCGTACTGCCAGGTGGTTGGGCAGGTGGGGTAGCAGAAGTCACCCTGGCGCTCTTGGCCTGCGGGGCACCGGTCCACAAAGCTGGAGCCGCGCGTGTAGCTGTCCTTTGTGCAGGCGGCTGCATGGGGGAAGGGTCGCATGCAGCAAGCAGGAGCCACAACGTGCATGCACGTGTTAGTTGGTTGGCCAGATGAGGAGGCTGCCGGTGCGCATTCATATTGCTGGAGTGCCGGGTTTCGACACGCGTGCACAACCTACCCCAACCCCAACCTCCCCAATCCGCCCCGCCCCCCAGCAGGCGCTCACCCGTGAGCGGCTCGATAAACTTGTCGCTCAGCGTCTGCAGCACCTGGTCCCACGGCGTGTTGGCGGTGTCCAGTACGATGTCGAAGTTGATGTCCACTCCAAACAGGTAGGCTTTGACACCGAACCTGAAGGCCACGCGGGTGGTGCGCAGCACCAGCTGCACGCGCACCAGGTCCAGGCGGATCTCCTTGGCCAGCTCCACGTTGATCTTGAGCGCGTCCAGTACCTTCTGAGCCTTGGCCAGCGCCTCGGCAATGATGCGCGCGCGCGTGACGTCGCGCACCTCGAAGTACGCCTCGAATCCAGTGCTGTCGATGAGCACGTCCAGCTTGGCGCCGATGGTCATGAACTCAATGTCCGCGCCCAGCTTGAAGCCGGCGGGGATGACGCCGCCGGAGGGCAGCGGCATGGCGGCGCGCGAGAAGGACATGCGCGCGTCCCGGACGAGGATATTGAACCTGTGTGTGTGTGTGTGTGTGTGTGTGTAAGTGTGTGTGTGTGTGTGTGTGTGTGTGTGTGTGTGTGTGTGTGTGTGTGTGTGTGTGGAGGGGGCGGGGAGTTCAATCCATTTCCCATGGGAGGCGAGAGCTCAGAGGATGGCCAGGGGCGCCCCGCAGCTTGTGAAGGATTGCTGTTGTGGTGCCCACGACCCCCTGCATGCCAGCCCGCCTCCTCATCCTTCCTGCTCTTCCGCCCCCTCCCCGCCGTAACACTCACGGGCCCAGGTTGGCGCGGATGCCCATCTCGTTGATCATGCGCTGCAGGTCCAGGTTCTGGAGCGAGAACTGCACCGCGAAGTCGGCGGTGGGCTGGTACCACATCAGCGCAAAGTCAACCTGCGGTTCGGGAATGGGGCCAGGAGCAGGTAGGAGGTGCGTATGTGCGTGGTGGTGGGGGTAGGGGTGAAAGAAGGCTAGACAAGTCCATGCACATGCAGGCAAGCGTAAGGGCCCACCAGTGCGTGCTGGGTGGGAACACAGACACGGATGGAAAGCCCAACAGGCCGGCACACCAGCCAGCCAGCACGCCCGCGCACGCACCTCGGTCGAGAGCACGGTGCCCCTGGCGCCCAGCGCGACCTTGTACAAGCTGACGAAGGGCGGCGGCGCGATGGGCGTGAGGCCGATCTCGCCACCGATGTACGACACCTTGACCCAGGGGAATCCCTTGATGTACTGCAGGGCAGAAGGGTATCATGTTGAACAGCAGTTGGGCATGGGTAAGTCATTAGGTAGTGGTAAAGTTAGGGAGAGATAGATGGCCGCCCCTGACCTCGAGACATCATCAAGGACCAGGCTAGGCTGCCAGCAGTGCGTGACGGCTACTGCGACCCAGACCTCCACCATATCCTCTTCCCCACGTGCCTCTCGGCACCACCACTTACGAAGGGATTCGTGGTGGCTGACACGGCGGCGCGCACGGTGAAGGACACGCTGGGCGGCGGCGCGGTGCTGTCGTAGGCGACGGTGGCGCCCAGGCCGACCCAGATGACCTCAGGCTCCAGGAAGGGCAGTCGCATCTGGCCGGCAAAGTCAGCCTTGGCCGCAAACTTTGTGTTGACAGCGGTCTGGGACATGGCCAGCACGAAGTCCAGGCTGGCAGGGCCCACGAAGGGACCGCCCATGCGCAGCTCCCTGTGTCACACACGTAACACCACGTCGTGCGCGGGCGTTGGGAGGTAGGGGCGGGGCAGTTGGATGCTGGCGAGTGCGGTTGCATGTATTGAGAGGCCGCCAAGCGGAGCGCCGCAGACACCCTTGCTTTGCCGTTTCCACGCACCACCCGGACACTCACCAGGACTTGACGATTGCAATCTCAATAGCTGCCTCGGTAGGCTTGGGGCGGACCTTGATGTCATCCTGCTTGAAGCCAAGGTAACCAATCAGCTCGCGCAGGCCGGGCACGCCCGTCAGGTCGGGGCTGGCCTCGCACGTGAATCTGGCCAGGGCCTTGTTGTAGCCAAAGTTGATCGAGGAGAAGCGCACCGGGTCGAGGACCTTAACTATGAGATCGGGGGTGGAGGGGAACAGCGTCTTGAGGGCGCTGGCGACCTGCACGTTGCGCGCCTCGGCCATCAGGGTGAAGTTGTTGCCGGTGGGCACCTCCAGCACCGCGGCAATCTGGATGTTAGCTAGCGTGCCATTGGCGGTCACGACCGTGCCCTTGCCCCGCTGAAAGCTGACCATGGCGTTGGTCAGGGTCACGTGCCGGACGGGAGAGAAGCTGCCCTCCCACTGTGGAGCAAGCAGGAAAGGGGACGTAGGAAAAGGAATATGAAATGCCGCAGTTAGCACGGGCGCAGGGTAATAAAATGAAGGCCCGATATAGCAGCTTCGTCCATCCGCACTATCTGTCTGTGGGTCGGTGCGAAGCTCACGGAGATTTCGAAGTTGCCCACGCGGGTCTCGTTGCCGTCCATCAGCAGCATGCTGGCCGCCACCACGCCGCCCTCGCCCATGATGGCTGGGATGGACAGGCCGAAGCCCATGCTGGTGCCGATCTGGGTGTCGTTGGACACCATACCGCGGGCCCGGGCGCGCCTGGAGACCATGCTGACGTAGGGCTCGCGGATGAAGATGACGTTGCGGATGTCCACAGGTAGGGACGAGCCGCTCAGCGCCAGGGACACGGCGGCGCCTAGGTCCAGCGACTTCTCCATGGCCACGCGGCCGACCAGGATGCCGTCCGTGTCGAACACGAAGTCCGCATACACGCCGGTGGTGGAGTGGGGGCCCACAGCCACGTGGTAGGTGGCTGCGAGTAGATAGGGATAGCAGGGGCAAAGGTGGTGGTGTGGGGGAGGCATGGCGGTGGGTATGTCAGCCAGGGGCAGGGGGCAGCTTAGCGCAATTCTGCAAGGCGGCCCGGGCCCAGCACGCAGCTGCAGCCAGCCCAACGGGCATGCGTGCTCACTTGTGATGTTCGTGCGGTTGCCGGTGCCAGTGACCTTGTCCGTGGTCTCCAGCAGCATCTTGGGCAGGTTGGTGTTCTTCACAAAGTCAGGCAGCAGGCGGTCGGCGGTGGGGCCGATGGCGCGCACAACGGTGCCCACGTTCACCTCGGGCAGCGTCAGCGCGAAGGATGTGGGGCGCTTGCCGTTGGCCGCGGGCGCAGTGGACACATTGACGGCGATGGCGCCGACGTATCCGGCCAGGCCGCCGGCTGCGGCGCCAGCTATGTAGGTTCCGTTCTTGCCGTAGTCAAGCATCAGCTGGTTGAGCGTGATCTTTCCGTCCAGGATCGAACCGAGGCCCTCCACAGACACCTTGACGGCGCCGTCGTTGTAGGTCAGCGAGCCGGCGGCGCGGGTGATGCCCGCGTCGGGGCAGCTCACCACGACGGACGCGTAGATGAAGCGGGTGGTGTTGCTCACGGCGGGGCGGGTGGTGTTCACGGCCGGGGCGGTGGTGTTGGCGACGGCGGCCGGCGCGGTGCAGTTGGCGGCCGGCGCCGTACCGTTGGCGGCCGGGGTGGTGCCGTTGGCGGCCGGGGTGGTGCAGTTGATGGGCCGGGTGGGGTAGCTCACTGGTGGGCGGGCGGTGCTGTTAACGGCAATGCTGAAGGCGTTGAGAGTGATGGCGCCGCCAAACATTTGCACGTTCGTGGCGGTCTGTGGGATGTATGGAAACGGAGGGCAGCAGCGCGTGTGTCAGTGTCAGACAGAGCCACGATACCGGTGGCTGTGCACCGAAGTGAGGTACATGGTAAGCCAAGTACACCCCACCATGCATCCCTGCGACAACGCAGACACAGAAGCCGCGGCTTACCTCAACAGTAATGTACCCCCGGGGGCGGATGACCACCGTCGCATCAATGTAAGTACTGGCGGGCAGGAAGGGAATGGCGCTGACGGTGCCGCCCACCTCAACCATGCTGGGGCGGGAGGAGTCTGCGTGTGCGTCAGGAGGAAGGGAAGGGGCGACAGTGAGTTACCATGAGGTGTGGGCAATGAGACTGCAATAGGTTAAAAAGGCCTTGACAAGGAAAGTAATGGCGGCAAAAAATACTCCTAGGATTTCCATCACTCACTGTCGGGCAGCTCGATCGAGAAGCTGGGGCTGCCCAGCGTGATGCCGTTGGTGGCGTCGGCCACATCAAAGCCCAGCAGCGCCGCCATGCTGGCCAGCGAGAAGGCGTTGCCGTTCATGTCGAAGCCGAACTCCTTGATCTTGCCGTTCGCGCGGTTCAGTACCACATTGATGGTGACGTAGGTGACGGTGGCGCTGGGGCCCTCCTCCTCGGGAGCGACGCCCATAGCGTCAAGGCCCAGGCTCTCAGCCGAAGCCCGCATGAGCGTGAAGGGCTTGGTGGTGCCAATCCGCATGGCCATGGTCTCACCCGTGAGGGTAATTGTGGCGTGAAACAGCCAGCCAGACTCGTCGTTGGCGGGCTTGGTGTCCTGAGTGGATGGAGGAGCGGGAGCGTATTGGAGACGATTAATAGATGCATCAAGCAACGGCCATGCGGCTGCGCTGTGCTGTGCGGCTCGGCGGTGTGCTGTGCTGTGCTATGCTGTTGTGCGTCTTGCTGTGTGGGCTGACATCAAAAAGCAAGCACGCAAGCAGTTAACGCAGGCAGTCAGTGCAAGAGGGAATGACGTGCGCGCGCTCGGAAACACCGCCCAGCCCTCCCGTGCCCACACCTCACCCGTGCCAACCTTTCAACCCTCCCCAACGCCCTGCCCCCCCCCACCGACCCCACCTCTGTCCTCGAACCCCTTACCCTGCCCCATCAACCGCTGCTGCTACTGAGCACCACGAGGGCGCGCTGCTGTCAGCTGCTGGGCTGCGGCTGCAACGACAGGTGGGGTCGCAAGAGCAAGTGAGCCAGAGGCGGGCGGGTGTGCACACACAGGCAGCAGGCATGTGCACACACGCCCGGCAAACAGGAGCTGGCGCTGAGCAGGACACAGGCTGGCAGGCAAGCAAGTTGTGCAAGCCGAACCGCGAAAGCGTGTGCTCACCGTGAGCGCAACCCAGGGGGTAGAGCGGCTGACGTCAGCCGCAATGCCGGCCTGCCAGGTGGGGTCCTCGGGGGTACCCGACGTCGCACGGATATAGAAACGGCTGTCGGCAACAGCCGCGTTTGCAAAAAGGCCGAACTCAGCGGAGAAATTCTCTGGCAGCTTGGCGGCTTGGGTAGAGAGGCCCTTCGGCACGGCAGTCAGGACCGACTTGGCCGCTGACGCGATGGAGGACAGCTGCTGGGCGCTGCGGCGAAGCAACAGAGAGAGGTGAGGGGGGAAAGGTGAGTCCCGGCGGCTTCCAAGGGGGGCCGTGTGTCATGAGAGCAGCACCACACACTGCCCTGCACTGCCCTACCCTGAGCTGCCCTGCCCTGCAGTAATCAGCACGCCTTGTTACTGGCACGGGAGCCGCTAGCAGCCCCTGAGCCCAGCCATGCGCTTGGCCGTAGGGCGACCGTAGTTGGCCGTAAATGTGTGCAGGCCAATACCCTGCCCAGTCTATCCAAGTTAAAAGACCTTACCTGCTAGCACATACCAGGGTGGCCAGCAGCACTGGCAATAGCAAAGCGGTGTGCCTCGAATGACTTCTGCCTCCGGAGGTCGCCATGATTTAAATTGGCTACGCACTTATACGTATATCTGCAATCGTAACTATATTGCGAGCACTGAAGCAAAAAAGATCCTTTCCAGGGACGACTTCGCAAGATGGCGTCCAGCTGTCTCAGGATAAGAAGCGGAATAGTTGAAGATGGTCTATGGAGATGAGTGAAGGTCAAAGTCGACTTGTACAGTCGGCGGAAGCCTATGCAAGGAAGGGTGAAGTATGCGCTCAAGACTTGAGGCCTGGCGCTCCTAGAGAGTGTAGAGGTGATTGCTTATGATTTCTTTGCACTTGTGAGAGAAGTGGATTGTCGGAAGTGAGGAGAGCAGCCCCTATTTGTACCAAACATTGGCTTTCGGAACCAGGTTACACCCACGGTTACACCTCGGAAGGCTGTGGAAGTTCGGGGCAATTTCGGTGTATATAATCAGCTGAGGCGTGTAACATGCACGAGATGGCTAAATGATCCTGATACACTTGTATATGAGCATCAGCGCGCTCGAGGCAGATTGCCGCCACGAAGTATGCCCCAACCGCTCCACTCAAACCATAAAACTGGCATGAATGTGTTAAATTTCATCATGTGTCTATCACACTACCTACATCAGGAAACACGTTTGGTGAGACGCTGCTTGCTGCCTGTCCTACGTTGCATCACAATAGTAAATCGCGTCCAAGTGTAATGCATCTTATATGTCCTTATTCTCCTGCTGAGCATGTCTGCAAGGGCTGGCGTTGAAAATGGCGGAGTGCTCACGAAAGCATCCGCGGATGGAAAAGGACTGCTGGGGGGACTTGGTCTGCCGACGCAGTCGTAATTCTTCAGGATCATGCAACACAGTCGCACCAAAGCCATCTGAGCCCAGAGCTGGGGCCTAGAAACGGTGCCATGGTTGGACCTTTGCCCAGCAACAACCTCACTCGCCAGCTCACTCGCCTCATTTGCTCTAGTGCCAAAGCATTTCTTACGGCCAGCTCGGCCTGATGACCTCCCTGCCATGACCACATTACAAGAGTGTCGCACGCTCAGAACAGCTTGGTAGACGAATTTGCTGGATGCAAGTACCGCGCTGGGTCTTCAACAGGGCGGGATGTCTGCCAAGTCTTCCAAAAGGCACTGCTGGGCACTGTCCCGGCGCAAGCTGATGCGACGCTGCCAGCACACACCCAGACCTCCATTATTTGTATCAGCGCTTCGATATGACTGGCATGGAGAGACGCAAGTGGGACTGGTCCCCAGCGCCCCCTGTGCCTCGCTCGCTAGTTTGGTTTTTGTTTAGAATGGGCTGGTTGTTTATAAGCGCCCCCCCCCGCTCCGCTGCACCCTGCCAGGCTCTGCGTGCCAAACCCTAGCGCCCTGCACCCTCACAAAGACCCATTCGGTTGCGCAGCCTCTTAATATGGTTGGTTTACATTTACCATCTTTATATGTAACAACCCATAATAGTCTTTCAAGGGCTGGCTGACTTTAAGTTCAGAAGTTACAAGTCGCGAGTCGCCTTAAAGCAGTTGTGCCTCTAAGTTAGTGCTTCTATAGCTATGTGAGCAATACGGTACCTGCCGAACGGACTGGTCGTGTCGAGGAGAAGCGGAGGACATTGGGCCGACCGCGCCGACGACAACAAAGATGGGCCGACCGCGCCGTCGCAGAGAATGGCAGATGCAAGAGTATATTACGCGCGGGGATGACAGCTTGCAGCAGCTCTCCGCCCAGCATCATGCAAACGGGCACAACCAGTCGGAGGCGGGCCAGTCACCGTCGCGGCGGGCGCGGGTTGTGGCGCACTTCCGGCACGCCGCCCGCATCGTGTTTCCCTTCAGCTTTGTCAACCTGCAGCAGCTCACCAACGGGGCTAACAAACTCCGCTACGAGCTCGCACTGTGGCTCCTCGAGAGCCGGGCCTCGTGGGCTCCTGTTGGCGGCACGGATGCTCAGGAGGCTGCCGTGTCCCTCTCAGCAGCCGAGAGCTATCTCTGTGAACACCACGCCGACGTGTGGTTAGAGCGGGATATGGCAGCATGGCCAGACCTACTGAGCCTGGTGCGCCACCCGCACAGCCGCGGCGTCTTCAGGTTGGGGCACGGGGAGTCTGTGCCGGCGCCTGCCGCAATGCCAGCAGCCGGCGGCAGCGGCGCGGGCTCCGACAGCAGCAGCAGGTGCGCCGACGTGGGCAGCGGAGCACCCACCTTGCCTGCGGCACGCTATGGTGTCGGTAGGCCGGCTGTGACGGGCCTGGTCCTGCTGCAGCTGGATGAGGAGCGGCTGGTGACAGCCATGCTGTACGACGCGGCGGTCGGGTGCAGCTGCGCCGCAGCCGGAAACAACGCCAGCGGCAGCGGGCGGACCAGCGCCGTTGCCGATGCAACCGCAACGGCCGAGGCCTTGACAGAGCTGGTGGCAGGCCTGTCGCGAGACGCGTTCCCCGTCATGGCCGTGGGTGGTGCAGCAGGCGACGCAGACGCCGGCAGCAGCAGGTCGGAAGGCGCCGCAGGGTCTGGGCAAGGCGAGCTGGCGGGTGCCACGGCGGCAGCAGCAACAGCACCAGCACCAGCAACGACAACAGCAGCACCAGCAGGGACAGCAGCACCAGTCGCAGACGGAGGCTTGCCCGCGGGCGACGCCTTAGCGGGCCTTGCTTACGCGCCCACGGAAGGCGGCACGACCGCAGCGGCAGCCGACGGGCCGGCGGCAATAGGGGGCGGTGGGGGCCTGGCGCCGGTGTCGTCGGCGCCGAGCGCTACGCCGGAGGAGGACGCCATGTTCGCGGCCAGTAGGCAGGTGATGCGGCGCACGTTGGCTGCCTGGCTGGCACGCACCCGGCAGCTGGAGCCGGAAGGGCCGCTGCGGGCGCCGCTGCGGCAGCTGGGCGAGCTCCTGCGGGCCCGCCAAGCCGACCTCTGGCGCGGCTGCGGCCACACCCGCAGCGACCGGACAAGTGTCAAGGAATTTCTTCTGGCGCCGGAGAGCCGCGGTGTCTTCAGGCTCGAGGCGCCGGCGGCGGCAGGAGAGGGCGCGGCCGCAGGTTTGGCCGCTGCCGAGGCGGGTGTGCAGCAGCAGGCCCCGCATGGCAATTTAGACGTCGTGCTGGACGTGGCGGCACTCTGGCATGCGGCCACCGGGCACCGGGCACCTGATGCAGACCGTGTGAACGCCCCGCGATGTTTGGCGCCAGCGGCGACGCAGGCGCGCAAGGCGACGCCGCGACTACCGCACCAGCACCAGCACCAGCACCACCAGCAGCAGCAGATGCAGCAGCAGATGCAGCAGCAGCAGCAGGACAAGGCGGCTGCCAGCGTGACCGCTGCCAAGATCGCTGCCGCCGCATCAGTGCACGTCGCAAGGCTTTCTGTGACAGAGCTCGCGAAACTGGCGTTCCCCGTCGGGGGCCAGGGCAGCAGTTCAGAAAAGGGCAGACCTAGGGCGGACAGCGCTGGCGCCGACAATGACAAACAATCCCAGGGCATTGGAAAGCATAGAGCGGGACAGGTGCTGCGGCGTGCAGCGGTAATGCGGTTGGCGTTCACAGACGCTGTTGAGGGTGTAGGACCCGGTGCGGCCTCCATCATACAACTGGCCGAATTGGAGACCTACCTGCAGGAGGAGCACCCCGACCTGTGGTGCAACCGTAGCTACAGCCACCCGCCGCTCAGAGACTTCCTGCTACAGCCGGCGAGCCGGGGCGTGTTTGACGTCATCGCCCTGCCCTTCGGCGGCCCCGGCTCGGTGCTGGTGACGCTCAAGGTGGACAGCCTGCGACTCGCCGCCGCATCCAGCGAGCCTGCCAGGCTTGAGGCACGGACTGCGGAGAGGCTGGAGGCCGCCGTGAACGCGGCATGTGCTGCCGCTGCTGCAGCCGCCACAGAGCCGCCGGTGGGAATGTCGCCAGCCTCAGCGGCCGCGGCGGCGGAGGAGGAGGCGCTGCACGGGGTGCCGGTGTCAGTCTTGGCGCGGCTGGTGTTTCCTGACTACACCGGTGGGGGCGGGGCTCTGGAGCGGCACGCGCGGCAGTTGTGCCGTGCCATCGCGGTCTGGCTTACACGCAGCCCGTACGGCGAGCTGATGGGGCACGCAATGAGCGCCACCCTGTCGCACCTAGCCAACTTCCTGCGAGGCAACCACCGCGCCGCGTGGGAGGCTTGCAGGGAGCACTGCCCCCGCCTCAAGGTCTTCCTCACCCAGCCGGGCACTTGCGGGGTGTTTCGGTTCGCATGCCTCGCGCCGCCAGACAGCCAGGAGTACGTGGTGTGGCTGGAGGAGGACGCGTTTCTGCGGGTTGCGGCGGCGGCCGCCACGCAGGGCACGACAGACGCAGACGCAGACGCAGACGCAGACGCAGACGCAGACGCAGACGCAGACGCAGACGCAGACGCAGACGCAGACGCGGACGCGGACGCAGACGCGGACGCGGACGCGGACGCAGACGCGGACGCAGACGCGGACGCGGACGCGGACGCAGACGCGGACGCGGACGCGAGCGCAGGCGCAGGCGCAGGCGCAGGCGCAGGCGCAGGCGCGTGCATCGGGAGGATGGGACCAGATGCAGCCGGTGAAGAAGACGCAGCCGTGGCGGGCGGCACGCAGGCCCAGCCGCGGTTCGAGGCGCCTACGGCACGGCAGCTGGCGGCCCTGCGAGGCAGGCCGGTGCGGCAGCTCGCCGCGAGGGCCTTTCCCATAACGGTGGGTGGCGTGCTCGTGGCGCAACCGCGTGCACGGCACTTGCGGCGCGCCGTCGTGGCGTACCTTGCCAGCAGCCCCTTTGCCGAGCAGCTGGGCCCGCTGTGCGCGCGCGTGTCCGACATTGGGGAGTTCCTGCGGCGTGAGCACTCGTCGACCTGGCGCCCCAGCCTCGGGACGCAGCTGGGGAAGTTCCTCTACAGTGCAGGCAGCCGCGGCGTCTTCGTCATGTGCAGGCTTGCGGCGCACGGCGACCGGCGCGTGCTGCAGCTGGACATGGATGCGCTGCTGCTGGCGGCGGCGAGGCCGGACTGGGTGCTGCCGCCCGCTGCTGCTCGGCGGGCCGGGGACAAGCAAGCGTCGGGTGGGGCTGTGGAGGCGCTTGAGTGCGCGTCAGGCGGCGCGGCGGCAGCTGCGGAAGCCAGCAGTGGGGCTGCGCAGGGGCCCACTGCTGGAAGCCGGGCCGGCGATGGCGAGAATGCGCGCGGCAGCGGCTGAGCCACACCGCAGCAGCAGGCGGCGCGCGCTGCAGAACCGGTCGATGAGCTGGCATGGATGGCTTTCCCCATGCACAGGGACGGACGGAGCGTGCCGGGCCGAGCTGCGCGGCAGCTGCGGCGCGCCATCGTGGAATGGCTGGCGTCCCGCCGCCAGGGGCAGGAGGCGTGCGGGCCGCAGTGTGCGCCGCTGTGGGCGCTGCAGCGGTGGCTGGTGCGCGCGCACGCCGACGTCTGGAAGGAGGCGGTGCAGGAGCTGCCGCTGACTCGCTGAGGGAGTTCCTGCTGCAGGCCGAGGGCTGCGGCGTGTTCAGGCTCAGCCGTGTGGACGCGCACGGGCAGTTCGCGCAGCGGGACTGGGAGGCGCTGCTGCGGGCGGTCAACGGTGTGGGCAGCGGAGCGGAGGAGTAATGAATACAGCAATAATACATGGCACAAGGCAGCGTAACGGAGTAGGGAAGCGACAGACAGAGTAGGAAGGAAAGGCGTTGTTTGTAGGCGAGGTATGATGGAGCCGTGATGTAGATTAGCGGTGGGCAATATGTGTGTGGGGGATGGAAGAGGAAGTTATAGAAGCCGATACCGGTACATCAGGAAATGCGGGCGTGCGGATGATAGACGGAGGGAAGTCACTGCATGGGTCAACTGGTGGATAGAGCACGCATCACAAACACACGGAAGGCCTAGCTCAGGCACTGGGGATGTCAACCAGACGGCCGCGGCCAGCTAGCAGTAGCATGCTTGCATCAGTTGCATGCACATCTCCACAGGATGAGGGTAGCAGGGGGAATGCCTTGTAACTTCAGGTGTATGTGTGCACCGCTGGTGTGCACGGCATGAAATAAATGTGACTGCAATGCTTGTTTACATCAAGATGTGCTCCTCTCCATCTGTACACTTGAAGTCCACTTGTTTTCGACGCTCACCAGCGTGCTAGATCCGACAACATCATCTTGCCCACTTCGCATTCACATTTTAGCGCATGTTTGAAACCTCACGGTCGTTCCATCAGCATGACGTGTGGCTTAAATGCCAACACTCGGTGCCACGCACGGGTCCTTCCTGAATTGCAGGATATCGAACCCAATCTCCCAGCCTCGCCCCTAGCCTCTCCTGAGTCTCCTCCCATACATTTTGCGTTGATTCACCATAAGGATTGAGTTTCCACGTCACCAGCACAGATACGGTAGTCATGCGCACCATCTTTCACGTTCTTGCTCACTCTGGACTCGTCCACTGCTTCAACGCCACGACTGCCCCCCGTGAAACTCAGCGGCAGTCGGCAGACGATAAGGGGAGCCCATGAAGCCTAGGCACGTTGCCGTCGCAAGGCAACGGACACCAGGCGCGCGCTTTGGGACTGCTGTTAGCTCACTGTGCCGAAACATGCCATCACGACGCCTCACACGCGCACCCATGACTGTCCCCTTTAACTTCAGCAGCACTTGTTGCGGTCCATCAATAAAATGCCGAGATGAAACTTCATTTGGATCAAGTTCAGCGCCCCGAGCCACCTGCATTTACCACACTCCTGGGGCCACGCCGCTCTCCCCCTTGCCGTGCGCAAACTCACTCACGCCACCATGTCATGAATACCAACCCAGCCCGCGGACAAAACCCTTGTTGCGCACTGCAGATGCCATGCAATGCAATGCAAGCACGCGCAACATTCTCTACTCCTGGCCACGGTCCCCTGGCGCTGCCGCCTTGTCTGCCGGCGCTTCCGGCGGTGGAGTCATAGAAGACGCTCCCTCGCGAGCACCGCCCTCTTCCACCGCCTCCACGTCGTCGCCAACCCCTGCTCCTCGCCCGCGCTCCTGCGGCGCATCCGACGGCGCCGGGCTGTCACGTGCATCGTGGCTCTGCCGCCCCGACACCGCCGCCTCGTCTCGCCCTGCCGCCGCCGCCGCCGGCTCCCGCTCCACTGCTGCCGCCCGCGCTGGCGCCGCGTGCGGCTCGTCCCCGGCGCCAGCACCCGCACCGCCGCTGCTGGTGCTGGCGCTGCTGGTGCCGCGCTTGCGACAGATGTACACAAAATGCATGCCCTCCAGCCCGCTCAGCGCGTCCATGCAGTCCAGGTTCGTGGCGGGGTAGGGGCCCTTGATGAGCGGCCGCACCACCGGCTCCACGTCCAGCGCCTCCACCACCTCCTGCGCGCAGTGCGAACATACAAGGCAGGACACGTGTTCGAGCGGGCAGAACTCACGTGAGAAGGCCTGTTAGGGAATCCTCCCAGACCTCCCAAGCACAAGCATTGTCGCCCCGTCGTGACGTTCAAAAGTCTGCGTAAGCCTTCAAAGCACGCGCCCACCGAGGCAATGTTTCTTGTACGCATATCAACCCGCTCCCGCCCCAGTTGTTTGCCCCCGCGCCCGCCCATGCTCCCATGATTAGTTTGCGGCGGTGAACCCGTTTATATCCCCCACCCCCGTTACCCGCTACCACCGCAGCATTACAGCCGGCACTGCCCCGCCCCGCACCTGCTTGGTGAGCGCCAGCACGGACACGTCCCAGTCCAGGACCTCGTTGAGGTACGGCAACCGTGACAGCGGGTCACCGTACGTGACCAGCATTAGCGCGCCGCCGGGCTTGAGCACGCGGTACGACTCCATTACCATGGCGGTGGCGTGTACGGCGCTGCCCTCGCCGCACAGAATGGCGTCAAGGGTGCCTTTGTCCAGCACGCCGTCAAAGGACCGGTCGCCAAGCTCCGGCATGGACCTGTTGCGGTGCACGCAGGTGCACGGCAGCAGGGTCAGAGAAAGAGGGCAGGGCCGCCGCGCAACGGCGTAGGCGTTGCGCTGTCCTTGGCGGTGGGTGCGTGCCAGGGGCACCAACAGCAACGGAAGGTTGCCGGACTTGCCCCGCCCCTGGGCCGTTGCTTCCGCACTGTCAAGGGTATCATATCTGTCACAGGAGCGCACCCATGCTCCCCCACTTCCACCCACCCACGCACCGTACGTCCGCCACGCGATACTCCAGCTGCGGCAGGTCCTTATGCAGCTCCGCCATGTGCTTGATGACCACCTTGGAGTAGTCCACTGCGGCAGCGACGGCAACAGCGGCGGCGAGCGCGCTTTACTTTTCTTACTCCATGCTCATAGATCGTGACAGCCGGCAGACGCCACAGGCGGTCTCAGCCAGGCATGTGGCCGGACGCAGGAGGCGAGGAGCGAGGCAGCGAGAGACGGGGTGATGGCAGGGAATGCAGGACAGCACCCACGCCTGAGACCCTGGAATGCAGGTGCTGCACCAGGGCATTCTCGCCTGTATGAAACCTACGCACCGTTAACAATATGCCGCCAGCCTGCCCGCGCCATCTCCTCTTGGAGCCGTGAGCTGCCCACGCCAACGTGCAGCAGCGAGGAATCCAGCGGGAACACATGCCGAAGGATGGCGCTCAACCCGCCAAAGCCCTGGTACCAGTCAAACGCCGCCGGCTCACGCGAGTAGCGTTCATCCCAGTACTCGCACTCGCCGTACTGCGGCATTTTGACTGCGCGTCCCGCACCTGGCAGGAGGAGCAGGGAGGGCACCGGGGGTCAGGGGCCACGGTCCAGACACAAACTCACACGAACTCCGGGCCGCCGCCTAAAGCGCGCACAGATACTCGACCAGCACCAGCGCCAACTTGGCAATTCACAGGAGTGCCCAGCAGCCTCTACCCGTTGTTGCGAGGGTTCCTCGATTCTTCGGAAATTGAACATACTCCGAACTGCAACCCTCAAGGTCAAACAAAAAGCCACCAACGATTGTTACAAGCAGGTGCAATCCGGCAGCTCTCAGCTGGTTCTCACGGCCAGTGCCCGCGAGCCCATCCTGCTCACTTGCTCAAAGCTCCAGTGACGTCCAAGCCCCCGTTTGGTGTGGCTAGGGTGTCGACTGCGGGCCTGTACGTGCACGCCTGCGAATCGTTCTTGCCAGTCTCTAGTTCATCCGCAGTTCCAGGCGAGGGCCCTGGCCAGCGAAGGTCACTATTAAGTGTGTAAGCTTGTAATGGAAGAGTATATGTGTGCAGTCAGCTTTGGGACTCAGCTAGCTTATGGAAGCTTCGGCGGCATTGGGCTTTCTTGCATTCGGTTGCGAAGAAGGTTGAGCAGCACCACACACCTTGACTTCTTTCCCATATATCCTGCTGTTGCGTTAATGAGGTGAGGTCGCTGGGGCCAGTCTTGTTGCGCACTTGCGCTAAACTTGCACAGCCGACAGCGCTTTCTTCCACCTCCTTAACTATGCAGCACTTCAAATAACACTTGCATACACAGGAACTTGTTTTTCGGGTTCGGTGCCGGCGTGGCGGTGGGCGCCGGGGGGTGCTATGTGTACCTGACGCTGGTGAAGCCGGAACCGCGCCGCGGTGGGTACCATGGTCAGCAAGGGGGGTCGTTGCTGGGGCAGGAGTTATGCAGGTTCAAAGTCAGCTTAACTTGAAGCTGGTAGGCGCATGTGTTGGCCTGTGCGGTTATGCACAGCGTACGGGAAAGGCACTGCAGGGGGGGGGGCGGGTGAGTGAGCTGGTGGTTGCGCCTGCGCCGGGGCATGTGCCGACGGTCACGTGCCCATGTGGCACACACCAACCAGATGCATGTATACCAGATGACAGACACTTGTGTGAGCCGCTTCGCGCGCCTGCGAGGTGCCCAGTTCAAGAGCGCCGCGCGTGCGCTGCGCGCACGTGCAGACAGACGTGTGCCTCCACGCGCTCCAAGCCTGACTCCCGTGCTGGTTCCATCATGCAGTTGGCCGCGGGGGCGTGGAACTGGACCACCCCGCCCTGAAGCATGGTGAGGGCTAGCCGCTAGCACAGGCACGCGCCAGGTTGCGGGTCTGGGCCCACGGACGCTACCAAGGGCGCCCAGGCTGGATGTCAGCCGAATGCAGCCATCGTAATGGCCAAATGCCGGTGCCATGCGGCGGCTGCGCTGCTGATGTTGCTGCCTGATCAGGCGTGCCGGAGACCGACATCATCCGTGTGTATGACGGGTACGTGGCGGCGTACGACTACCGCACGCGCAACCCCAAGTGGGTGGCGGAGCACATCACGCCCGCCTCCTGGAGCGGCGAGGCCAACCGGTGCGTGGCTGACAGCGTTCTGGGCGGCCGTGGGGGGTTGAGACTGCGGTTGGTGGCTGTGGGGGAGTGAATAAGTGGAGGTCGCGGAACGCCCCAGGGTTGCTGCCACAGTCATGCCAGTGCTGGATGGTCGGGCGACACCAGCAGCTTTTGGATTTGCTTTTATCTCTGCCTGCCTTACCCCACACATTGAAAATTGCCATGCATAGCAGCCAGCCTGATGTGGAAAGTGTCGATGCCCTGCGCTGGCTGGTTCCTTGCAGACCAATTTCCTCACCGTTAATTTACGTCGCACCATTAACCACCACCACCACTGCCACTATCACCACCACCATCACAGCGAGCGCTCCGACTTCTTTCCCGACCCCGAGGTGGACCCACGCTTCAGCGCCAAGCTCAGCGACTACCGGGGCTCGGGCTACGACCGCGGGCACATGGTGGGTAGATGGGTGGGTGAGTGCGGCTGCGGCTGCGGCTGCAGCGGTGGTTGCCGCTGCGGAGGGCAGATAATTGGGCGCCCATGGCAGCGCGGCGGGCGGGCTACATGTTACATGTTACATCGCCACCGGTACGGGGGGTGTCATTAAAAGCCAGGGGGGTACAGACACATTCGTTACCATCGCTTTTAGTTGGAGTGAGTTAGCCGGTTAGCCCTGTGCCCAAAGAGCCTGGACACGTAATCGGCCAACTCTTTGGGAGGTGCCATGTACATGTACTCCGCCATACTGCGGGTCGAGAGGAGCAATCTCTCCTCAAATTCCGCTCTAATGGCGAGGTACTCGCGGCCTTCCGTAAAGACATGCATTTCGTCCTCCTCGCATGCATCTACCGTGCCGTCGCCCCGCACGTGAATGCATAGCCTGCAAACCCTCTCCCCTCTTGCCCGACCTGCCGGTTGGTTGGGCTGCAGGGAAGGCGTGTTGACATCATCGTGCCGTCAAGGCTGGCGCATCTAGGTATTCACTGCCCCATAGCCAGCTAACTTCCGCCCTCCTCACCTGTGCCATGTGGCTGCCTTCTACCTGCCGCCGCCGCCGGCGCCCCCCAGGCGCCCGCCGCCAACCACAAGGACAGTCAGAAGGCCATGGACCAGACCTTCAGCCTGGTCAACATCAGCCCTCAGGTGCGGATGCGGGTGGCAGTGCGGAGTGGTCGTGGCCGCGGTGGTTCTACGGCTATCCACGCAGGGCTATGGTGACGGATACCGCTGGGAAAGCACATTCAAATGTGGGCGGAAGCACTACCATGTGGATGTGCACCACCTGTTGCCCCCCTCCCCCCCCCCCCCCCCACCACCACCACCACCACCCACAGGCCGGCAAGGGCTTCAACCGGGACTATTGGGCTCGCTTCGAGCGCTTTGTCAAGGAGCTGACGGGTGCGGAGGCCTGGGCATCTGCACGGGGGGGGGGAGGGCAGGGATAGGGTTTCCCATCGCGGTGCTTGAGGCACAGTAGCTTGCCTAATAAGACGTGCAGCTGAATCGTCTGCCGGCAAACAACCACCCGTTATCACTTTATTTATCGTATTGGATGCCGCTGATGCCGCTGATGCCATGGCCTACCGCTCTTCGCCTCACTCTGCCTCTCCACCCACAGACGTGGCGGGCAATGTGTACGTGATCACGGGCCCGCTGTGGCTGCCCACGCAGCAACAGGCGGATGACGCGGCGGCGGCGGCTGGCGGGGCAGGGGGTGCTGCCAACGGCGGGTCGTCATCCAAATGGACGCTTACACACGACTGGATTGGTAAGCAAGCTAGCTGCAGCCATGCTCGCACACATTTTGCGCACTTAGGTCAACCGGCAGGTGTGGTTATGCCATGTGCTCCATGCGCAATACAAGTGGCACTGCGCTTGCCATATTTATGTTGTGCGTTGTGCGGTGCAGGCAAGCCGCCGGGCTTGGTGGCGGTGCCGACGCATTACTACAAGGTGTGTGTACGGCAGAGTGATGAAGTTGGCACCGGACCATGTGGATGTACAGGAGGACCTACAATGCTGGCGTGGGGAGTGTCCGGACCAGCTATCCCATGTGCCAGTCAACCACATGCACGCTATCCCATGTGCCAGTCAACCACATGACCGTGTAGCACTCTAACAGCGTGTAATGCTCGCAGGTCGTTCTGGCCGACACGCGCGGCGACAGCGGCGACGCCAAGCAGCCACCGCGCGGCAACAAGCAGCCGCTGCCGCGTGGCACAGTGGGTGTGGGCGCGTTCGTGATGCCCAACGCGCCCATCGACCCGCGCACGCCGCTCTCCGCCTACGTGGTGCCGCTTGAAGACCTGGAGCAGGTGTGTTTACGTGCGCGTGTAATCATCAGAGGAGGGCTTGTTTGAGCAGAGAGGAGGTGGGGTGAAGGGGTTGTGGATCTAAAATGCAAACGGTGAGCCGGGCTGGGGATGCGGGATCTTGGCAGCCGCCGTGTTGCCGCCTTACCGGGGCTTGAGAGCGCGGCTATCGGCTCACAGGTGGCCGGCACCTCCTTCTTCCCCGAGCTACTGGGCGATGCACGGCGGCGCGAGGCGGCCGACGTGGCGGCGGCGGGCTGGCGGGCGGCGGGCATGTCCCAGCTCAAGCCATTCGAGCGACTCACCATGAAGCAGGTACGTGTGGATGGGGCGTGCCAGAAGACAGGGGCGGGGTGCTTTCGGTCCTAAGGCCTGGAGGCCATGACCGTTGCGACTGTGCATGTGTATTATTATGTATCACCGCTTATGTGTGGTGTGTATAACATAGCACCCTTGCACTCCTTCCGCGCTGTTCCCAGGCCTTTGCGGCGCTGCCGCCGCCCGCGTCATCCATGACCATCGATGTGGAGGCCTCTACAACCAGCGCCAGCAGCAGTGCCGGCAGCGCCGCTCAGGCGCCGAAGCCGCCTAAGACGCCGGTGGGCTCGGGCGTGGCTCACATCTGCGAGGTCAATGCCTGCAGGCTGCCGCCCACGGACTTCTTCCAGCGGGGTAGCGGAGGCGGCGGAGGCGGCAGCGGAGGCGGCGGTGGTGGCAGCCGTGGCAGCAGTGCCCCCTCCTCACCTCGCTCGCCGCGTTAGGACGAGCCATGGCGATGGGAAAAGCTTCAGCCTCGCGACCAGACCTGGGCATGTCACCAACATAGGCGCAGTATGGTGCTCGCTTGGTTGGGGCTGAGGGTATGATCAAGGGTGGCATGCCCTGGGGTGGGACACGTCCGTCACCACCGTCGGTAACGGATGGGATTTGTGCTGACGCTGGAAGGAAGGGGGACCGGACCGCGTGCTGCAGGGGCTCGCCTGCGCATGCGTGGCTACGAATTCATGCAATGCCATTCTCCAAATTGGGGAGACTTAGGAACAATAGCGGAGAGGGCGAAAGCACAGCCACCGCCTTCACCGGTTTCTGACAAGCGTCGGTATCGCAGTCATAGCTTCGCCGCAGACACGAAGCGGGCCTCTGGGGAGAGGCACCGCGTTTGTCGAATGGGGCGCAAGAAGGCTCAGTGCAACGAGTGGATGCAGAGCCCTGGTGTACGATTCTAGGGAAGCGGGGCCGGCAACGGGATTGTGACACGAACACGCGCGACTAGGTCGGTCGGGGACCTCGTTGTTTGTGCAATTCCATAAGCTCCTAGTGTAGAACTGCTACCTTGTGAGTGCAACACGCGAGCCCTTCCTTCGCCAAGACTCGAGTTTTGCAAATGCGCTAGTAAATAGACGAACTGCACCGCCGAGCCCCAAGCAGTGAAAGATGGAGATATACTATACAACCAAGATATCGGGGAGGGCTGGCGTCATTGCTGGCTGGTCAAAGGCAAGCCAAGGACGCGCGGCTTCGAGTCGACCACACAGCACTCTTGCGGAAGCGCTGTCGCGATTTCAGTATTCTGGAAACTTTGAATGAGTTGAAGCGGGGGTCTGCTGCACTGCATTTGCAAAGAGGTCCAACTTCGCCCTTGGCATGTGCACTGCAGGCTCCGGGCTACCAGTCGCTTCTCGCGGTTGCGCTCAGTCCTAATGCAGTCGGAATCTATAACGAGGAGGTGCGAACGTCGAATATGAATGGGGAGCCGAGCAGTTGGCACTAATTTAGCGTCGTGCGGTCTGCAGGGCCGCCCGCTGGACCCTAACAACGAGGCGAACATTAAGAATGTCCGCGGCACGGAGTGCGCGAAGATAGCGTGGCACCCGCTGCTGCCACTGCTGGCCATCGGGTGGAAGGATGGTGAGCGGCTGCGCTGCTGGGGGAGGGACTCTTGGTGCGGGCATGGGGTCTTGGACAGTCATGCTTGCCGTGCGCGTCCTGCAACGTGCTGGGTGCAGTTTCGTGTGAGGAGGTGCACAGGCCCCCGAAGGATACCGGACAGCGCTGGAAAGCGTGCCTGGGAATGGGTGCAGGGCCCGCCCACGGGGCCCGCCCTTCCGGCATTCCCACACCTCCAGGCCCAAACGCTTTGGCATTTTTTGCTTGGGCTCAGCACGTTAAGTGCTTTGGGACGCTTTAGAGCTGTCAGCATGTTTCGTGGCTGCAGGCGCCATCTCGTTTTGGAACGCGGAGGAGCGGAAGCTGGAGGAGGACAGCAAAATCCACCGAAACACAATCAGCAGCATGACGTGGACGGCAAGCGGAGACCGACTCATCACGGGCGATGAAAACGGACGCGTGAGCTTGGACTCTTGAGGGCGGCTTGCGACTTGAACTGCTTACAGTCGTCGGGGGAAGAGCTGGGGGTCGGCAAGGGGGCTGCAAGTGTGGAATCCCGCCACCCCCGCCAGGTGGCTAGTCACTGTACTGCATTGCGCCTGGGCGGGCGTGGCGTGGCGAAGTGGGCGGCATGCCGCTGCCAGGCTGCGTCCTCAGCCAACGCACCCCAGCTTCTTGCTGGTCATGCTCGCGGGTCCGCTGCTGGACGTAGGGCTGCTTGTACCCGGCGGAACGTGCCGCTCGCGCGTGAAGAGACACCGACACCAAACCACCCGGTCTGCTGGCACCTCCCCCAACAGATATCCATGTGGAAGACGGACCGCCTCATGCGACCCATCCATGTGGTGGCCTACGACGAGCCGGGTGCCGTGATCCGGCACACGGTGGTGGGGCTGCCGGAGGAGATGCCCGACACCAACAGTCAGGTGCGTGGCGAAGGGTAGGGGGGCGTCATGAGGTGGGGACGGGAGGGGGGGGCGGGTTGGCTGGAGCCAGAACCGGGGTTTGGAGCGGCAGCTCACACAGGCTGGCGGACTGGAGGCCGTGCCGTGCCATGCCAACAGGCGAGGCTGGTCCTGCTGGACATGTACTCGCAGGGATGACACGGGTGCTCCTGGTGGGGCGCAGTTTAGGCGTTGACGTGCGGTGTTAGCGGCCATGAAGGGCGCTACACATGGCGTGCCTGTGGCATGCGCACATGTCTCTGCCTTTAACTCGTCTTTGTTACCCCCGTTGCTTTCCACCCCACCTCAGGTGGTGGTGGCATTCTACGTGGCGGACGCGCAAGAGCGCGCCGTGGTCAAATGGTGCAATGACCAAGGCTACAGGTGCGACCAGGCCCGTGTTTGTGGGGGGGGGGCGCACATCTACATTAGCGCGGTGGTCTTGGCCTCTGCCCTCTACCTATCCTGCGGACGGCCCTTGGCGAGCATGCTCCGCCCCAAACCCGCCGCTTTACGCTGACCTCTACCCCTTTCATGTCCTCCTTTCCGCCCCGCCCCGCCCCACCGCCCCGCCCCCTCCCCAACAGCGGCGTGGTGGTGGAGATGCAGGAGGCGGTGCACAGCCTGGTGCACTACCCCGAGCGCGACCAGCTGCTGGTGGTGGGCAGCAGCTGCACGCTCAACGTGTTGACGCGCGATGAGCAGCTGGGCACCTGGATGACCGCCTCAAAGATGAAGTTCGCCACCGGCACCGGGGAGGCGGCCACGGGGCTGCAGGTGGGCGGTGGTGGTGTTGGGCGGGATGTGGAGGGCATGGGGGGAGGGTGGGCGAAGCCCAGAACACAAGAGCCTCTACCGCATCCCAATGTCACAAGAGGGGTGTGGGCGATGAGGGGATGGGGGATGGGGGAAAGGGCGCGGGAGCGATGGGCGTCTAAGGAGTCTAGCCCGGTGGCCTCAAGCCGCGCGGTGATGCTGGGCTCGGGTGGCTGGGGTGTGACCTTACTCTTCCGATACCTGCCACCCATGCCGACGACACCACAACCGACCTCTGCCCGCCTGGCTGTGCGGCGGTTTGTCGCTCCACTCACCAGGTGGCGTGGGCGGGCAACCACACGCTGGCCAGCGCCAGCGAGAAGGACAACGTGGTGCGCATGTACAACTTTGACACGGAGGACAACTACGTGCTCAACCTGGAGCAGGACAGCGGCCTGGTCAGCCGCGTGGTGTGCCTGGCCTATGACGAGCGGTGAGGGGCGGGAGGAGGCGGCGGAGGAGGGGGCGGAGGCTGGAGGCCGGGGGCCGGAGGCCGGGCTTGGAGGTAGAAGTTGGGATTTGGGGTGGTTCATGGCTTTGAACCAAATGGGGGTGAGAGGTGGCAAGCGTGAGAGGTTGTGACAGGGAGCAGGGGCTATATGGACCGGGGCGGAGCAAGCTCGCGCGGTCACGAGCGCCGCACAGCTTGCGCCCCCTCCTCCAAGCACGGCCGGCTCACGGTGTGCGCCTCCCCATGCACGGGACATGCCGCGGTGACGATAGTCCTCTCTCACCGCCCCGCCCCGCCCCCGCCTCGGCACATGCAGCTACAACCTGCTGGCCGTGGGCACCACCGACGGCCGCGTGATGATGTACAAGTACAACCAGCCCAACCTGAACCTGGAGCCGGTGCTGGACTTCTCCAAGTGCTGGGAGATGCAGCCCGCCTTCTTCGTGAGTGCGGGCCGCGGACCGCGGAGACGCTTGCCGCAGTGGAGCGGGCACAGCGTCGATGGCATGCGCGCCTGCGCGCGTGGCGGGTGCCCTGCTTTTTTTGTTTGATGTGAGCCGCTGGCGGTTCTCCTGACTGTGTATGCGCGTGTATGGTATGTGCGTCGTGGGCCGTTGTTCACAGGTGGGCAATCGCGCCCTGGCCATGGAGTGGGGTCCCTTCCCCCGGCTGATGGTGGTGGCGTGCAACGACGCCATCAACGTGTGCCGCAAGACCATGCTCAGCTACAAGTACCGCGACGGCGTGGCCATCATGCAGGTGGGGGTTGTGGTTACCAGGCCCAACTAGACCAAACCAAAGGAAGCAGGGGTGATGAGCGTCGGCACGCGTGCCGCCTGTGCCACTGCTGCTTTGTTGCCTGTCTGCATGTAGCTAGGGTACGTGCTGCCCCAATGTGCAAGGGATGTGGGGATCTGGATCACTGACCGCTGCGCACCAATCCCCGCACCAACCGTACCATCCCCCTGCAGGTGGCTGTGGACCGTGTGGTGTTGGAGAACCTGGAGGTGGAGCCGCAGCGCGCGCCCGGCCGGCTGCAGCTGCAGGTGAGGCGCGCAGCAGGCGCCGGGGCGTGGGCCGGGAGGGGTGGGCGGGAGGCGTGGGCGGGAGGGGATGACCAGCACCACCAAACCTGGGTGCGGGAAAGGATGAAGGATAGCAGGCGCTGCGCCGCCCTCATCTTATTTCTCTCAGCTCTGGTTCGGTCCAGCTCAATACCAATAGCTCATCGCCCCCACGCTCACATTTTGCTCTCTCGCCCATGCCTCCCCCTCCCCTCCCCTTTCTCCCCTGTCCCCCCAGGACATGCAACTGTTGGGCCTGGACCTGAGCAAGGGGCTGCTACTCGTGTGGGACGGCGAACGCGCCGAGGTGTACAAGGTGACGGAGACCAACGACATCATGCCCGCCTCCCAGTTCGAGACCACCAGCCGCTGCATGGCCATCAACAACGACTCCATCTACCGCGCCGCAGATAACAAGGTGGAGGTCGTCAACATGGCCGGTGAGCGAGCGGGTGGAGTGCGTGGGGTGGGTCGGGGTGGGGTGGGGTGGGGTGTTCATTCCAGAAACCAAAAGCGAAACGACCAAGAGAACCGGGGTGGGGTGGGGTGGGGTGGGGCGGGGTGGGTTGCGGTACCGATCGGGACGCAGGCCGCGGGCGGGCGAGCTGCAAGCCGTCTGCAGGCCTTTGAGGTTGACTAGGCCTGTCGGGTCGGGCCCTGGGGCTGCTTCCGAGGCTGCGGCTGGGGCCGGGGCTGCTCACCTTCACCCAACCACCGTGCCTAACCGCCCACGCAACGCCCCGTCAACTTGCACAACGGCAGGCACGGTGAAGCAGACGCTCATGTTCGACGACAACCACGGCTCGCCCACCGCCATGGACGTGGCGCGTGACTACCTGGCAGTGGTCACCAGCGCCAACACCGTGCGCATCCTTAAGGTGGCCGGCCGCGAGGCCAAGCCGCACGCCGGGCCAGGTGAGAGAGGAAGATGGAGCCGCGCAGGGTGTGCGTCAGCCGGGCTGCGCTGTTCGATGCACGGTAGTCCAGACGCGGGGGCAGCGGGGCGTTGTGTGGCCCGCTCCCGTGCTGCAGTGTAAGTGCCCTTGGCTGTTCGCTGCCTCCCAGCCGGTCTGTCAGCCCCAGCTCCGCAATCAGCCCAGCTCTGCCGTTACAGCGTAGGCCGTCTAGGCCGACTGCTAACTGCACGCCTTGCTTAAATCCTCGCTCGGCCCCTGCTGTCGCCCTGTGGCCATGTCACCATGCTGCCACCTGCAGCCCCGCTGTGCCCGCCCGAGTACAAGGACTGGAAGGTCATGGCCATGCGCGCCAACGGCAACGGCAACCTGGTGGCGGCGCTGGTGGTGGGGCCGGAGCCGGCGCGGGCGGTGCGGCTGGTGGTGTGGTGCGGCGAGACCAACACGCACCACGTGCACGACTTCACGCCCGAGGGCCGCCAGCCCGTGCAGCTCATGTTTGACACCGTGGAGCCCAAGCTGCTGGTGGTGCAGTGCACGGTGAGAGGCGGGGGAGGGGGTAGTTCACTCCAGAAACCAAAAGCCAAGTGGGGGGATAGGCACTGGGGTGTGGGATTGAGGCATGGACGTGGGGCCAGAGCTCGCCAGGACCAGCCGAAGATGGGGTTACATGGGCTCGGGTGCGGCGAGTAAGGCAGCATGCCGTCGTTGCGGTCTGAGTGTTTAGGCCAAGCGCGCCCGCTTACCCAACACCTGGCGCGCCAGCGCCCGTGTGTGTTAGAGATCACAAGGGAGAGAACAGCAGACATAGGACAATGTGGCCCCGGAACGCCCGTGTGTGTGTGTGTGTGTGTTGGAGATCACAAGTGAGTGTGTGTGTGTGTCGCAGCCGGTGTTCACGGAGGCCAGCGTGGAGGAGCGGCCGCACGGCGACGCGGCGCACGTGGTGGACTGCGCCATCATCTTTGTGGACCCGGACAAGGGCATCCTGCTGCAGGTGCGTGGGCCGGCAGCGGGGGACGGGGGCCGGAGATTGATGTAAACCCAGACCAAATCGTACCGAGTGGGTGAGGTTCGGGCGGGGCTGGCGTGTCCGTGCCGTGAGGATGGAGTATGGGGAAAGAGCGACCAAGGCGTGGCAGGTACTGGCCTCGCGAGTTCGTCGTTTGCATTCGAAGTGTGCAAGCAGTGGGCATACTATCTGGTAGCGTATCCCCAAAGCCAGCCCCTTTACCCGTCCGCCTACCCGTTTGCCCCGCCCTGCCCGCGACGACCCGCAGGAGTACCAGCCCATCCACACGGGCGGCGCCACCGCCTGCATCGGCTCCTGCGCACCCTACCTGCTCACCAACAAGAAGAGCATGGTGCAGCCCGCGCCTGGCTCGGGCGCCTTCCAGCCCTTCACCAGCAACGTGTCCAAGGCCATCATGACCAGCTTTCAAGGCATGCAGGTGTGCAGGCAGCGGACCGGGCGGGAGACTGGGGATGCAGGCGGGAGACCGGGGCTTGGGGACACAGCAAGGGGGCCTACAGTCGAGACAGTGGAGGGTGCTGAAGAAAGTGAGCGAAAGTGTCTACCGGCGCACATGCGGGGTGGCGCGTGAGGGCGGTGTTGCGCGACAGCCCACGCCTGTTGTGGACCTCGCCGGTAGCGCAACCTGCGGCGCCACAGCAACCAGCACAATCTGGAGGTGTGCACACATGCTGACACATGGCTGGCGCCTGCCCCCAACCACGCTGCCCCCACAGGACTCCGACGACAAGACGCGGCGCGCGCTGCTGGACTTCTCCTTCAACCTGGCCACCGGCAACATGGACGAGGCGTTCCGCAGCGTGAAGGCCATCAAGAACCCGGCGGTGTGGGAGAACATGGCGCACATGTGCATTCGCAACAAGCGCCTGGATGTGGCGGGTGAGCCGGGCCGGGCCGGGCCGGGCCTCTGCAGCCGGGCCAGGATGGGGCATCACTACATGTGTTGGAATCACACCTATGAAGAGACCAAATCGCGCTGCGAAATTGCGTGGCATGTGCCTTGTGCGAAGGCCCGGGTGTGTGCCCTGACCTGTCCCCGTCTTCCCGTGGGTCCGTCCGGCGCCGCAGAGCACTGCCTGAGCAACATGGAGCACGCGCGCGGCGCCCGGGCGCTGCGTGAGGCCAAGTCCATCGAGGAGGCGGACGCGCGTGTGGCCACGGTGGCGGTGCACCTGGGCATGATCGAGGACGCCAAGAAGCTCTACATCGCCTGCGAGCGGTGGGTGGACGGCAGTAGCAGGAGCAGCAGTATGAACGGGGGGCGGTAGCGATGCGTGGGTGCAGGGCAAGCCTAACGGGTGGGCGGAATCAGAGTGAAGGCGAAAAGCAGGGCGTGGGCAGCATGTCTGACTGGCGTCTTCTGTTGCTGCCGCCTCTCTGGACATCGGCACTTCTTTTTACGGTATATGATACACCATCCATGGATGGTTACCTCCACCCCCTGTACCTGTACTGTACCTGTGTACCTGGCTACGCCTTCTCCTTCTAACTCTAATGCATGTAACCCCCCGCGCTCTGTGGTTCTGGGTTCTGGGTTTGCAATTGTCGCTTTGGTTTATGGAATGAACTACCCTCCCCCTACACACACAGATACGATCTGCTGAACCAGCTGTACCGGGCGTGTGGCCAGTGGGACAAGGCCCTTGAGGTGGCGGAGAAGAACGACCGCATCCACCTCAAGTCCACGCACTACGCCTACGGCCAGGTGCGGCGCCGCTGCTCCAAGGCACATTCAGGGGGCTTTCGCATGGGCGCATGGCCTTGGGCTCGGTGGTAGCTGTTGGGCTGTTGCAAAAAACGTTCTTTTTTGCCCTGCCACGCGTGCAGTTCATGGAGCGGCAGGGCGACGTGGAGGGCGCGCGCAAGCACTACGAGGCGGCGGGCTGTGGGCTGGTGGAGGTGCCGCGCATGCTGTTCGAGGCGGAGAAGTTCACGGAGCTGCAGAGCTACATCCAGGTGGGGGCTGCATGGGGCCTGGGTGGGGGCTGCAGCGGCTGCAAGGGGCGGGGTGCGGGGTGCGGGTGCATGATGTGGGACATGGGGGGGGGGGGTTCCATGCATGTTAAATTAATGGAGGAGATGTAGACAGACGATGCGACACAGAAGGCGTACCGATGACCAGAAGGTGTAGTCGGCTCCGGCGGACGACGGCGACCCCCGTTTTAATAGGTTTGCTGCCTAAGAAAGTAGTTGCTCAGGTGATCCGTGTATACGTCAAGTGGTAAGTCGTGTAATGGCTCAGAAAAACGCGAATACCTCGACGCATGTACGTGCCTCGCGCGCGCGCTGCTGGACTTTCCTATACTGAACGCCTTACTCACCTGGCGCCGCATAGAGCAAGCGCCACACCACGCGCCGCGCCGGATTGCATGCGTTAGCAGGGCAGCGAGCAGGGCAGGTCAGGTGTGGCGCAAGGCAGGGGACTGCCGCTTCTGGCATAGGCGAAGGAGGCGCGGGTGTGCTCATCAGGCCCCATGCAATGGATACACACGGCAGCTGTGTGTATTGTGCAAGCGCTGCTCTCGGTGTGCGCTTGCTTTACCGGGCGCACCGCACCAACGCACATCACGCACATGCCCCCACTCGGTTGGTGGCTTTCGGTTCTGGGGTGAACCAACCCCCCACACCGCGCCTATATGTGCACCCACACCTGCACCCACACCGCCCAACAGGCCAACGACAGCCGCGAGCTGATCCTGTGGTGGGGCAAGTACCTGGAGAGCCTGGGCGAATACGCCAAGGCGCTGGACTGCTACCGCAAGGCCGGCGACTCGCTGTCCATGGTTCGCATCCACTGCTTCCAGCGGGACTGGAAGTCGGCGGAGGACGAGGTGGGGGCGGGAGTGGGCGAGTGGGCGTGAGGGGGGCGGGCGGGCGGGCGGGGTGGATGTGAGGGCCCGGAGGGCGGCGGAGGTTAGGGTTGAGGGGTCGCACCTCCGGGCGGAAGGAGCAGAACTGGAAGAGGCTGCTTACGCAAGCGAGCGCAGTATGCGTTGTTGCGACGGTGGACTGACTGTGGGGTACCCACCACTACGCCCCCTCCCCACCACCACCAACACACACACGCACACGCACACACAGGTGACCAACAGCGGCGACAACGCGGCGGCCTTCCACCTGGCGCGCCAGTACGAGGCGTCCGGCCGCATCCCCGAGGCCATCCGCTACTACACGCTGGTGGGAGATGCCGCATGAGACACGGGCGGGCGGGTGGCGGGCTGGGCCACGGAGTGCTGTGCTGCTGTGGTGGGGATGGAAGAAGGGATGGGGCAAGGAAACGAAAGGGAAGGGTCATTGGGCCGGCTCCTTCGCCCACACTCCCTCCCCGCCCCTGCCCCCGCGCCCCCCCTTCCCGCCCCCCTCAGGCCAAGCGCTACAGCCACGGCGTGCGGCTGGCCAAGACGCACGAGCTGGACAGCGACCTCATGAACCTGGCGCTCAAGTCCACGCCCGCCGTCATGATCGACACGGCAGACTACCTGTTCGCCAAGGTGCGCGCTGGTGTTCAGGAAGTCGGGAGGGAGGTGAACCAGCAGCGCGTTGCGTGGAGGACCAAAGTGGCGTTTGCATAATAGGCGGCTCAGGCCTCGGGCCTGAAGTTACTCCAACCACCAAAACCGTCGATCGCATTCTGACTTTACAGGGCCAGCACGAGAAGGCCGCCACACTGTACATGAAGGGCGGCAAGCTGAGCAAGGCGGTGGAGATGTGCTTCCAGGCGCAGCTGTTCGACGTGCTGCAGCACATCACAGACGACATGACGCCCGAGAAGAGTGACCCCAACCTGTACAACAAGTGAGCGACTGCATGACCACCTGCATTGCGCACACATGCGCGACGCGTGTAGTAACTCGGTTTGGGGGGCTGGGCGTGCATGACTGCATGAGAATGGGCGGGGTGGGGCGGGGATGCTGGGTCCCGCGCTCCCTTGCTCACGCGGTGTGGTGGGGCCGTGCGGCTGCTGCCCCGACGCAGGTGCGCCGAGTTCTTCATGGGCTTCGGCCACAACGACAAGGCCGTCAAGATGCTGATCGCGGCGCAGCAGTACGGCCGCGCGCTGGAGCTGTGCGTGGAGCATGACGTGTCCATTACCGAGGTGGGTTAGATGGGTGGACGGGTGGGTGGACGGGTGGATGGGTGGACGGGGGCCCGGCAGAAGAAGTCACGGCGTCCATGGCAGCGCAACACCCACACCCACACACGCCTGTCCTCAATTTTGTTGTTTGCGGCTCTGACGCCTGTAACGTGTCTCCATGCACTGCGACCGATGCCGACGGCTGCAGGAGATGGCCGACGCCATGACGCCGGACAAGAACGCGTCGGTGAGCGCGGACGAGCGCAACGCCGTCATCTGCCGGATTGCCAAGGTGGCCAAGCGCCAGGGCAACTTCCAGCTGGCGGCCAAGAAGTACACGCAGGTGCGTGTGCGTGTGCGGGCGCGTGTGCGTGTGGGTGTGGGTGTTGGTGCGCAGCGTACGTGGTGCATGAGCCGCTTGGGGGGGAGTGCGCGTGATGGCGTTTCCACTCATATGACGGACGCTCGTTTGCGTATGCACTCGACGTCCAAAACGGCACGTGCCATGCGGTGTGTGCGCTGTGCAGGCCGGCGACAAGGTCAAGGCCATGAAGGCGCTGCTGCGCGGCGGCGACGCCGAGAAAATTATCTTCTTCGCAGGTGAGCACGCACTTCCAGACCTGCTGGTTTATCTTATTTCCCTGCAAGGATGCACGGCATGCCCCGCTCGAGTTCAGGACGAAACATACACGCATCTAACCGACCATCCAATTGGCAATTGATGCACCAATTGACACATCAACCAACTCAACCAACCGCAGGCGTGTCGCGGCAGAAGGACCTGTACCTCATGGCCGCCAACTACCTGCAGACGCTCAACTGGCACTCCGACCCCGAGCTCATGAAGCACATCATTGGCTTCTACACCAAGGCCGGCGCCTGGGAGAGCCTGGCGGCCTTCTACGAGGCGTGCGCGCAGATCGAGGTGGACGAGTACCGCGACTACGAGAAGGCGCTGCAGGTGGGGGCGTGGGAGCAGGCGAGCTGCGGGGCAGGCGGTGGGCGGGCAGGTGGGGCGGGTCCAGTGTCGCTGCGATTAATGGAGTGATGCATGCGGGGGCAGTGCCGTGGGCCAGCAGCCACCCACATGAGCCGGCCGCACAGCCGGTCGCCCATACATCTCACCCCGAAATCCCAGTCCCAGTCCTCCTCACATATTTTTCACAACAACCCATACTTTTGCCCAGGCCATGCGTGAGGCCGCCAAGTACGTGGCCAAGTCCAAGAACGACGACCGCGACGCCCGCGTGGCCGCCATCAACGACCGCATCGCCGTGGCGGAGCAGTTCGTGGCGGCGCGGCAGCTGATCGGCAGCAACCCGCAGGAGGCGCTGCGCGTGTGCGAAGAGCTGCTGCGGGCCATCCCGCCCGACAGCCAGGTGTGTGTGGGGGGGTGGGGGGCGCGGGGCTGTCAAGGTTCACTCAAATGCGTAGCTGGCAAGGCATTGTTGCAGATGGAGGCAGGGGCGGGCAGGCGCATGCATGAGGGAAGCCGGTGCATGCGGCCGGGCGACTGGCGGAAAGTGGGTTGGCTGCAAGCTTGGGATCTGATCTGGGTTGTAGTTGGGTTGCTGCTGCAGTGTATTGTAGTGAGCAGGAGGGTCACTCACGGGTGTGTAGCGGTCCAGCAGTGAGGAACTGTAGTGGGTGGAGGGTCTGGTGGGCAAGCGCATGCGGGTGGGCTGGCATGACGAGGGCGCGCTGGTGGTCAAGGGTGCAACGGCAAGCGTGGGGCTTTGGTCTGGGTTTTAGAGGCGTCGCTGAAGTGGAGGTAGAAGTGTGATGAGGAGAGTGCTCAAAGTAAAGCCGGGTAGCAAAGCCGGTATGTTGCGGTCCATGTGTTGGCGTGCCTCTTTATTCCATCATCCACTCCTCAGCCCCAACGGCTCTGTTGATTATGACGTGTGCGACATGACATCCCCCCCATTGGGTTTGGTTGAGTTTGGGCTGGTACGACCACACACACCCCCCTCCCCTCGCACACCCGACACAGGACCTGGAGGCGGGCATCCGCATCGGCGACGTGTATGCGCTCATGGTCGAGTACTGGTGAGCGTGGGTGGGCACGAGGGCGTGGTCGGGGGCAGGCGGGTGTTCGGAAGGCGGCTAGGGATGCTTGCCTGGTGCTAGGTTTGCGTCGCCTGGTCCGGTGGCGCTGGAGCCTGACCATGAGCACTCATGTCTTTTTGCGCCCCGTAGTCACGGTCTTTCGTGTAGCGCAAGCGCATGCACAACGTAGCAAGCGGCGTAACCGTGCACTAGCCTGTTTTCCGGGGCCCCAAGGCCCCCGCCTCCCCTTCCCACTCAAATACGCGCACCATCCACCCGCCCTCGCAGGTACGAGGCGCGCAACCCCAACGAGGCCTACAAGGCCATCGAGGCCATGCGGCGGCGCGGCATCATCCTGTCACCCTACCTGGACACGCGCATGGTGGAGGACATCTACCGCAGCCTGGGCGTGGCGACGGACATGGCGGAGGAGCGCCGCGGACCCGCCGACTTGGGGCTGCGCGAGAGCGACGCCGGCGCATTCGTGGAGGAGGAGGTGGCGGACGACGATGACTAATGCGGGGGCCAGGGGTAGGGCTAGAGCTGGCTAAGGAGCAGCAGGGCTGCGGAGTTGGGGTGTCCTGGAACAAGAGCGAGGCGGAAGGGATGATGTGCTTCAGACCTTGAGCTGCACATGAACGGTGAAGGGCCGGAAGGGCCTGTGCGCAAATCCAGTACAGAAATACCCATGTATATATGTGAGCGATTTGACTTTATCCACATGCCTGCTGTAACATGCATGCAACGCGATCACGGGTTCAACTTGCGCGCTTCCCAAGGTGCTTCCTTCCTTGCGTATTCCAGTGCAGTGCATTGGGGCTTGGGGCCCTGCCCACGCACAGTACACCTGAGTACGGCAGGCATGGGTTGGAGACATGAAGCCATGATCATGAAGTAGCTGCGAGCCGAGTGACGCTGCCTTCTGTGCCATTACCAGGGAACTTCTGCCACATACTGCGCCAGCCCGTGGGTGCCGTGGGTGGGCTATACATGACACATGGGACGACGAGGCCTGGCGTGACAAAGCTGGGCCTGGCATATATAACGAGCAACGCACGCCTTACACGAAGACCTTAGCGGTTCGTGTTGACAGGCGAAGCATGCGCTTCGCAGGTTGGGCAGTGGGGATGGGAGCACGGATGGGAGCAGGGGAGGACTTCGGCGATATATCGGTGGCACGAACACGTACGGCCGATGGCTAACTATTTCCGCTGGGGAAACAGTTAACATTTGTTGGCACAGTCTCTTTGCACATGTCTCTCACATAGGTAACCGATACCAGTGTATCTAGGCAACATGCGAGCTCGGTGCGTTCCTCGGCAACGAGCTCGACTTCAAATTCATATGCCTATGGCGATATATGAATGTGACATTAGTAGAGCCGCGCTCTGCATAGCATAACGGGCAGAGCCTGCAACCAGCGGATACAAAATTGCACTGCCCAATAGCAATTAAAGCTCAAAAATGGGTGGCACAGAGTCAAAGCCCAAGAAGATTGAGGATTTTTCGGTGGACCTCACGGCGGTGGCCGGCGCCAACAAGCTGATGCCGGTTATTGGCCGGTGCGTGGGGCGAGGCGGGGGGCGGGGGGCGCGGCGGGCGGGCGGGGGCAGGGAGTGAGGAAGCCGGGTCGGGGGCTGCGAGCGGCGAAGACATTTCATTTGCCTGGGGTGTAGGATTTGTGGCCTAGGCCAGTCAGCCCTGAGGCTGACAGGAGAGCTGGTTTCAAACTGGATGAAACCGTGTAAACCACTGCGTTAGAAACGTCGGATGGGCAGAGCTGAGGCAAACGCTGTCAAGAGCCACCTAGCTCATCCATGCTGCCCTTGCAGAGATGAGGAAACTGCAAGAGTGATCAAGACGCTGTGCAGGCGCAACAAGAACAACCCGTGCCTGGTGGGCGATCCGGGTGAGTCGGGGCAAAGGGGCAGGGGCTACGTTCGGGGCTGCCTGGTTCGTGTCACTGTCCGGTGTAGTCTCTTCCAATCCCAAGGAACTTCAAAGCCCCACACACACACGCCTTTATGAACCATCAATGCAAGCTGCTGCGCGCACGTGCGCGTGCACAGGTGTTGGAAAGACGGCGATCGTGGAGGGCCTAGCGCAGCGCATTGTTGCCAGCGAGGTACCGGACATGCTCAAGGGCGCAAAGATCATGAGCCTTAACATGGTGCGTTCCTGGCTGGGTGCATCTTTTGTGGCATGCTACGAGCCAGCGTGTCTGGCTACTGTGTGCCAAGGGCGCGTGTAGGATGCGTGTAGGATGCATATGCGAGATCTCTCCTCCTTCAGCAGACATGTATAGCGCAAGTGCTGCTGCCATGCATAACCGATGACGCAAGCAAAAATACCATGCGAATCAACAACAGGGCGATGTTGTCGCTGGCGCCTCCAGTCGGGGCGACTTCGAGGAGCGGTAAGCACAGCAGCAGCCGGCACGCACCCATCCAAATTAACTCCCGGACAACCAGGGCATGCGGCTGCTGCGGGCTGGCTGTTGGGGCTGCTGGGGTTTGGTTGCTGTGCTGGTTGGTGGTTCATGGGCTTGGAACTGGAACTGGGCCCAGCGTCGCCGGACCCCGACTGGGGCTGGAACGGGCTGTCCTGTGGTGCCCGGCAGGGAGGTCAGGGGGGGGCAGCATGGGCTTGGGGTGCTCGACCACAGGACCACCCAGTGGCTGGAAGAAGAAGCGCACTTTGATGAACCATGGCCATTCCCCACGCAATGCATAGGCTGAAGAACATCATCAAGGAAGCCAAGGAGAGCGAGGGCAAGACCATCCTGTTCATTGATGAAATGCACATGCTGCTGGCGGCGGGGGCGGGTTCAGGCGGCATGACCGCAGGTGGGTGGGTGGGCGGAGAGCGGCTGCTGTAGCAGGCATCAGGATGCACGAGTGCGTGGAGTGTGCAAGTGCGACGGCTGCCTGCGGTGGGCGGGGTGGAAGGTAGCGCGGCAAATAGTAGAGGGGCATAAAACCCACGCTGACTCCATCCTCTACATCCTCGTGCACCCGTGTCAGCCAACATCCTGAAGCCGGAGCTGGCGCGCGGCGAGATCAAGGTCATCGGCGCCACCACGCTGGACGAGTACCGCACCTACGTGGAGAAGGACCCAGCGCTGGAGCGCCGCTTCCAAAAGGTGGGCGAGGAAATGGCTGAGTACCGCAATACTGCAATGTGTGTGGGCTGGCGTGGGTTTGGAGGAGTCGGGGCTGGGAATTTTACTACATCATCCCATGCCTACCCATGCCTTTTGCCCATGCTACCTGGAATCCTGACCCCGCTGCGCTGACGACTGCGTTGCCGCCCTGGCAGATCCTGGTCAACGAGCCGTCAGTCAAGGACACGGTCAACATCCTGCGCGGCCTCAAAGCCAAGTACGAGGCATACCACGGGCTGTCCATCGCCGACAAGGCCATCCAGCTGGCGGCGGAGCTCAGTGCGCGCTACATCCAGGGCAGGTGCGCTGTTGGGTGAGGGAGGGTGGGTCGGTGGTTGGGTGGGTACTCGTGGGTGGTCTCAATGGTAGGCTGGGAGGCCTGCTGTACGTCTACGCACGAAAGCCCGCCGTCGCCATGCATAGCGCTATCCTCCTTGAGTGTCCCACGTGCGTGCGTGCGTGCGTGCTGCCGGCCGCCCGCCACGCGCACACGCAGGTACCTGCCCGACAAGGCCATCGACCTGATCGATGAGGCGTGCTCCAACGTGCGGGTGATGCAGGACTCCAAGAACGAGGAGGTGAGTGCGTGTGTTAGAGATCACAAGGGAGAGTACTATGAAAGACTTGTGCGTGCGAAGGGACAGGAACGCCAAGCAGTGCGTGTGTGTGCATGTGCGTGTGTGCGTGTGTGCGCGCGTGGCGTGCATCGCAAAAAAGATAGGTGGATGAGCGGGAGTTGGGAAGGTGAGTGCAGCGGTTAACTTAGGCACCCGCCGCTTGCTCGTCGTCAATGGGCACTCGATCGCCCTGCTCCTCAAAGCGCTACCGCGCCTCCGCCTGGTGCAGATGGCGCTGTTGGAGCAAAAGAAGATTCGCCTCGAGGTGAGGCTATCGCGGATATGTGGATTTTGTGTATGTAGCGTCGAAAATCCCGGCACTCACCACCATGCAGCCCTCACGCACGACCTGCCCGCGCCCAGTTGCCGCGGCCGCGTACGCGCTTTCTTACAGCGCAAGCCGCGAGAAGTGAACTTGATGTTGTGGCACATGTGGCTCCGCTGTGTCTTCTCCTCCTCCTCCTCCTCGCAGGTGGAGGCCGCGGCGCTGGGCAAGGAGCGCGACCGCGCCAGCAAGGAGCGGCTCAAGGAGGTGATGCGCGAGCTGCAGGAGGTGCTGGACAAGTACAAGCCGCTGGAGGGAGAGTTCGAGCGGGTGAGCGGGTGGGAGCGGGTGAGGGGTGAGGGCAGAAGTAGGAATCGAAAAGCGAGGCGCGCGAGGTTGCAAACTGGCCGCCCCGCCAGGAACGTTCCCACGGCACTGACGCCGGCTCTAGAGCCATACATGTGATGAAGTCCGCCTCCACAAGCCGGCCGCAGCCCACCTGCTCTGCTGTACCCCGCACTGCACCCGCAACGCCTTTCAAGCCGCCGCCCCTCCATCCGCCCCCCGGGGGTGGCTGGCTGGTTCGGGTTCTTTTGGTCGTTTCGCTTCTGGTTTCTGGAGTAACCTACCCCCCCTCTATCGATCTGCCACCCCTACCTCCGCAGGAGAAGCAGCGGCGCAAGGACCTTGCGGAGCTGGAGCGGCAGCGCGGCGAGCTGGCCAAGTCCGTCAAGGCGGCGCGCGCCACCAACAACCAGTCGGCGGTGTACGCCTACAGCTACGGCGCCATGCACGACCTCAGCGAGCGCATAGAGGACCTCAAGGTGTGGGCGGGATAGGCATGGGAGGGGATGTTGTAGATGCATGCCCATGCTAGACCAAGAAACCAAGCCAGCGAGTGGAGTGCAGGCAAAGGCGACCAATGCAAGGCAGGGGGACGGGATGGGTGTGGGTGGGTGGCTGGGTGGGCAGCAGGTTTGACGGATCGTTCACACCGATCCCAAGTCATGCAGCGCAAAATAGGACCCCGTAGAGTGGGGCGTGGGGGGTTGCGCGGTGAGCATTATGCTGTGTGCGGGTGCGTGCCTGCAGCTGGGGTCGGTGGGCCCATGGATCACGCGCCCAGGCTGCACAAGCCCTCGTGCTCGTGCTCTTTCTGACACAACCGCGCATGCACTCCCTCACCGCGCACCATGCACCACCTCCCTCGCCACCGCCAACCCCACCTCCACAGGAGCAAGGCCAGGACACGCGGCTGATCAGCCAGGAGGTGGGGCCGGAGGAGATTGCGGGCGTGGTGAGCCGCTGGACAGGCGTGCCCATCACCCGCCTCACCACGGAGGAGCGCGAGCGGCTGCTCAACCTGAAGCAGGAGCTGCACAGGTGGGTGGGTGCGTGGCTGGGCGCGTGCGTGCGTGCGGCAGGGGCGGCGTGCGGCAGGGGCGGCATGCTGTGATTCGCAGGTATACGGCGGTGTGTGCTCGAGTGCGGTGGCGGGAAAGGCCATGGGCAGCTTCGCGCATTTGACTGCTCCCAGCAGGTCCGCTCCTTCCAGCCAGCGGTGCAGCCTGGCCCTTGCAACCCAACGCGTGCAGCCACAGCCGCACCTTGCCACCCATGCGTCTTGCCAGGCCATGCGCTTCATCACCCTCCAGCCTCATCTCTCTCCCCTTACAAGCGCACGCACAATTGCAGGCGGCTGGTGGGGCAGGACGAGGCGGTTTCGCTGGTGGCGGACGCCGTCATGAAGTAAGTGGGTGGCGGTGTGTGTGTGTGTGTGTGTGTGTGTGTGTGTGTGTGTGTGTGTGTGTGTGTGTGTGTGTGTGTGTGTGTGTGTGTGTGTGGATGGACAGGAGTCACAGGACCGGTTGGGCGGCTTGGGGCGTAGGTTCGGGGGGTGGGGGCGCAACAACGAACCGACACTGTTGGAGGGCGGGGTTGGTGCAATAGTGGATGGTCTGTGCCGCCCAGTATTGAGGGTCCGATGGGTTTCTTTTGCCGTCATCATGCTGCCGCCGCCCTTACTCGCCGCCGGCTGCCCGCAGGTCTCGCGCGGGCTTTGCTCAGGAGGACCGGCCCAGCAGCTTCATGTTCCTGGGGCCCACGGGCTGCGGCAAGACTGAGCTGGCCAAAGCGCTGGCGGAGACCATGTTCGGCGGTGGGTAAAATGTAACAAGTGGCCATAGAGAGACTCCTACTGGTGCGGAGGTAGTCTCCCGGCACGAATCACGAGCATCACCACCGTCACGTCTCCTTCCAGTCCTCCCCATGTCCTCATGGCGCCTCTCGATCGGCCAGCGGACTCCCGCCTTGGCCCTACCTGTGCTTCACTCACTCAGTTGGTTGGTCCCTAGATACGGTAGCTTCCGCCACAAACTCAAACATGGGAATTGAATTGTCTGTGTAAACGCCGCACCTTCAAATACAAAATTGTCGCTACGCGCACACAGAGGAGAAGTACATGGTGCGCCTGGATATGGGCGAGTACACGGACCGCAACAGCGTGTACAGGCTCATCGGCGCGCCGCCCGGCTTCCCGGGGCACGACGAGGGTGGCCAGCTGACGGAGGCGGTGCGGCGGCAGCCCTACACCGTGGTGCTGTTCGACGAGGTGTGTGCGGAGGGGGTTATGTGTACTTGGCTTGTTTTGGTCGAGCTTTGAGTGAATCTGGGGACGACGGCGGCCTTGCAGTCGTGCCATAGATCCAGCCGCGTGTTTGTTCGCGAGGGTGCTCTGTCCAGTCCACGGCTGCACACCTCGCACTCCTGCACCCTCATCCACGCTTCCTCTCATGCTGGCTGGCGATATGGACGGCGCTTAATGCTTACAATCCTTACCCTGGACCCCTGGCTCTTATCTTAATCACAGTGTGAGAAGGCCGACGAGGCGGTATTCAACACGCTGCTGTCGCTGCTGGATGACGGCCGCATGACGGACGGCAAGGGCCGCACCGTCAGCTTCGTCAACACCATCATCGTCTTCACCTCCAACATCGGCGCGCAGTTGGTGCTGGACTTTCACAAGAACGAGAAGGGTGCGGCGCTGGCCAAGCAGAAGGTGGGCGCGGCATGGGAAACGATGGACTCTCAGTTACTTTTGGTTGGGTTTGAACCGCATTGTGCTCTTGTGGCCCTCCACCCTGTAAGCCGGGCGCCCTCTTCCGAAGTGTGCAGCCCAACCCTTTTATAGACGCGTTGCAATCGTTGTTGACCCAGCCCCGTACTCCATTCACGCACCAGGTTGTTGAGGAGGTCAAGAAGAAGTTTAAGCCGGAGTTCGTGAATCGCATCGACGCGCTTATTGTTTTCGAGCCGCTGCAGCAGAAACATATTCTGTCCATCGCGCGCCTCCTCGAAAAGTCCATAAACCAGCGCCTGCTCAGCCGCGGCCTCCGCATCAAGGTGTGCTCATGGGGGGACGGCGGGAGCGGGGGCCGGGGGCATGCAAGGCAGGTGGCCACGCCACAAGAGCTGTTGGCGCATGCCAAACTTGGATGGCAGTGGTGGTGCGGCGTCGTGAACTGCTTGCCATGAATCATGGGAATTGAGTGAGCTACTTCGATGCATGCCTTCCGGCACTCGACACGACAGATGACGGACGCGGCGCTGGAGTACGTGGTGTCCCGAGCTTACGAGCCCGAGTATGGAGCCAGGTGCGTGGGTGGGACGATGCGTGACGCCAGGTGCTCGCGGAGCCATCGGATGACATGATATGGCGTCCACTTGCACGACTGCACACCTGTTTTGTAACTGCCGCCGCCCCGGTTCGCTGCAGGCCGCTGCGGCGCTGGCTGGAGTTGAACATGGTCACGGAGCTGTCGCGGCGGGTGCTGGCCAAGATGCTGCCGGAGCAGGGCACCATCCGAGTCGACCACTCCAAGGTGAGATGATACCGGTAGCTTGGAGGGTTGCGCGTGAATTGGGAACAGGTCTCTGGGTGCGGGCTATGTGGACGGTTTCGGGTTGCGGGTGCGGGATGGGGCGTTGTTCGGCAATGGTGGTGCCGCCGGGGCAGAGAGCTAGGATGAATGCTGCGGCACGCCTCTCATGGCAGCAGCTTGGATGAACAGAGCTCCTTCCTCATTTACACTGCAGAATGCGGACGGCGGCAAGGAGGGGCTGGTGTATCAAGCACTGCTCGATGAGGAGGAGCTGTGAAAACGCCGCGTCGGTGGGCGTGCAGCTTTGAGGTCGCCAGCCAGGCCCGCCGAGAGGCAGAATTGGCATTGACCGGTTGAGGAGCATAATGTGTTGCCTTGTGAGAGCCCTGCTGGTTGATAAGAGGCCGCGCTTCTGAAGTGAGCGCTGATGCCGTTGGCCGTTACGGCGAGGAAATGTGCCGGCCGCAGGCTCGCAGGGTTGTCTTCAAAGCTGTGTATTACAGTTGAAAATGGTATTCTATTCATTTTGCATTCATGCACAAAGCAGCAGAGTGGCTGCCTGCTGAGAAGCGCAGGCACCCAAGTTTAGGAACTATGCTTGCTCAAGCATTGGTATAACTAAGATAAAGAATGAACTGTAAAGACCAACTGAGCTAAAATGGTGCCCTGGAAGCGGACCGCTGCGGTCGCGCCAGAGGACCCGGAGGCAGGAGACCAGGACGCGGCGAAGGGCGAAAGCAATACTGATAATAACTCTGGAGCCTATCATGTGCCAGCAGCTAAGGGCTCGGAAGCTAAGGCTCCTCCAGCATCCTCAGGGAGCAACGCGCGCACAAGTGGGCCATCCTTAAAGGCTCCGGCATGGCTCTCAAAGAGCTTGAACGGAACGGCGAGGCTTCGCAACAGAGGGCGAGCCGGTGCTCCCGCACCATCCTCGTCCAGCACGCAATCGTCGCACGCTGCCGTCCGCGCGGCCGCTCGTGCTGCTCGGGTGGCTCGCAAGAAGAGTTTGCACATCCGCTCGATGGGCGTCGTCAGCTATGCGCAGGCGCGCCTGAAGCAGGTGTGTTTGTGTGGGCTGATAATAGTGTGTTCCACACGCGCGCCACCCCCGGTTTCATTCAACATCACATGCCTGCCGTGCTGATGCTTCAAGGCAACCGCTTGCTGCCCAATTCCAACACCATCCGTCCATGTTCCGCAGTTCCAGCGGTGGTGGAAGCAGGTGCAGGAGGAGCAGCCCGTCAAAGCGCGTTTCATCCTTTTCCTGTACGGCTGTGTGGACCTGGGGCTCTTCTGTCTGGACATCACCACCGACGTCACCGTGTCTTATGTGCGTGCGTACCGTGATTGCGGGGTGGTCAGTGGATCAGGATGTTCTTTGGGGGGGCCATATGGGGGATACAAGTCAGGCCATTGGCAACAGCACGGGTATAAGGATGCCATACGCTTGGGCCATCGCGGGGCACGGACGCAGGGTGGAAGCGGGTGCCTGGCGCGTTGTGACGCGGTGTGTTGCGCGTGCTGCATGTTAACGGGATATCAAGCGGGAATGGGCCCGCCTTAAGCCGTGCTGTGTGTGTGCTGCTGCGTCGCAGGAGTTGTGGACCAAGGGCTTCAAGGTGTTGGGCGCCCTCACGACCGGTGGGTGGGAGGATAGGCGTGGTTGGCATGGGTCTCGAGCCCTCTTACCATCGGCCACCACTGAGGCCAGTTGTATATGTGTGCACCCACGTCCCCGCCCCTCCCATCCTTGGCCCTCCACCGCTCTCAGGCTTCATCCTGCTGCCCTGCGTCATCACCGTGGGCCTGCTGCTGTTCGTGACCCTGGCCGCGTCCTACGTGGACAACACACGGGAGTATTACGCCAACCTTGACGCGCACCGGGCGCGCACGCGGGCCGGGCAGCAGCTGCAGCTGCAGCAGCAGCGGCAGGCCTCGTCGGTGTTTGCGGGGGGCAGCCAGCGCCTGGGTGGTGCGGGGGGCCCGGGCACCACAGCTGGACTGCACTCGTCCATGGTGCTGGCGGAAGGTGCGGCTAGTGTGCGGGTTGGCGCTGATGCAGTATGGCGGGGCCAGGGCGGGGGGGGAGGGGGGCTCCAGGCGCCAGGGGGAGACTCTCAGGGACGCCAGGATTTGGGCCCACACAGCAGGGCTGCATGGTGGATGCGGTTGCGGCATGGGGCTGCATGGGGCTGCATGGGGCTGCATGGGGCTGCATGGGGCTGCCGGTACTGCTGGTACATGGGCTTGGGCTTGGAGAGCACACATGCATTGAAAGCCCTGGATGCCCTGCTGAGCACCCCCACGAAACCCCCGTAGGCAACGCATCCATGGGATGGCTCAGCGGCCGCATGGCCGTCGAGGCCGCCGGGTCGCTGCTTCTCCTGGACGGACCCTCCGCCGGCGGCGGCGGCGGCGGCGGCGGCGGCAGCAGCAACAGCCCTGCCGCGGCAGGCACCAGCAAAGCCGGCGGCGCGAGCCGCTGGGACGGCGCGCGGCAGCGGCTGGCGGCGGCGGCGGCGCAGAAGCAGGCGGCGGCGGCGCGCGCGGCGCGGCTGCGCAACGGCATCATCTACCTCAACGCCTACGTGCTGATGCCGCTGCTGCTGTTCCCGGCGGTGCTGCTGGGTACGGTGTGCATGGACTGGATCATGCTCATGGACCTGGTGCACCCCGGCGTGCCGCTATATGTGCCGTACATGGTGCGGGTGAGTACGGCAAAGCGTGTATGGCCATGTACGGCGGGAGTACGGTAGCCTCGGTGTACAACAGGGGACAGGAGCGTTACGGCAGCACGAGGAGTGCATGGCAGGAGTATGAGGAACTGCTGCGCGGTGGCCGGAAAAGGCGGCCGTGGGAATGGGAGAGGGCCCGGGGCAACGCTCCCACCGGCTTGCTCAAAACTTTTTTCTTGCGTGGCTAACAAACGCATGCACGCACACACGCGGGCATATGCAGGTGATCCAGTCGTACCGTCTGTACCGCAGCATGTCGGAGACCATCTTTGAGAGCATGCCCCAGGCCGTCCTGCAGAGTGAGTGCCGCCGCGCTTCGCTGGCTCCCGGCATGTGTGACACGTCCACGACAGCCCTGTACTGTGGCCCCCTCACCGCCCCCTGTCCATGCCCCGCTCACCGCTTGCCGCCCAGCACCCTCATCCTAATCTTCGCTCCGTCACATTCCTCCCCTGTCGCGCGCCCCACTTTCTCCACCATCCCCGCCCGCGTGCCTGACCCCTCCGCTCCCCTCCCCGGCCTCCCTGCCCGGCCTCCCCTCCCCGCCTGCCCGGCAGTTTTCATCTTCCTGGCCCAGCGCAACCGCGAGGGCGGCCAACTGGTCAGCCGCAGCAGCCTGTTCCTGTCGCTGGGCAGCTCCATAGCCAACCTGGGCTGGAAGCTGTTCATGACCTGGTACGGCGCCTCGCAGTACGACATGCGGTGAGTCACGAGCCAGGGGCCATGACTTACACATGCTGGCGGGCGGGCGTGCTGGCTGGCTTAGTCGTGCGTGCTGGCTGAGTGCTGGGCGTTGCGGCAAGAAGCTGCCGGCCTACTGTGGGCTGTGTGAGAAACGGTGTATACCGGTAGGTGGTGTAGGCGAGCACGAGTGGAAAGCTCTGAGGCCGCATGCGGCTGGTGCTCGGCCGCCTGGGTTTGGCTCCCAATCATAGCAGTTGAACCTCCCAGTTTGCTGCCTCTATCAATATCCCTGTCCCGCAGCATGACCGAATACCTGCAGCTGCTGCTGCGGGTGGGCAGCGGGCGGCTTCCGCTGGAGGAGATCAAGACCAACCGCATCAAGGGAGAGTACACCTACAGCGTGCCAGGTGGGTGAAGAGGGGCGGGACAGGGGCTGGGGAGGGAGGGAGGGAGGGAGGGAGGGAGGGGGAGGGAGGAGGGAGGGAGGGAGGGAGGGAGGGAGGGAGGGAGGGAGGGAGGGAGGGAGGGAGGGAGGGAGGGAGGGAGGGAGGGAGGGAGGGAGGGAGGGAGGGAGGGAGGGAGGGAGGGAGGGAGGGAGGGAGGGAGGGAGGGAGGGAGGGAGGGAGGGAGGGAGGGAGGGAGGGAGGGAGGGAGGGAGGGAGGGAGGGAGGGAGGAGGGAGGGAGGGAGAGACTGCTTGAGGAGGCCGGGGGGTGACAGGCGAGGGAGGACTGCTAGGGTGCGAGACTGCATGCTGGTGGAGGCGGAATGTCAGACGGCGCCATGTGACGCCGAGTGGGGGCCGGGGACACGAACGCACCTGACGCGGCAGGCACAGCGGTGCGGAATGGGGGCCGTTGCACAGGCTGCATGATGCACACACATGCCGACACGTCACACACCTCTCACAGGCACCAACCAGCGCGAGTTCCGCTACCTCATGAGGGCCATGTTCGACAACCACTCGGTGCGTGCCGCATGGTAGCGGCTGGAGCTTGCGCAACTGGAAGTGGGCTAGGTGCCGGTGCCAGTGCCGGTGCCGGTGCCGGTGCCGGTGCCGGTGCCGGTGCCGCGGGGCGGTGCCGGTGCCGCGGGGCGGTGACACCACCGGAATGGTTTCTTTCCTATGCCCTATTCTCCATCGGTGCTTGACTCCATTCTGCTGTCCATCTTCCCTGACCCGGATTATCATTCTCTTACACCGATGTCCTCTCTCCACTCTCTATATCCCTACAGATCACCGACCTGGACCTTCACGGCTTAGACCTGGCGAACCTGCGGCGACTGGCGCAGCTGCTGCTGGAAGGACCCGAGCTGGCGCTGCGCCGCCTGCGGCTGGAGGGCGTGGTGGCGCCGCACGGTGGCTACCGCAGCAGCAGCAAGGCGGCGGCGTCCGCGGGAGGAGGAGCAGGAGAGGTGCCCGGGGAGGAGCAGGGGGAGGAGCTGGACGAGGAGGCTCAGGACGCGGAGGACGCCTTCGTGGCCTTCCTGGTGGCGGTGCTGCTGCGGCGCAGCGTGGGCGCGGTTCGGCTGGAGGGGCTGCAGCTGCCGGATTCGGCGGCGGGTCTGCGTGAGTACGCAGTGCAGGTAGGCAGGGGCAGAGGGGGTAGCCATCCTTAGGATGGTGTGTATCACAGTCGGAGGGGGCGCCAAGGGGCAGGGGCGGGGCGGGTATGGCGGCTCTGCACTGCTTGGGCGCAGGCAGCCTGTTGGGGACTGAAAGCGGGAATGTGTGTGTGTGTGGGGGGGGGGTTGGTTGGTGCAGCGGTCTTGGGGGGGGCAATGGTGCACGTCTTCCTCTCTACGCACAACAGGGCGCTGCTCCTGATCTCATCCGCCAGGCTTCCGTTCCACCTGTCCCTGTCCTTTCTTGCGCCTGCCCCGCTCCCACCCTCCCTGCACCCCTCTCTTGCCTCCAGCTGATGGCGCTGCAGTCGCCCGCGGTGACGTGGGAGGACCTTGGCGCGGCCGGCCGCTCCAACCAGCGCGTGGCGTTTCGGCTGGGACCAGACCAGGTGGGCAGGGGTTACTGGCAAACAGTCCCGGTGAGAAACAAACTGCGATGGACATGACTGGGCTGGGTAGGGAATCCGCGAGCCTACTTGACCTACTTGACACGATGCGCATACCGTAGAGGCGGCTCCGCTGGTGTGCCGTTGCTCCCACACCCGCCCGTGCTCGTAGCTTCTTGACCGCCCTGGACCCCTGACTTGACACGCATGGGACCTCCCGGCCCCCCATCCTTCCAGGCCGAGTCGCTCCGCTCCCACCTGTCGGCCGCGCTGTCGCACTCGGCCCGCGCCGTGGTAGAGGTGGAGGCGGTGCTGTCGCTGGCGGGCATGGATCTCAACTCCGAGGTGCTGGCCTGGATCCTGGATCTCGCCAGAGACAACCCCTCGCTGGGCCTGAATCTGGATTTCGGCGACTGCGTGCCGTGCCTGGGCGAGGTGGAGGCGCTGGTGGGGCTGGCACGGATCCTGGCTCTGGCGCCGAACGTTACGACGGTACGGCTGTACGGCGGCGGTACGGCGGGTGGGCTGACGGAGCTGCTGGGCGGCGCGGGCCTGGCGCTGCTGGCGGCGCTGGCGGGGCTGCGGGAGGCGGGCTGCGGCGAGGGCGGCCGCCAGGCGTCCGTCTTCTTAGGTGAGCGAGCGCTGTCGTACGGATGTGGTGATGGGCTGCATTGGGCCGATGCTAATTGAGGAGCCCCATGTTTGACGCCTGCTGTAGGTGTAGGTGTAGGGTTAAGTGGATTGCTTGTTAAGGCTTGATTGTGGCATGCCCATGCTTCCGCATTCAAAGCAAAGCTTACCCGTTATGTTTGATGCACTGTGCACACGCGCACACGATTGCAGACCACCGGCTGTTGCAGCCCGACAAGCTGCTGCGCTCCGGCGCCCCCGCCATCGCCGCGCTGGCCGCCGCCGCCTCGCCGCCCGTTCCGCTGCGCAGCGTGCTCGACCTGACGCAGCTGCCGCACGCCGCAGTGGCAGTGGTCATTCGTGAGGCGCTGCCCGCGCTGGCGCCGGTGCGGCTGCTGGCGATGCCTCGCGGCGTCCCCAGCCTCCACGGCAGCAGCAGCAGCAGCAGCAGCAGCAGCAGCAGCAGCAGTATTGGTGATGGGGGCGGCAGCGGTGGCTCCAGCGGGCTGGGCGGCCGGGGCAGCAAGGACGGCCCGGCTGGTGGGGCGGGTGGTGGCGTGGGCGGCATGGAGCTGGTTGAAGCGGCCCTGAAGGCGCTGCGCCTGCAGCGGATGCAGCACCTCGGCTTGTACGCGCCGCCGGGCAGCTCAGGATTCGCATTTGGCGCCGCCGCGTCACCAATCAGCTCAAAGTTGACAGCGGCAGGAGCGGCAGCGCATGAAAAGGAAGCGGGATTCGGCACTGAGCAACAGCCAGCACCGGGAGGCGGTCCCGGCTCTCCCACTGGCCGGGGCGCGACCCGCATCGCGGCAGAGACAGACGTCGGCGCGTACGGCAGCGCAGCAGGCGACCCGCCGGTTACGGTCATCATGGCATTCACGTGCTCCGTACACCGGGCGGTACGGGAGGCGCTGGGGCTGTACCTGCGCCACAGCGGCCGCGCGGCGGGCGTGGGTCTGAACGTGCGGGAGGCGTGGAGCCGCGAATGCAGCGATGCGCCCCTCAGCTCCGACGTATGGGCGGCGGTGCTCTCCGGCGTCGCCCGGGCGGATGCAGCCGCTGCTACGGTGGTGGCAGCGGTATCGGGCGCAGCCACGGTCGGGCCGAGCGCTTTTAGTTCCGGACTCCCTGGCGAGGCTGAGGCTGGGCCTGATGGTGCTGGTGGCGACGCAGCGCCGCGTGGTGCTGGCGGCGGCGGCGGCGGGCTGCTGCGTGACCTGTGCGCCGCGGTGGACCCGCACCTGAGGGGCATGCCACACCTGCGGAGTGTGGCATGCGTGCTGGGCCAGCCTGGCGACGCAACAGAGCTCGAGGTGGCGCGGGCCTGGAGCTTTCCGGGGCGTGCTGTGGGTGCGCTGTGTGCGGCTTTGGCCGGCGGCCCCAGCCGGCTCCCGCAGCTGGCGACGCTGGGGCTCCGGCACTGCAGCCTCGCTGCGGGCGCGCCCGCCGTCACTAGCAGCCCTGTCAGCGCTGGAGCGCTGGTCTCAGGCAGGTCAGGCGCGCCGGGTGGCTGGGAGCAGGCGCTGCCGCTTGGCGCGCTTGTGGGTGCTTTTGGCTGGCAGGGGCTGCAGTTGCAGGCGGCGGCGCTGCCGGCGGCCGGCTCGGCGGCTGAGGCGGCGCTGGAGGCGGCGTGGCGACGCGGCAACTACAGCGGCTTGTGCAGCTTGGAGCTGCGGGACCTTGAGCTAAGCGCGTGGCTGGCGGAGGCGTTGCTGGGTGCGCTGCGGGACGGTGGCGCCGCGGCGCAGCTGGAAAGGCTGGAGGTGAGCGGCTGCCGGGTGGTGGCGGCGCCCGCGGCGGCGGCGCTGGTGAGCCTGTTGGATGGGGGCGCCGCTGGCCCTGGAGGTGCAGCGGTAGGCGCAAAAGCTGTGACAAGTGGCGGGGCAGCTACGGCGCCGGCGGCAGCCGCGGCCGCTGCGCGCGCGCTGCGGACGTTTTCCCTCCGTGGCTGCACTGCAGTCGGCGGTGGCGGCAGCGCAGGCAGCCAGGGCGGGGCGGCGGTGGCGCTTTTGTCTCCGCTGCTGCGGACGCTATCCCGACTGCCGCTGTTAGACAGTCTGGAGCTCAGCGACTGCGGCCTGACAGCCGCCTGCCTGCCCAGCGCACGCATCCTCATGTCTGCTACAGCTGCAGCCACAGCTGCAGCCACGGTCGGCAGTAGCAACGTGCCAGCAGCGCTGCTGCAGGCGCCGCCGTACCAGTACCTGCACCGACTCGACGTATCGGCGAACGGATTCGGTGACGAGGGCGCGCGCGCTCTGGCTGAGCTACTGCCGGTGCTACAGCGGCTGGGCGCGCTGGTGGTCGCGAGCAACGGCATCGGCCCGGCAGGCGCGGCGGCGTTGGCGGCGGTGCTGCCGTCGCTGCCGGCCTTACACGAGCTCAATGCATCCGACAACCCCTTATTTGGCGAGGCTGAGGAGACTGCCCTCCAAGAGGTGCGAGCAGCAGCCACCGCCGCCGGCAGGGCCGCCAGGGGAGTCCGTCACAGCAGGGCGCTGCAGGCGCAGCAGTCCCGGAGAGCCAGGGCGCCGGCGCCAACGCGGGCGGTGGCCGCACTGCCCGCGCTGCCCCGCTCGCCAGCAGGTGCCGAGCCAGCGGCTGCCGCGCCGGGGCGGGCGGGGGCGCCGGAAGAAGCGGCCATCCTGGACGCGCTGGGTTCGTGCCGCGCGCTGCGCGTGCTGCGGTTGGCAGCCACGGGCCTCGGCTGGTATGAGGGCGAGGCCATGCAGGGGCTGCTGCGCTCCCCGGCCGCCATCGCCAGCCTCGCCTCGCTGGACCTCAGCCGCAACCCGGCAATGGGCAATGACGGGGCTGCAGCACTGGCGGCGGGGCTGCCGCGTGCTGCAGCACTCACTGACCTAGACGTGGCGGCCTGCCGCATCCAGGACGAAGGCGGCAGCCGCCTTGCGGCGGCGGTTGAGGCGCACGGCGGTTGTTTGGTTCGGTTGTGCCTAGACGACAACGACCTGCGCGGCGGCGCCGCCGCGGCGCTGGGCCGCTGTCTGATGCACCACACCAACAGTAACGGAAAAGCTGGAGGTAGCGGAGGTGGAAGCTCGCTGCGGCAGCTGCACTTGGCGCGAAACCAGCTGGACGCGGCGGCGGCGCAGGCGCTAGCGCACGGGCTGCAGCACTGCAGCTCATTAGAGCTTCTAGATCTGTCACACAACCGACTAACCGCTGCCGGTTTCCGCTACTTGTCAGAGGCGCTGCACATTAACAGCGGCCTCACGTGCCTGGCTGAGCTGCGGCTGGGGGGTCACGGCCCCTGGGCGCCGCCGCCCGCCGCCTTTGTGGCAGCTACAGCCGCAGCGGCGGCTGCAGCAGCACAGAGTTCGCTGTTGCTACCCGGCCACGCGCTCTCCAGCCCCGCCCACCACCTCCCGCCGCTCCTTGGGCACCTCCAAGCACAGCACGCGGCCGGCCCTGCTTTCAGCGGAGCCAGCCCGTTGGTGCCGCCACTGTCAACGCCCTCTGCAGCCGCCGCAGCGCCCGTAGCGCCGCCCACCGTGGACGACCTCTGTCGGCTGCTGTGGCTGTTTGAGCGCGACAGCTTGGCTGTCATTGACCTGAGCTGCGCCGGCATCGATGACAGCGCCGCAGCCTTCTTCCTTCAGCACGGTGCCATGAAGTGCAAGCTAGCGGGCGGCGGCGGCGTGGCCAGCCTGGATCTAAGCGGCAACTACCTCACAGCCAAGTCTACGGGTGAGCTTAATGGCCAGGCTGCTCACGTGTGCGAAGCTATCCAACGTTGGGTTGAGGCTGTCAGCCTTGAGACGTCTATGGCATTCCAACTGGCGGTTTGGATTGCTGAAACGCATGTCGCTTTTGCCCGCGTCCTAACGTGTTGCCACCCACCAGAGCTGCTGGCGGAGTGGCTGAGCGGCAACGGCCGATTGCACACCCTGCGCCTGGCCGGGAACCCGCTGGGTGACGCCGGCGTGGCCGAGCTTGCGGCGGCGCTGGGCGGCGCGGTGGCGCTGACGAAGCTGGACCTCCGCGCCACTGGTGCTGGGCCGCGCGCGGTGGCGGCGCTGGTGGCAGCGCTGGGATCGAACACCTCACTGCAGGTGCTGCAGCTGGCGGGCAACCCAGGCATCGAGGGTGTCGGTGGAAGTGGTGGTGGGGAGGCGGCGGCGGCTCTGCTGCGGGTGCGCTGCGCGCACCCGTCGCTGCGGCAAGTGGACGTGCTTGCGGGTCTGGAAGTCGCGGACACGCTGGACCGAGACGAGCCGCCTCATCAGGTGGGTTTGTTGGGCGCCATGGTGACTGTGTTCAGGCAGTAGGGGTGCGGTGCCGGGCAGCCCAGCCACTTGCTGTGTGCATGCCTCAGCATACCATATACGGCACTTCCTGCAGCCTTGCACAAGTCCATGCTTCGGCTGACATCCTGCATATGCTACCCAGCTTTACCTGGCACAGGGGGAAGATGGTGCGGCCTTGCGCACCGGTACGGCGGCGCCGCACCACACGACGTCGCCGCTGCACGCCGCCTGCCGGCAGGGCCACGTGGCGCATGTGGAGGCGCTGCTGGCGTACGGCGTGGACCTGGCCGCACGTGATGACGTCAGCAGCCCCCGCGGCCTGACCGCCCTGCATCACGTGGTCCTCATGGGCCTGCCACCCGACGTCGCCGCCGGCGTTGTTGGCGGGACAGCCGGGGGCGCCAATGCGGGTGCGGCTGTAGCAGGCACTGGTGCCGCTGACGGGGGCGCCAGCACTGCTGCGGACGCCGCCCGCCGCGGCCGTGCACAGATGGCGGCGATGGAACGGAACCTGAAGCACCCGCGCAACCGCCTGGCGGAGCTGCTGCTGAGCGCCGGCGCTGACCCGCTCCTGCCTGACGTCGCCGCCGGCAACACGCCGCTCCACTACGCCGCTTCCTTGGGCAGCGCCGTGCTGCTTCGCCTCATGCGAAGCCACTGCCTGCCTGGCAGCGCCGCGGCCGCGGCCGCAGCAGCGGCAACCTCGGCAGACGCCGCCGCCGCCGCCATTTCAGCGGCGGCGGGCCTGGTGGCGGCGACCGCCGCCAACGCTACCGGCCAGACGCCGCTGCACGCGGCCGCCCAGGCTGGGCACGTGGCTGCGCTCGAAGCACTGCTGGAGGGCCTGCAGGGCTGCAGCACAGAGGACCGCTGCGCGGCGCTGGAGGCGGCGGCGGGCGGCACCGGCCACACGCCGCTGCTGACGGCGGCGGCAGCTGGGCATGCCGATGCTGTGCGGGTGCTCCTGGGGGCCGGCGCCAGCGCGTCCGCGGCGTCCGCGGCTGGGTTCACTGCGTTCCGGCTGACCCGCTCAGCGGCGGTGCGGCGGCTGTTGCGGCAACACGAACAGGTATGCAGGGAGGAAAATGGCACTGATTGTGCGATGTTTTCCGTATGCAAGCTTTTCCATTCACCCGTTCAACGCGGTGCTATCTGCTGTCCGTGGGCGTGCAGGAGAACCTTCCGCTGCTGTGGCTATTGCGTGGCAACCCTCACGCACCGCCGCCGCCGCGTCTGGCGGCGCACCCTGCCGCGGACCTGCGACAACTGAGGGCACTGGGGTACGACGGCTACGGCGCCATTCACATCGCGGCCTGGGCCGGCAACCTGGCCTTCGTTGACGCGCTGGTGGATCCAGATTTCGACTCGGATGAATACGCGGATCTGGGTCCAAAGCAGCTGGCGGCGCTTGTGGCGGCGGGGCCGATTGTGGATGCTGACCTGGCGGCGGCGGACGGGAGCACGGCGCTGCACTGGGCGTGCCGGCGCGGGCACCTGGAGCTGGCGGCGACGCTGCTGACGTCCGGCGCCGACTACAGCCTCCAGGATAAGCGGGGCCGCACGCCCTTCCACCTGGTGCCCGACGCCTGCCCCGACCTCAAGCGCGTTTTGGAGGAGAGCGAAAAGGTGTGCGAGCTGCCGTACTAGGCATGCCTCTTCCTTTCCTACACGCGTTGCCAACGAGCGCGCTCCCATGTTTCCGTTGCAGGCCATCTCGCCGCTGCTCTCTGCCATCCGCTCCGGCGCTGACGTGGCCACCCTTGAGCGACTCCTCGCCGCTGCCGCTGTCGACCCGGACACGGACGCCGCCGGCGGCGCCCGCCTTGGCAGCCTGGACGGCGGCAATGCCCTGCACATGCTGGCGGCAGCCGGGCGCAGCACCAGCGGGGTTGCGTCGCTGCCGGCAGCGGAGGCGGCGCGGCTGGCGCAGCAGTTGATGAACGTGCTGGGGCTGGACGCAGAGGCCGCGGATGGTCGCGGCCGGCGGCCGCTGCACGTTGCAGCCGAGTGCGGCAATGCGGCGGTGAGCCCTGTGTGCTGCGTCTGGTTCAAAGTTTCATTGGCTGCTCGTCAGCGCTGTTGTGGTTCACTGGGTTCAGGATCCGAGGCAGGCCGAGACCATTATGCTGCCCACCTGCCTGTCCCTGTGGTATGGCCTACCTTTTTGCAGATGGTCGAGGCGCTGCTGCGTCACGGCTCCGTGTCGGTGCACTGCCGCGACGCTGACGGCCGAACTGCCCTGGACCTGGCGCTGGCCAGCAGCGCTCTGACGCCGCCGCCGGCAGGTGGTGGCGGCGGGGCGACTGGCGCGGCGGCGGCGAGCGCGCGGGAGGCGGCGGCGCTGAGGTGGCGTGACGTGTGCGGCCTCCTGCGGGACAACGCCCAGGTCGGTGTGACGGCCGGGCGGTTGACAAAATTCTTCTAGAGGCCACGAATATGATAGGGGCAGGCCGAGGTTCCGGCTGGCAATCACCAGGATGCAAACGCACGCTTCAGTTATTCGTACCTTACAAACGGCTTTGTTCGTACATGACAGGAAGAGGACGAGGTGGTCACGCTGTCGGAGGCGGATGGCAGTGCCGCGCCGGGCGCCCCCGCCGGTACCGTCAGCGAGGAAGCCCTCGCGTCCGCCCTCGACCGGCTCGAGCAACAGCTGCAGCAGCAGTGCTCCTCCTCCTCCATGGCTACAGCCTCCTCAGCCTCCTCAGCTGCCCGCGCACCCACGCGGCTCCGCGCGCAGCCGTCACTGACGTCCGCAGTGGCGGCGGGTGCGCACGACCTCACCGTCCAGGCTCAGCAGCCTCCGGGTGCGCAGCAGGGGCCGGTTCTGGACCTTAACGGAAAGGTGGTTTACGGCAGCGGCTGCCTTGAGATCCGGATCCCAGGCATGACGCTGCGCAACGGCGTTTTGGATCTTGCGGGCGGCGTGCGGATTGGCGCGCCCAACGTCACGCTGCGCGGCGTCATTGTCCGCGTGTCCTCAAGCGCCACCCACGCCACCGGCAGTGGCATCGGCGGTGGACCTGGCGGCCTTGCCCGTGCAGCGGTGACGATAGCCGCGCCGGGGGCGACGCTTGTAGGCTGCGCGGTGCGACACGAGCGCGGCTGTGGCGTGGAGCTGGTGGCCGACAGCGAGGCGGCCCGGCTGTTGGACTGCGACGTTGGCCCTGTGGCGGCGGACGGCGTCGTTGTGGGCGCTGGCGGCATTCTAATGGACCGATGCCGTGTGCGGCTGGCGGGAGGCGTGGGCGTGCTAGTGGGCCGTGAGACCGCAAGCGGCGCAGCGGGAACAGCTGCCACTGCTGTTGCGCTGGGCCCGAGGGCGGTGCTGCGAGGTTGTACGCTCGTACAGTGCCGCGGCGCGGCCGCGGCCGCGGTGGGCGGCGGCGACGTGGAGCTTGAGGAGTGCACACTAGGCGGCACAGCGGCCGCCATCGGCGGGCCGGGTGGCCGTTCTCGTGCCGGCTTCCCAGCGGACGCGCTGGCGAAGGCGGCCACAGCGGCAGCTGCAGGCGACGACGGCGCTGAGACGGGCGGCAGCGATGGGGAGGATGAGGACGTGCCTGCGCACGTGTCAGCCTTGGGTGGCGAGGCGCACACCGGCCCTCAAGTTGGCGGAGGCGCCACGGTCTGCGCGGGAGCCGCCTCTGCCCGGTTGCGGGGCGTGGGCGTGCGCGTGCTGGGTCGTGGCTCCCGTGGCCTGGTGTGCGGCGGCTGCGTGGTGGGCATGGCGGCGTACGGCGCAATGGCGGGCGCCGGAGGGCTGCTGACGCTAGACGGTACGGAGATCCTGGAGTGCGGCGGTGCGGGGGTGCTGGTGGCGGCGTACGGCACCGTACGGCACTGGCAGGTGCAGCTGGTGGACAACGGCCGCAACCGCCTCGGCAACCGCCACAGGGTGCTGCGCGGCGCGGGTGGCAGCGAGGCTGGGGAGGGCGGCAGCGGCGGCGGCGGCGCTGGTGGGCAGGCGCGTGAGGAGGAGGATGAAGATGAGCAGGGCACGGGCCTGGTTGCGGAGCCGGAGGGTGTGGTTGAGGCGCTGACAGCAAAGCCCGACCTCCACATGGACCTGTTGTCACTGTCCGCGGGCGGCGGAGGCGGCGCGGATGGAATGCGGGGAGCAGCAAAGGCGACTCGCCTGCCCGGAGCTCATGCTGCTGGCGGGATTAGCGATGGCCTGGCGGCCCTGGATGGCGCCGGGGGAGGCAACAGTGACAGCGAGGGCGCAGGCGATGAATGCACCTTTTCAAGCACCGCTGGAGAGGCGGCAGCCGCGTCGGCTGCCGCCTCGGCCGCAGGGCCGCGCCGCCTGCACAGCCGCGCCGGCGTGTCGGGCGGAGCCAGGCGCCACGTCGGTGGAGCTGGGCCGGATGACGACGGGTCTGAGGGTGTGTCGCTTGGGCGTTTGCTGAAGTATTATGAGGCACTTGAGCGGGCTGGCCGGCTGGACGAGCTGGACGAGTCACTCAAGCGGTTAGCAGAGGACCTGAACATGCAGCACCTGGACGAGCGGGAGAGCTTATGATAAGTGCGTGATGTCGGCTTCGCATTTCGCATTCGCAATTTAGCGCATGTCCGTAACGTGATACCTGGAGCGGTAGCGTTGGGAGTACGATATGCATATCTGAAGACTTATGGCAACGCGCTCGCCGTGAGCCGTGAGAAGCGTATGGTTGCCGGGTCTGTGTGACGCCCGTCCCGTTGTTTGTTCATCTGTTGCATGGGCTGTGGCGCAGTTAATGTGTACACGAGCCACTGGCCCCTCCGTAGTCATGCGTAGTCCGTCAAGAACTGCTCACATGAGCCGCAATTAAGAACGTAACCAAGTTTCTTAAAGTTCTGCATCGTGGCCTTCGAGCCTCTTCCTTTTAAATGATGTCGAGTTAGACCATGAGTCAGACCACGTGCCCATCACCGACTACGGCACACGCATGCCACAATCCATCAACGCCTTGTCGCTACACCAGTCTTCACGCCGGACTACCTAAGCCTGGCGAGCGTCTCGCGCTTCTGCGGTTGCGCAGTACTTGCCCAATCTAGCTTATCAGGTATCCCTTGTTCCCACAAACCGTAGCACCTAGCCTCTGTCAGCCTCTGTCAGTGCATACAACATGCAGCTGCTGGCCCCTGGCAGCTACAAACCGTGTGCAGCCGCTGTCGCTTGCTCCGCCACCCACGGCACCGCCTCCTGCACCAGCGCCGCCCACAGCTCAGGCAGGTGCCGCGCGCCCTGCGCCGCCACCTCCACCTGGCTTGGGGCCAGAGGCCGCGTCAGCAGCCGGCCAGCCGCCTCCTCGTCTGCTCCCACTGCCGCCTGGGCGTCCTCCCGCAGCGCCGCGAAGTGGCGGGCCGTCAGCGCCGCCAGCAGCTGCGGACGGTCAGCCCACAGCCCCGTGCCCGCCAGCGCGTCACGCAGCCGCGCCACGTGCGATGCCTGAGCGGATACAGAGGGCGGGAGGCCGAGTATAGCCTCCAGGCCCCGCAACAAAACGGCGCTGTCCACGCACGGCCGAATGCTGCAGCCCCCCTCCCCCGCAGCCGCCACAGCTTCAGCACTTCCCGCCGTGCAAGAGTCAATGGCCGCTATAAGGCATGCCAGCGAGCTGCTGAGGTTGCTGCTGCCACTACGGATGCCTGCTGCGTCGTGCCCTGTGTCGCGCCCACCAAAGACCACCTTCGTCACAGACGGCGCTTCCAGCAGCGGCTGCAGACTGCAAAGCAGCGCCGCCGCCGCCATGTCGCCGTCCGCGCCGCCGCCGTACGCCGCCGCCGCCGCCAGGGGATCGACCAGGTACACTGCGGCTGGCCACTGCACCACCGTCTCCTCGCCTCCGTCCGGCCCCTCCAGCTGCATCAGCGCCGGCGGCGCGTACAGGCTGACTAACACAGGCCAGCCGGCGTGCGCCTGCACTGCCAGGCCCAAGCTAGACCCGCAGCCACAGTGCTGCAGCATGGCAATGAGCTGCTCGCCGTACGGGTCATCCACCACGCACACGCCCGCGTCCGGTAGCCCGGCCGCCGCCAGGTCTTCTGCAGCTGGCAGCGGAAACTGACTGCCAGCGTCCGCAGCGAGCAGCCCAGAGGCGTCCGCAGCAGCAGCGACTTGGGCGTGCTGGGTGTCCGCCGCGACTGCAGTGATAGGGCCTTGAAAGGCGTCGCTGCCGCCGGTGGCAGGGGGCGCAGTTGCGGATTGCTCTGGCGGCGGGTGCGGCTGCTGGGCCGTGGCCTTGGGCGCAGCTGTTGACCTCGCCGTCACCTGGGCCAATGCAGGCGCCGGTGGAGGCGGCGGGTTCCTTGCCGCCGATGAATTGGCGGTGTCCGGATGCGGCGCTGCAGCTGAAACGCTGCTGGTGGCCCCCGCCGTCACCATCCCAGTCGTGAGCCTTGATTTATCGGCCCACGACAGCGGCGGCGGCTTGGCCGCTTGCAGCGGCCCAGCCGGGGACGCGGCCGGTGGCGCGGCCGCCGATTGCTGCGTATCCCGCCCACCTGCCACAGCTGCTGCTGCTGCAGCTGCCAAGGTAGGCGACCCAGCAGCCTGCGGTGGCTGCGCAGCGGAGCGGCCGCGAGCCGATACCGCCCGCTGGTCGGTCGCTGCCACCGTGGTTGACCCGGTAGTCCATGACGGTGCCGAAGCTCCCGCGTCGTCCTTTCCTTCGCCCCGAGCTGCTTGGCGCAGGGCGTTCAGGTCAAGGCGCACCAAGGGCACCGTCGCCTTCAGGCCCGATTCCACCACGAAGACGCGGCGCGACTTGCCCTCAAGCAGGAACTCCTTGGCTTTGGGCCACGCGTGCGCAGGGTCGCACCACAGGTCGGCGTGCTGTTTCCGCAGGAATTGTGCCGCGTTCGACACGGGCGCGCACAACGGCCCCAGCTGCTGCTGACAGGGGCTGCCCGCTAGCCACACCACCAGTGCCCGCCGCAGCGTTCGGGCAGCGCGCTCGGTGTCAGAGAGCACGCGTGAATTCAGGAGGAAGGCCCTGCGCGCCAGGGTGTCAAAGCTCTCAGCCGCTGCTGCCGCAGCCGGCTGCTGGGGAGGACTGGCGCATGCTGCGGCGGCGGGCTCTCCTCCTGCAGCTGCAGTCGCCCGCCTTGATGCCGTCGCCGCCACAAGGGACGAAGGCTCCCCTCCAGATGCTGCACTTGAGCTATCGGCAACAGCAGCCGGTGCTGCTGCCGCCTTGCACAGAGCCCCCATATCAAGCCGTACTGCAGGCGCGGATGCAGACAGGCCCGGCCTTTCCACAAACACGCCGCGGCTCTGGCCCTGAAGCAAGAAAGTCTTGAGCGTCGGCCATCCGTGCGCGCGGTTGAGCCAGTCGCTGTTGTGGTTGAGCCGCAAGAAGGCGCCGGCGTCCGACACGGGCGCGCACAACGGCCCCAGCTGCTCCTCACACGGGCTGCCTGCCAGCCACACCACCAGCGCCCGCCGCAGCCTCCGGGCGGCGCGCTCTGTGGCCCAACGGCCGGCACTGCCGTGAGGCGGCGGAAAGGCCATGCGCGCCAGTTCCTCGGCGCGCTTGCCCGCCAGCGCCGCCTCCGCAGTGGCTGTAGCAGCAGCAGCTCCTGCTGCTGCTGCTGCTGCTGCTGTCGCTGCTGGCTCGGCCTGTGCGAGGCGCTGCTGTTCCTGCTGCCGCCTTGCGGCCGCCTCAAGGGCCGCTGTGGCTGCGAGTCGCAGGCTGTCCACCTTGAGCGTCACCAGCGCCGAGCCAGGGCCGCCGAAGGGCAGGGCGATGACGTCGAACACGCCCCGGCTCGCCGGCTGTAGCAGGAAGTCCCGGAGCGGCGGGTGGCTGTAGCTGGGGTCGCACCACAGGCCGGCGTGCTCCTCCTGCAGGTGCCGCTCCAGGTCAGCCAGCTTGGCCATGGGGCCCGCGCCGCCGCTGCTGCCGCCGCTGCCGGCGAGCCGCACCGCCAGCGCGCGGCGCAGCGCCGTGCCCGCGCCGTCCGCACATGACGAACCGCTGCCGCTGCCCTCCGTTGCAAAGGCAATGCGGGCTAGCTCTTTGAGGTCTAGCTGCTCAACGACAACAGACGGCGGGTCGGCGGCGGCGCCACCGCCGCTGGCTGCCGCACCTCCGCCGCTGGCTGCCGCACCTCCGCCGCGGCTGGCTGTAGCAGCTGCTGTAACCCCGCGGCCGCACCTGTGTTCTCGGGTCTGAGTTTTTGCCGGCGGCTCCGCGTTCATCGCTGCGGTCCACAGCGCCGCCAGGTCCAGCACCACCATGCTGCGGCGCCCGCAGGTTTCCGTGTGCTCGACGTGGAACACGCCGAGGCTCTCCGGCGCCTGCAGGAAGGGGGTCAGCCGCGGCTGCTGCGGGTCGCCGGCGTTGGGGTCCGCCGCCAAGGCCTGCCACAGATGCGACAGTTTGGCGCCGTGGCAGTAGTTGCCAAGGTTTGAGACCCGGGCGCGCAGCCGGCCTTCAAACGGGTCCGTGTGCGCCGCCAGCCATAGCACCATCTCCCGCCGCACAACGCAAGCCGCCGCCTCCAGCGTCCGCGGGGCTGCCGCAGCAACAGTGCCCGCCGCTGTCAGCGCCGCAGCTGCCGCAGCCGTGCTGCTGCTGGCGCCACCGCTGGCCGTCGTCTCGTCATCCTGCTCCGCTGCCGTCTCCGCCTCCGCTGCCTCCGCCGCCTTGAGAGCGGATACTGAAAATGTGGCACGCGCCATCCAGTGGATGAGGTGGGCCATCGATTTCTGGGCCGCAGAGACATCCGCCGCTGCAGAGGCATCGCCGGCGGCCAGCGCCACCGCCGCGGACAGGTGCTGGGGCGGGTAGCCGTACCGCGCATCCTCCAGGACCGCCGAGAGCACCGCTCCCTGGTCCACCTCCACGTGCCACCGCGCCGCCGCGCCGCCCGCCACCGCCCCAGGCCAGACTCTTGGCGCTGGGACAAGCAGGAAGACGCTGCGGCTGTCCGGGTGTCGCAGGAACTCCACCACAAAGTCCGAGAAGCTGGGCCAATGCTGCGCACCATCTTGCAGCCAGGCGCCGAAATTGTCCCACAGGAACGACTCCACGTCTGGCAGCGGCACAGCGCCGTCGGCGCATGTTGCGCCCTGGTCCAGCAGCCACGCAGCCAACTCGGCCCGCGCTTTATTGTGGTAATTGATCAGCTGCGAGGAGGCTTGCCGGAGCGACTTGGGGAGGGCGCAGGGAAACACGGTGTCGACGGCGCGCTTCCAGAGTGACTGCGTGCGCTGCCAGCGCCGCTCCTCCGCGGAGCCCTCCTCTTGCTGCCCATTATCATCTACATGCTGCCGCATCTTGCCTTAAGTACTTATTGTTTCATGCGGAGCTTGGCGCAAAGGCTGGTCATTTGCGACCAGCAGAATGCTGAGCAAAATGACGGGGGCGCTTTGTTTTATGCAATCCGTCAATGGCAAAATGTTATGCCTTACAGAGATTTGGCGTATTGCGGCGATAAATGTTAACACTGAGAGACTGAAAAAGCTCAAGGTTCCGACATGAAAGCAATTCTCGTGCCATACACGAGCACGTGTCAAAATAGAATGTCACCGCGTATTAGAATGACGGTGACACATGCCGCACTAGAATGCACAAACGGACCTGCATACGTGCCATACGGTGTTGTGGTAACACCCCCATGCTCCGGTTCCGCGTATGCGTCGGTCTGCAAGCACCTCTCCTGACCACACCTAGCATTACACACATGCTTGCAGTCACCTTCCTCCGCCCTCCATCCGCATCACGAAGTACATCGGCCTGCACGACCTACATGCACCGGGGATGCATTGTGGGGGGTTATGCGTGCTGCAAGCAGCACCCCCGAGCGCTGGCCGCTGGGTGTGCCACAGGCAGCCGCAGGCTCCGCCTGGCGCGCTCTCTCCACACTCCAGCCCAGGGCTCCAGCCAGTCCAGGCGGAGGGCAACCCCCGTTGCAGACTCTTTCTAGGGTGGGTGGGAGGGCAAAGAAAGAGTTGCCGGCCCTGCTGCCTACGTCACGACAAGAGAGTATGCGTCCGTTCAGCCTGTAGTATCGAAAGTCACACTAAGGAAAATACAGCAGGCACGGCAAGCCAGCACCACCGAACAGCACCGAACAACGAGACGTACGACAAGCGTGCCTACCCATGCCACTCAATGCGCACATCAACGGGCCCCCAGCGGCCCTCCACTTGTGATCGGTGTGTTGCTCCCCTCCGCCGCGGAAAGGCCTATAGGTTCGAAGGAACCTAGAGGCTAATTGAAGTATGCTGAATGTCAGGTCGTCAAAGCGTCCGCCTGCACTTCACACGCACCGGCATTTTGCACCTTCATGGACGGGCCGACCTTACCACACTCGACAACAAGGTTTCTAGCAATGTCCATATGCGTCAAGCAATGCCCACACGTGCGGTATGACCACTATAAATAGAAATGGTGGTTTCTGTGATATCACAAGGACCAAACAGGGGCCCGACATACAATGCAAGCTAGGCGAGCACACACGAACTCCCAAGCTCTGAGCATGGCGATGGCGTCTCACTCCGCAACCTTTTCATGCATTCCTCAGACAGTGGAGGGCTGAGCCCCTGTTCCCTGACACAGGGGAACACTTGTCATGCATTCATGCGTCACCATCCATTTCCCTCACTTCATGAGCTCCAGTAGTCACCAACAAGGACGCCGCCGGCACAGCACGTTGGCTGCGCAGGGCACCCCGACGCCCGTACGGCAGTCGCGACGGCCCAGCCTTACAGCGGTTGTCGCACACGCTGCGGTTGAAGCTACCCGACAGTCTGCATCAAGGATATTAGGATCATCGTTCAAGGTCGGAAGGCTTGCGACATGAGGGGGTCAAGGGGGGTTGTGGTTACCAGCCCAAACTAAACCAAACCCAATGCATAAGAGCGAGGAGGTGAGCGTGGCCTAATATGGGAGAAGGAGGAGGAGAAAAAACTCGCAAACATTCCCACAACCCGATAAGTCCCGGTCCGAACCCAGAATTCCCAGTCGGGGGGCATCCAAGTACCTCCATGCTACCCCATCCCCAGGGTTAGGCAGTACGACTGTACCGACTCCGCTTCCTCACTTGGCTCCCCGCCCCCCGCTCCGTCATTTCTTCCCCACAGCTCCTCACCTTGAGATCAAACTTGCCCTCCGCGCCAACGCGGTAGCTGTTGGTGCTGCCCGACTCCCACTTGACCTCGGCCCAGCCGTCGCCCTTGACGTTGGTGATGGTTCCGGTCTTGCCAGGCCCGCCGTCCTGATTTTCCCAGGACCAGTCGGGTCCGCGCTGCACCTTCATGCCCTTCGCAGCCGTCTCCTGCGTCACCGTCGCCTCCACCGTCGGCTCCGATACCACCTGCCGGCGCGGTGCGGGAAGTTGCAGCAGCCGCATGGCAGAGAGAGAGAGAGAGAGAGAAAGGGAAGCTCGGTGCGTTCCATTTCTTTGGCTGCGGGCCGGCTAGCTGACGCGCATTTTATTTTTGCCTGCTTGAAACTGCTGACCGGCAGCTCGCGAAGGTCACTGCAAGCTCCCTACCTTTTGGGACGTGCCGGACCCGTTGTATGACACGATGGTGACACGGTCGCCTGGTCGCTCCATGCACACGAAAGGCCGCATGCCCTCTGCAAGCAGCACGCACGCCGATAGCGGCAGCACGTTCAATGGGCAGCGGATCAACTGAACGACAAGTCTTGGCAGCACTGTTCCTGTCCGCAAGCATTCCCGAGTTCCAGCTTCGTCCCCCCCCATCGCAGGCATCTTCAATACTACGCACGACACGCCCGGCCGCCCGCTCCCGCCCCCCCCCCAGCACTTCCGTACTCACTCTCCACGCCTGTGCCCTTCCCAATGAGCTCCTTGTTCTTGTAAAAGGAGATGGCACCGCCGGCGTCCATGTCAAGCTCCATGCGGATGACGTCGCCGGTGCGGAAGCGCGTGCTGTCGCTGACCAGCTTGCCCATCACCCGCACCTTGCCGTTGGCCAGGTAGTAGGTGCGCCGCTCCTCGTCCTGCGGGCGGGGTTGGATTGGGTGGAGGAGGCGCAGGGCCAGGTGCGGAGGTGGTCAGGAGTCGGGTTGGGTGGACAGGGGAGGCGTTGGAGAGTGGCGGACTTAGGTTCCTGCTGGCGACTGAGGTGATGGCGGAGCAGGAGCAAGCGCAAGGCACAAGGGGGCAGAGGGCTGGAGGCGGCGGCACCCATCACAGCAATTGGCGCCGCGGCCGCCATGAAGAAACTGCCTCGCCGTACCACCGCCGTACCACCGCTCATCACCATTGTCATCGCCACCACCACGACTGACTCACCACCTGGCCCGCGTCCCGGTCCAGCTGGTCGTCCACGGCCCGCAGGCCGATGAACATGTTCTCCCCCGCCATGGTGTCCACGGACACCTCCCACTCGTGCAGCCCGGCGTCCAGCGGCACGTCCACCATAACGGTGCTGTAGCGGTCGCCGTTCTTCTCCTTGGTGGCGCACACCGGGCTGATCAGCTTGACGTCCTCGTGCATGAGCGCCGGCGACCACCTGCGGCGGCAAGTAAGGGGCAGACGATGAGAGGAGGGAGGCTGGGGAGCGAGGGCGCGATGGCGGCCAGGGCGGCAAGCGGCGGAAAGTATCCAGGAAAGCAACGGGCATGCGCAGGATGTTGTAGAGTGGAAGTTGACGCACTCACTCGAAGGACAGCGGCTCAACATTCTCCGCGGCCTCCTCTTTGGCGCCCTCGTCCTCCGCTGCCGCCGCCACGCCCACCGACAGCGCGCACACCTGCACCTGCTCGCCCTCGCGCGGGTGCGCCACCAGCTTCAGGTACCTGTGTCAATATTGAAGTGAAGACCATTACATGGCCCGGGCTACAGGATGAATGTGTGGAGATTAATGCGACATGTTGACATCCATGACATCGTTGCACGCACGCATGCAGCTACGGTCTTGGCATGGCTGCAACAAACGGAGTGAAAATCACAAACGCACCTGTGTCAACACAACGAAAGAGAACCCCAAACGCACCTGTGCGCGGGCAGGCCGCCCTCGGGCAGCGGCAGGTCGGTCCAGCCGTGCGCGCCGTCAGGCAGCTCCGCCGCCGCCACCCGCTCCGCCAGGTGCTCGGGCGAGCGGCCGGTCAGCACCGTCCACCGCACCGGCGCCGTCTTGCGCTGGTCCTTGTGCATCAGCACGCTCACGCGCACCACGCGGCTGGGACCGCCCGGCAGCCGCGCCGGCACCACCTCCGCTTCCTCCTGCCCTTCACCACCACCACCACTGCCGCCGCCACCGCCTGCTGCCCTGCTGCCTCCTCCTCCTCCTCCGCCTCCTCCTCCTCCTCCGCAGTGCGCCCACGTGTCCAGCAGCAGCCAGTTGCTGGGCACGCCGGCACTCCACACGCGCCGCTTGCTGCCCGGCTCCTCGACCAGCGCCACCAGCGCCGCCTCCAGCCCCGTGCCCGCGTCCACCAGGTCCGCGCCCGGCGACGTCCACCGCGGCACCGGCACGCCCAGCCGCCGCAGCGCGGACACGTGCGGCGCCAGCAGCTGGAGCCCGTGCGTGCCATCGCGGCGGCGGCGCATCAGGTCGCCAGAGAAGCCGCGCCCAAGCAGCAGCTTGACGACTGGCAGGTGGCCGCCGGCCGCGGCCATCAGCAGCGGCGTGGCGAGGTCGGTGAGCCGCGGCAGGTCCGCCACGCGGCCGTTGGCGGCGGCGGCGGGCGGCGCCTTGGCTAGCAGGGCCTCCAGCAGCGGCAGCGCGCCGGCGCCGGCGGCCAAGTGCACCGGCGTAGTGCCCTCGGAGTCGGCCAGCAGCGGATCGGCGCCGGCAGCCAGCAGGGCAGCCACCAGGGACTTGGTGGTGCCGGGCTCGGGGCGCGGTGTGGCGGTCAGCGCCAGGTGAAGGCCGGCGTACTGCGTGTCCGGGTCCTGTGTATGTGCGTGTTTGCGCATGTGTGTATTCGTGGTGGGCATTGATGGGCGGCTACCGTGACGCACCAATACGCGTCTCGCTGCAATATGACGGGCGGGTCTGCTGAGAAACTAAGCCAGCAAAAGAGCTCGATCCTTGGATTCTTACCGACTCCCCCCCAGTCTTGCGATGACCCCCGCAGCAGTACGACCACGCACGCACGCACGCACGCACGGACGCACGCACGCACGCACGCACGGACGCACGCACGCACGCACGCACGCACGCACGCACGCACGCACGCACGCACCTGCACATTGGGGTCGGCACCCAGGCGCAGCAGCTGCTGGACCAGCTCCAGGTCTGCCAACGCCACTGCACACCGCAGTGCCGCCGACAGCGCGCCGCGCACCTGCTCTGCCTGCTCCGCACCCATCACCGCCCCCACCCGGGCCACCAGCGACTGGTGCTGCTGCCCGGCACTCGCGCTGCCGCCGGTCGTAGCCGGCGCTGCAGCGCCAGTACCTTGCGGCCTCTTGGCACCGACCGCGGCTGCAGGCACGCCCTTGCTGCCAACGCTGCTGCCGCTGGCGCCCGCAGACAAGCCCGCAGCAGGCGGCACGGCGCGGGAGACCGTGGAGGCGGAGGCTGTGAGCTTGAGGAACGCGGCGGCCGCCGGCGCCACCGCCACACGCGCCTCCTCCGACGGCGGCTCCAGGCTGCCGAGCAGCAGCGACGTCAGCTCGCGGCGCAGCTTGTGCGTGGGCAGCGCCGCCGCCAGCTGCAGCGGAGACACGCCCTTGGCATCCTGCGTGAGGCCGCGAGATGGGCGCTTCAGCGAGATCTTGTGACCAAGTTCAGAGAAGCTGTGCGCTGCCGTGGTGATGATGGTGCTGACGAGCACGGATCCAGTGCCGACCGGGGGAACCCCGTAGGTAGGTGCACTACACACTCAGACAGCTGAGCAGACCTGACGGTAAGTTGACTGTGCGCTAGGCAGGTGTCATGCTCAAGGGAGAGCACTTGTCGGCACAGCAGCGCTTGCGAGATAGGTCGCAAGAGCGGGTCGTCACTACTATCACTACGTTTCCGTCGCTACTGCATACGTAAGTCCGGTCGTACTAGTCTAGTTTGCTTGCTCGCCTTGGTGAGCGCGCTGGCCCCCGCCGCCAGCAGCAGCTCCACAACAGGGCCGTGCCCCGCCTCCACCGCCACGTGTAGCGCCGTGACGCCCGACACCGGGCTGGCCGCGTCCACCCCCGCGCCCGCCTCCAGCAGCAGCCGGCAGCAGTCCGCGGCGCCCTCGTGCGCCGCCACGTGCAGCGGCCGTTGGCCGTTACCGTTGGCCATGTCCACGTCCTGGCAAGACCGTTGGATGGCGGCGGTTGTATTGGTGGTCAGCAGCAGGTAGTTAGCATTGCATGGGATTAACTTGGTTGGCATCGCCAGCCAACCACCCAGGCATGGTCCTTGCTGCCCGCCATTCCAGCCCACCTTCCAGAACGCGATGGCCTCCACCAGCCGGGTCGCGTCGGACGCGGCGAAGTGCAGCGAGTGGCGCACGGCGCGCGCGCGCAGCAGCGCCGCCACGGGGCCGCTGGCGCCGCACCGCACCGCCACGTCCAGCGCTGTGAGGCCGGTGTTGGGGTCCACGTCCTTGAGGTTGAGGCCGGGCAGGTCCAGGATGGCCGACACCTGGGCCGATGGTGGGGGGGAGAAGGAGGCGACAGCGTGCAGCAAGCAGGGACCGAGCGATGGCACGTGAGGTCTGGCGTCTAAAGGGATCCGAGGAAACAGTTGGGACATGAGACGGAGGCCAAATAGTGGCAGAGTTCCATACAGAAGCTGTACATGGGCCCAGAAACAGCCTGCCCAAACCCAGTTGCCTGCGCCATATACATCCCCCAGCCGGGCTCCCTCGCCCCCGCCCACGCGTCCCTCTTTGCACGCAGCCACCCACCCAGGCACCCACCCACGCGCCGCGCCCCACCTCGTCAAGGTCGTCGTTCTCCACCGCCCAGGTGAGCGAGTGCCGGGGCTGTTGGCGCTGGTAGTACACATTACGCGCGGCAGACGACTTGCCGCCGCCGCCACCCGTGCCGCCGTCCGCGGCCAGCGCCGCGCCCATGGCCTGCGCACGTACCGTGTATACGAAGCGCATGTCATCAGGTGTGAGGGCACCAACAGGGGACGAAAAGGCTACGACGGCCACAGCCGGCGGCGACACCCCCGGCCAAAGCAGGTCAGAGCTTTTGCCTTGCACATGGGCGCGTGTGCGCACACGCACGCACGCACGCACGCACGCACGCACGCACGCACGCACGCACGCACGCACGCACGCACGCACGCACGCACGCACGCACGCACGCACGCACGCACGCACGCACGCACGCACCTGCAGGCAGTCTGAGGCCGCGGCCAGGTCTCGGGCGGTGCGGCCGTCTTTGTTGGGCGTGTTGGGGTCGCAGGGGCTGATGTGGCTGTTGATCATCAGCGCCTGCACGCATGGCAGTACGGCAGTACGGCAGTACGGCATGCGGGTGCGGGTCATGTGCGTCAATCCGCTTGTGCTGCAGGGAGCGGCGTATAGTGGAAGAGCGGCATCGCGGCCGCGAACCATGTGGACACATGCACACGGTACTGCTAATAAGCAGAGCTGCTAGCCGTTCTGCCGCGCCCCGCCCATCTGGCCCATGTGTGTCCCGCTCGCCGCCCGCTCACCGCCGCCGCGCTGTTGCCGGACTGCGCCGCCAGGTGCAGCGGCGTGTTGCCCTCCTGGTTGGCGGTGTTGCTGCTGGCGCGGTCGAACAGCAGCTCGCGCACTGCCTTGGCCTCGCCCGCCAGCGCCGCCAGGTGGAGCGGCGTGTTGCCGCACAGCGTGTCCTGCAGGTGCACGCTGTACTTGCGGGACAGACCCGCGATCACCTGCAGCAGCAGCAGCAGCGGCAGATGCATGCATGCATGTACGGTATTTAAGCAAGGTCAGCCAGAGTCTGGCTATGGGTGAAGCGGTGATGCGGCTGGCACGGGGCGCAGCCGGAGGTCTCCTTGCGCTTGGGTTCGGGAAAGAGAGCACAAGCTGTGCCTGTGCAAGCGGTGAAGGCGCGGCGGCCCCTGGCGGCCCATCTCCACACCACATACACCAATCATCAAAGTGCGAATCGTCTCGTTTCCTAACACTCATCTTAAGCCCCTCCCACTATGCCAGGCAGCCAATCCACCCATGCCGTACGTATGGACGGACCTTGCTCGAGCCGTTGGCGGCGGCGGCGTGCAGCGGCGTCCACCCATGCCTAGAGGTCGCCACCGCCTGCTTGGCCTTGTTGGCCTTGGCAGCGCCTCCGCCTCCTGCGTAGTAGCCGCCGCCGTAGCCGCCGCCGCTGTAGAATATGGTGCCGCCGTAGCCACCGCCATAGCCGTACCCGCCAGAGGAGGTGTAGTAGTCTGCAGGAGCGCAAGCAAACAGCGGCGTGGTCATGCGGTCGCTCGGCTGGGAAGGCTGAAACACAACAGATGGGAGGCGCGCGGACCTTCCTCCTGCCGCGCTGGCTAACCCATCCAGACGCAGCAGCGGCACGGCGCCTCCCGTTCTCGCCCACAGTCCCGCGCCCGTCCCTTGATCTAGTCCCAGCGCCGGCTCCCTAACCCCTCCCTACCTAACCGATGAACCCACCCGCCCCATCCAGCACCGGCCCCACCCAGCACCGGCCCCACCCAGCACCCGCCCCACCCAGCACCCGCCCCACCCAGCACGCGCCCACACCCAGCACCCGCCCCACCCAGCACGCGCCTACACCCGCCAGCACCCACCGCTGTCCACCAGCACGCACGCACCCACCTCCCCAATCGCTGATGGGCAGATTGACGCTATCGTCCAGCGCCGCCCAACCAAAGTGTGTGTTCTTGTAGCCCGCCTCGCTTAGCAGCTTCACGCCTAGCTTGTCGCCGGCAATAGCCGCGACGTCCAGGGGCGTGTAGCCGAAGGCATTGGGCGAGTTGATGATGGATCCCACGTCCGCCAGAGAGGCAAGCACGCCGCGCATGTAGCCCTGCCTGCGGTTGGCGTGGGAGGGAGGGCGCATGGCGGGGCGTCAGGGGGACGTCCAAATGCCCCGCCCTAGTGCACTAATTGTCGTTTTCTGGGTCCCCAGCCCGAGCACCATGGCTACCCCGTTATTCCCGACCACACCCACACCAGGTAGCGACGCATTACAAACACAACCGCATGCACATGGGTGCACGGTGTATGCTTTGTCCTTTCAAGGTTGTGTACCGTTACTCAAAGCACGTACGAACCTACCTGGGCGGTCCGGCCTTTTTGGACATCGCGCCCTGCTCCAGCAGCGAGAAGTCGCCTGCGGGGCACACGACGCAGTGCGCCAGGCTGTTGTCGTCCTTGCTGCGCGCCTCCAGGTCCGCGCCCGCGCCACTCAGCAGGAACACCACCGGGCCGGCCTTGGCCACCGCCGCCAGCATGATGGGCGTGTAGCCTGTGAATCAAGGATTACAGAGGAGGAGGAATCATGATCCAAGCAGCGACGGGAGGCACATGGGTCATCATGGGACAGTGTTAAGCCGGTGCAGCGTAATGATGATGTGGAAATACGCGACACGGTGTATTCCGCAGCAAGGAGCAATATACAGCTCCCGGCCACATGCTCCCTGCCATTCCTGCAAGGAAAATTCCTGCTCCCGTTCTGCCCCCCAATCACGCAGTAACGCCACAGCTAGATTACAGCAGGCACCAGCAGCGGCAGCTCTCACCGCGGCTGCTTGTGGCGTTGATGTCCACCTGGGGCACCTTGGTGAGCAACCGCACCAGCGGCAGGCTGCCACACAGCGCCGCCAGGTGCAGCGGCGTGTAGGCCTCCCTGGCGGGCGGGCCCGTGGGCAGGTTGGGGTCGGCGCCGCGCGCCAGCAGCAGCGCCGCCAGCGGCACGTTGCCGGCCTCGCACGCGTAGTGCAGCGGCGCCCGGCCCTTGAGGTCGAGCCTGGGAATCATGGGATTGATGAGTGAAGAGAGCAGTCACACCAAACAAGGACGCAGGAGCTTGTGATCAGTTCAAATTAACATGGTCGCGAGCGTGTCCAATACCAAACGCCGGCTGCCAGCTGCCCCGCAACTGCGCCCACAAGCACCTGCCTCAACCTCGCTCCTACAACATACTGACAACACAACCACACGCCAGCCCCCTCCCCACCTGTTCAAGCAAGCGCCCCGGTCCAGCAGCGCCACCAGCGCCTCCGCCTTGCCCGCCGCCGCCGCCGCGTGCGCCGAGGCCGCCAGCATGGCTGCCTCCAGCGCCTCGGCCATGGCCTGCCGGTCCTCCGGCGACACCTCCGCCGCCAGCACCAGGGCGGGGCGCAGCTTGAAGGCTGCGGGCAGGCGGGCGGGGATGGACAGGCAGGCAGGCGGGCAGCAGGCAGCGGCGGGCAGCAAGCAGGGATGGACAGGCGGGCAGGCAGGCAGCAGGCAGCGGCGGTGGGCAGCAAGCAGGGATGGACAGGCGGGCGGGCGGCGGAATGGATGGCGCGCCAGCAGCAGGGGCAGCAAGGTGCCGGCGGGCGTCTGGAGGTTGGCCGCATACAGGAGAGTGAAAGCATCGCATGCAGCCGGTCACCGGTGGCGGGGCGCGTGCCTACCTCGCTTGGGGCGTCACGCTCCCATACACTGCAAAACCCGCAAGCCCACTCTATCTTGATGAGCCCACTGCCCAAGAACCGTGCGCGGTCCCTGACGCACCGTGTTAGGACGACGCCTGCCTATACCCTGCTGCTGACCATTCGCTTAACCATTCTCCTCTCGCGCACCTACCTATCTGGTTGACCGTGATGACGTTGCCCTGGCGCGTGTTGTGCATCCACAGCTTGACGTACCGCACGTTGGCACCCAGGCTGCCGCTGATGGGCGCGGAGAAGTCCTGCTTGCGCGAGGGCGGGTCGATGCGCGACTCGCTCACGAGGTTGAGCGACGAGGCGTTGGCGCCCGCCTCCACGCGCCAGGCGTGCGGCCAGTAGCCACCGTCGTCGGTGGCGTGCTCGGCCACGGAGCGGTACTCGATCTTCTCCACGTTGAGGCCCTCAGGGATCTCAAACAGCAGGAAGTGCCGCAGCGCGCTGCTGTTGCCGCTGCCCGACTTCCTGTGGTGGCCGCGAGCAAGTTGATACAGGTGTGTTTGGGGGGCCAGGTAAGTGAAGGCTGATGAGTGCCGTATGTCCGCTTCGTTCTTGTCAAAAAGTAAGGACTGACAGAGGACATGCACGTCCTGGGCTGTGGACATACACAGAGGCACTCTGCTGTTGCAGGCAGCAGGATGACTGACCTCATAGAGGCAGTGCCTAAAACGAGCAGCAGATAGACACGGCCTCGGCCTCTCTTGCATTACCATACACAAGGCAGCTGCTGTTCTTTCCCACCACCGCCCATGCGCCCCTCATCACCGCACGCACCACGTGTTGGAGTCCTCCGCCAGGACGTGCTCCATGCGGTCGGTGTTGGCGCTGGCGCTCATCACGCGGACCTTGCGGGCGCCGCCGCCGCCGCCGCCACCGCCACCGCCAGCCTTGCTTATCAGCTCCAGTGGCAGCACGTTGCTGACGCCCGCGCCGCTGCCGCTGCTGCTGCCGCCCTCCTCCTCTTCCGAGGAGGGGACCAGCGGGTCCGCCCCGCGCACCAGCAGTGCCTCGACCGCCTTGACCTGTGAGCGCGTGCGCGCGCATGTGTGCAGCGAGGTCCGCATATTTATCGAGATGGTTCCTATTGCGTTAAGCAGACATTATGACGGCTGTCCCAAGCAGCACTAGCGCCCTCGCTCTCGACAGCTCTCTAGCTCGCTCCGCCACCTCCTCTCACGCACCTTGCCGTAGGTGACGGCGAGGTGCAGGGGCGTCTTGCCACCGCACTTCTGGCCGTAGTGCGCCCCCGCCTCCAGCAGGCACACCACCACCTCGGACGCAGCCTCGGAGGGCGAGGCCAGCGCCAGGTGCAGCGCGCTGAAGCCACCGCGGTTGCGCCTGGCGATAGGTCAGTTGTTGGTGTCGGTGGATAGGAGTGAGTTAGGTGAAAGCATGGATTTGTAGTCCATGAGGAGTCACGAGTAGGATGTGGCCAACGCAAAGGAACGGGATAAAGAAATGATTGCGTAAAATTTGCACGCAGTCACACAGTCATGCACGCACGCGCGCACGCACGCACCTGTGGATGCTGGCCCCCGCGCCAATGAGAGCCGCCACCAGCTCGCGGTGCCCGGCGCTGGCCGCCAACATGAGCGGCGTGGCGCCGTCCTTGGCGGGCGCGTCAAGCCAGCCCGCACTGCCCTCCTGGGCCAGCAACAGCATGGCCTACGTGCATGTGGGGGCACGTGCGTGTGCATGTGCATGTAAGTGTGCATGTGGGCTGAGCCGGACGGAGGGCGGGCAGGTGGGTGGGCGGAGGCATCGGCGCGGGCATGGCATGGCACGGCAGGGCAGGCCTGCATTGGCTGGGATTGTACAAGTCGCATCGCATCTCCACAGGTCTGGGGTCAACAACGGCATGGACTGCCTCGGCCTGGCGTAAATCGCCTGAACCCCTCGCACTCTCTCTTACGCCCCGCGCCCCCGCCCCGCCACGCCCCGCCCCGCCATGCCCCACCCCGCCACGCTTCTGCGCGCTCACCATCTCCAGGTGCCCCTTGAACGCCGCCCAGTGCAGCGGCGTGGCGCCCAGCCCGTCCTCCACCGCCCAGTCCACGCCCTGCTGGAAGCGGCTCACGATGGCGGCCAGCGGCATGAGGTTGCGCTTGGCGATCATGTGCAGCGCCGTGAAGCCGTCGTGCGGGCGCTTGTCGTGCAGGATGTCCACACCCGTCTTGGACAGGATGATGGGCACCTGCATGCATGCATGCATGCGGTGGGTGGGTGGGTGAGGGGGTTACTGGTGAACAGTGGGTGAGGGGGGTAGTTCATTCCAAAAACCAAAGAGAAACGGGGGGCGGCCCGCGGGCAGCGGGCGGCGGCCGCGGCGGGCGGCAGGCAATACGAAGAGGTTGGCCGCTTGATTGGTAAGCTTGCGTACTGGATGTACTGATGAGAGAGGACGGCGGGTTGCGGAAGACGTGAGCCCTTCAGACCGACCGCCAGCATTCCCATCCAAGTCCGCCCGCCCACCTCCCTGCCCACGCACACCGTCGCCGCCACTCTGTCATCATTCTTGCCTTCTCCTCCGGCCGCTTGTCCACGATGGCTCTGAACAGCTCCGACAGGCTGTACTCGGAGGCGGCGCCCGCGGTGGTGGCCAGCACCTGTGTGTGTGTGTGTGTGTGTGTGTGTGTGTGTGTGTGTGTGTGTGTGTGTGTCGTTTGTGTGTGTGTGTGTGTGTGTGTGTGTGTGTGTGTGTGTGGCGTGATGACAGGCGGGCAGGCGGGCAAAGCAGAAGGACAGAGCAGGAGGAGGGCAGCACAGGAGGTGCACGGCAGTAGGGTGCCCTTGGACGCGCGCCTTAAGAGTCGCTCTGCAATTCGCTCCGCTCGTCTGGGCTTCATGCCGCCTTATTTCGAAACCAGGCAACCCGCCCCGCCCCCTCCCCTCCCCGACCCCCACCCCACCCCGCCCCGCCCCACCCCACCCCACCCCTCCCCGACCCCACCCCACCCCGCCCCGCCCCGCCCCGCCCCGCCCCCTCCCCTCCCCTCCCCGACCCCACCCCACCCCGCCCCGCCCCACCCCTCCCCGACCCCACCCCACCCCCGCCCCCACCCCTCCCCACCCCGCCCCGCCCCGCCCCACCCCGCCCCGCCCCGCCCCACCCCCGCCCCGCCCCGCCCCTCCCCTCCCCGCCCCGCCCCGCCCCACCCCTCCCCTCCCCTCCCCTCCCCACCCCTCCCCTCCCCACCCCACCCCACCCCGCCCCACCCCACCCCACCCACCCCACCCCACCCCACCCCACCCCACCCCTCCCCTCCCCCTCCCCTCCCCTCCCCTCCCCTCCCCTCCCCTCCCCTCCCCTCCCCTCCCTCCCTCCCCGCCCCTCCCCTCCCCTCCCCACCCCGCCCCGCCCCGCCCCGCCCCGCCCCGCCCCGCCCCGCCCCGCCCCGCCCCGCCCCGCCCCGCCCCGCCCCGCCCCGCCCCGCCCCGCCCCACCCCTCCCTCCCCTCCCCTCCCTCCCCTCCCCACCCCACCCCTCCCCTCCCCTCCCCACCCCGCCCCGCCCCGCCCCGCCCCGCCCCGCCCCAACCCCTCCCCTCCCCTCCCCACCCCTCCCCACCCCGCCCCGCCCCGCCCCGCCCCGCCCCGCCCCCACCCCACCCCACCCCACCCCACCCCACCCCACCCCTCCCCTCCCCCTCCCCTCCCCTCCCCTCCCCTCCCTGCCCCTCCCCTCCCCTCCCCTCCCCTCCCCCGCCCCACCCCGCCCCGCCCCGCCCCTCCCCTCCCCTCCCCTCCCCTCCCCTCCCCTCCCCTCCCTCCCCTCCCCTCCCCTCCCCTCCCCTCCCCTCCCCTCCCCTCCCCTCCCTCCCCTCCCCTCCCCTCCCCTCCCCTCCCCTCCCCTCCCCTCCCCTCCCCTCCCCTCCCCTCCCCTCCCCTCCCCTCCCCTCCCCTCCCCTCCCCTCCCCTCCCCTCCCACCCCTCCCCTCCCCTCCCCTCCCCTCCCCTCCCCCTCCCCTCCCCACCCCACCCCACCCCTCCCCGCCCCGCCCGCCCCGCCCCGCCCCGCCCCGCCCCGCCCCGCCCCGCCCCGCCCCTCCCCACCCCACCCCGACCCCGACCCCGCCCCGCCCCCGCCCCACCCCACCCCACCCCACCCCCACCCCACCCCACCCCACCCCACCCCACCCCTCCCCTCCCCTCCCCTCCCCTCCCCTCCCTCCCCTCCCCTCCCCTCCCCTCCCCTCCCCTCCCCTCCCCTCCCCTCCCCTCCCCTCCCCCTCCCTCCCCTCCCCGCCCCTCCCCGCCCCGCCCCGCCCCGCCCCTCCCCCTCCCCTCCCCTCCCCTCCCCTCCCCTCCCCTCCCCTCCCCTCCCCTCCCCTCCCCTCCCCTCCCCTCCCCTCCCCTCCCCCCTCCCCCTCCCCCTCCCCTCCCCTCCCCCTCCCCACCCCCGACCCCCACCCCACCCCGCCCCGCCCCGCCCCGCCCCGCCCCACCCCCCACCCCGCCCCACCTGGTCCTCCACCAGCAGATCAGACACCAGGCCGCCGTCCCAAAGCGCCGCCGCTGCGCCCGCCACCTGCAGCAACACCGCACGGCATAGCAACATAGTGAACGGCGGACGCCAGTGCGCGCCGATGCACGCTGGCATGAGCGCCGGTGAACGGCGCACTGATGACACCCAACAACCACGAAGCCACAGCACAACCATTGCTGTCCCTACACACAAACACACACGCCCTGCCGCATTTCCTGCCCTTCTTGTCCCTGCGCCCAGCCCCACCAACGTTACAAGTTACAAATTACAAGTTACAAGTTACAACGTAAGGACTTAGCTAAGGGCTCTCACCGCGTCGCCGCTGAGGTTGTTGTACCTCAAGTCCAGCCGCCCGGGCGCGCCCAGCACCTGGTGCCGGCCAGCCAGCGCCGCCACCAGCACCGCCGCACCCTCGTCGTCCATGGTGATGTTGGAATGCAGGTCCAGGGATGCCAGCCGCGGCAGCCCGCCCGCCGCCACCACCTGCAGCACAAAACGCATGCAGGTGCATGCGCGCATGTGCACGTGCACGTGCACGTCATGCATCATGCATGCATGTGTGCATGGGCTCGCCCTGGCGGCGGGGCATCACTGCATGCAGTAATAATGCGGCTGCAAAACGTTGATGAGCATGCGCCACGACGCCGAGCCTACGCCGCCACACGCTCGGACCATTCGTTTCACGCACCCACCTCCGCCAAGCAGCCCATGCAGCTCTTGCCCAGCGAGCAGGAGCTTAGGTCCAGAACCGTCAGGCGCTCCAGTGCGCGCCCGATACCCGACAGCCAGGCGCCACGACAGTTGTTATCGGCCAGCTTGAGCACCTGTCAGGGCCGAGAAGCACGGCGGCAAAACTCAGCAACCAGCAGAACGGATGTCTGAGGCTACGAGTATATACTGCTCGTAGCCAGGTCGACACCCGAAAGCCACAAAAACAGAGTCCCTCCTGACGTCCCTAGCTCTAGCCGGGGCTAGGCCGTACGCGCGCTACGCCCGAGGCTCTCCCCATCACGCACGGGCACGGGCGCCCCCACCTGCAGCGGCAACGGGCTGTCGGCGTGCGGCGTGAACAGCTCCCGCCCCAGCTCCTCTAGGCAGGAGTGGTCCAGCTTGCACGCCTCCAGCTGCAGGCTGGTCAGGGCCGTCATGGCTGGTTGTGGTGCGGATCAGCATGAAGGCCACAAGGGACAGGGATGCCGTTAAACGGTTAAAGGAAAGGGGAAGAGCTCCGTTGTGCCTTATAACAAAAGACTGTACTCCCACTTCCGCAAACCATGGAGGGAAACCCGGCTGCAGCCCTTTTCCCTTTCCTTCCCGCTCCAGCGCCGTCACCCCTCACCCGCTAACGCCCTGGCAAAGGCCGCCACGTCGCCGCCGCCCAGCTGCATCGCGTTGTGGCTTAGGTCCAGCGACCGCAGCGCCGGGCAGCCCGGCAGCGCCCCCACCAGCGCCGCGGCGCCCGACACCTGCGTTTGATAAGCAGAACACATCGGCGGCAGTCGTAAGAGTAGCAGGCACGTGCGCGCGCGCGTGTGTGTGTGTGTGTGTGTGTGTGTGTGTGTGTGTGCGATCGCGTTCGCTGGACAGCGGAGAGAGTCCGCCCGCCCAGTCATGTGAGCGCCCATATGCGCGGGGTGATGAGGCCCACGTGCCTGATGCGGCATTCATGAGCCGACATGCACTACTAGTGCACTGCCTTGCAGCAATCACTTGACGTAAACGGGCGGCACACACGTGATACAGCAAGGCCCGCGACCCCACCCCAACAAGCCCCACCCCACCTTGAGGCCGCACTGGCGCAGGTCCAGGTGGGTCAGCGCGGGGCACTTGGCCAGGCGGCCGGCCAGCGCTGCCACGCCCTCCGCCGTGCTGCCGCAGTCGGTGCCGTACAGGTCCAGCCGCTGCAACGTGTCACTGCAGCAGGGGGTTCAGCAGCAGGGGGCCGACCGTCAAACCCCGTGGGGTGGGGTCACTGGGGTGGCACTGCATTATCGTGGTGACGCAGGATGCGGGAGGTCGGGATGTCATGCGCTGGGTACCCGCGAACAAATCCCACTTCGATACCAAATGACATGCACCCACGAATGCGACTGTGGGTGCAGCTACCGCACGCACGCGCCCACCTGCGGATGCAGTTGAGCAGCTCCGCCAGCGCCGCAGGCTGGCTAAACGTCACCTCGCGCAGCGTCAGGTCGGTGAGCGCGCAGCGCTCGTTCAGCGACTTGGTGAGCTGGCGGATGGCGTTGTTGCTTCGCAGCACCACCACGTCCACCGCGCAGCAGCTCAGCATCAGCCGTGTGAGCGGTAGCGACCAGGCCACGATGCGGTGCGCGATGCGTCCCGTGAGGTCCTCATTAAGCAACACCGGCGCCTCGCGGCTGGATCCGGCAAGCTCCAGGGTGCTGCATCGCGACGGGTCCAGCAGGCACACAGCTGCCGCCAGCTCCTCCGGCCGCAGCCAGTCGCCCAGGCCCTCCGGCGCCGGCCGCTGCAGCGCCTGCAGCAGCTGCAGCCCGCCCGGCACCGGAGGAGCCGCGCTAAAGCCCATGCCTACCCCTGCCCCTACCCCTGCCCCTGCCCCTGCCGCTGCTGCATCCCCTGCTCCTCGCCGGCCGCCTCCAGCACTGCCAAGTACTCCAGAAGCAGAAGCACCCGGCATGATGGGCGCCCCAGAGCTGCTGGTACCCACCACCCGGCCCCGGACCATGCTCATGAGGCTGGTCAGCTGCGCGCCGCGGTTGAGCGTCTGGCTGCGCATCAGCGCCGCCATGCCCGCGGCGGCGCCGGCGGCGGCAGCGGCGGCGGCGGCCGTGACGGCGCCGGCCGGCGGCAGCTCTCCACCGGACACGGTGGCAATGACCACCTGGTCCAGGCACGTGAACCAGCACGCCACCCACTCCTCCCGCTGGCTGCCGGCGATGGCGGCGGACAGCGGCACCGCGCCGCCAGCCGCTGCGCCGCCGCCGGGCCCTGCCCCGCCAGCCGCCGCCGCCTCCGCAGCCGCCGCTGGGTCAAGCCCCAGGTCCAGCTGCGCACACCGTCACACACACACAACGCGCAGCACAGCATCGCATGGCATGGTCGCGTGGGCACGTGTCAGCAACGCGCGGTCCCCACGAACCCGTCCCTCCGCCTCCCCAACCCTGCAAAACCCCACTTCACCCCCTTCACCAGCCGGCTTCACCAGCCCGCTTCACCCGCTTCACCAGCCAGCCAGCCAGCCACCATTGCCACCATCCCACCCCGGCCCCCGCCGCCCACCTCCACGCGGCTGAGCCCCCGCGCCCGGAAGTGCGCCACCACCACCGCCAGCAGAGCACAGGCGGCGGCGCTCATCTGCACGCCCACCGCGCGGATGCGGTGCACGGTGCGGCTGGTGAGCGCCAGCAGCAGCAGGTCGGCGGCGATGCGGTCCGTCAGCGCGTTGCCGCTGCGTGGCGGGTGTGTGTTTGGGAGGTTTGATGGGGACGAGGGGGATGAGCCCCGGGGTTTGTGGGGCTGGGGGCGGCGTGCCACGCTTGGGCACGGTGTGCATGCGTGATAAGGACGATGGGTGCGTTGGTGTTGGGACAGAGACCTGGGTGCGCTTCGCGTGGGCGTGACAGCAGCACCACCCCGCACACTGCCGCAGTAACACGGCACGTCCGTCCTGTCGCTCCCGCGCATGCTCCCACCCACCTTTTGCTTCTGGTTTCTGGAATGAACTACCCACGCCCCCACCCACCTGACGTCCAACAGCGTCACCACCGCGGCGCAGTCGTACGGGTGCTTCACCGAGCGCGCGGTGGGGTGCGGCAGCCCCGCGGCCTCCAGCAGCTCCGACAGCTGCGCGCGCGTGAGGCCCAGCCGCTGCAGGTCCAGCACCAGCTGCCGGGGGCCCTCGGGGACCGGGGTGGTGCCTGGCGGGCCGTCACGGGGTTGGAAGGGCGGGCGGGTGGGTGAGTGGGTGGGTGGGTGGTAGTCCATTCCAGAAACCAAAGCGACCATTGCAACCCAAAACCCCAGTGGGATGCGTGCCTAGGGGTGCGCGGCGGGACTGTGTTACACGCAAGGCGCACCGCCTTTGGACCCAAAGGCCCCTTCCTCAGAACCAAGTACCCCGCGTCCAATCCACAGCCCCCGAACAGCCCCCACCCCGTCACCCACGGGCCCTTACCCATCCCTTCAACGTACGCCGTACACACAGCCCCCTCCACACAGCCCCTCTCCCTCCGTCCCTCTCTCTCTGCCCCTCACCCGCCAGCCGGTGGTGCAGCGTGTTGCCCAGCGCCCGGCCCAGCTCCGCCACGTCTCGCTCCTCATGGAACCGCATCACCCGCTCCTCCAGCTCCTCGTCCATGTCCGTCACAATGTCCACACCACCGCCACCGCCAGCGCCGCCAAGAACGCCAATCATGCTGTCGCCACCGGTGCCTCCCCGCGCGGCATCGGTGGCGTCGGCGGCGGCGGTGTGCCGGGCCGAGCGCAGCAGCTGCAGGGCCGCAGCCACCAGCGGCCGCTCGCCCTCGCGCACGCTGGACAGCTGCGGGATGAGCACGCGCGCGGGCGGGCTGCCGGAGAGGAGCAGGCACTCCAGCACCTGCGGCCTGTGGTGGGAGCGAGCGGGGGGACGCCCGGGGCCCCCCGGGGGAGGGCAATTGAGAGCGGCGGCATGTGGCAGTGGTGGGTACGAGCGCCGTGGCGAGCGCCGTGGCGAGTATCCCACAGCGCATTTGCAAACTGAACTACCGGTACTGGATGACAAGGTGCCAAGCAGTGACACCCAATAGTTCTGCACAAGGCCCTGCCCTCTGGCGAGCTAATCAGTTCCTGGTCCAGCTCCTCCTGCTCCGCCTGCTTCTCTTGCTTCTCTGGCTTCTCTGGCTTCTCTTGCTCCTCCTGCTCCTCCTGCTCCTCCTCCTGCTCCTCCTCAACCCAGCTCACCACTGCAGCCGCTTGATGAACTTGGGCTCGTTCAGCTCCAGCACCCGCACCCCGCCGTACAGCATCACCGCGTCCGTGAGCTCCTTCAGAAGCACACGCGGGTCCTTGTCCCGCCATATGACATCCACGCCACCGCCGCCGCCGCCGCTCCTGACCGCCGCCGCTCCTGACCCGCCCTGCGCCACGGAGACAGAAGCCACGGGCGCAGGCGCGCCAGGCTTGGTCCCTAGGGCGGCGAACCCACTGCTGCCGTCGGGGCTGCCGTGCGCCCAGTCGCCGCTGGCGGTGCCCGGACGCCACGCGCCGAGCGGCGAGGCGGCCGGCGGCGGCAGCTGCTGCTGCTGTGGCTGCGTGTGCGCCTGTGGCCCGCCAGCAACAGGGGCACGCTGCAGACTGGAGGTGGCAGGCAGCGCCGGGGTAGCTGCGGCGCTGCTGCTCACGGGCGGCTTGGGTGGGAGCGGGCCGTGGGCTGCTGCGTTTGGCGTGAGTGCTCCGCTGCTGGCACTTCCGGTTCCACCCGGTGCGGCGTCGGCCAACGCCGCTGCTGTGGGCGTACCAGGCACCTCCACCTCAGAGTCCGCTCCAGATCCTGGACCCGCAGGACTGGCAGTTGCTGACGGCTTGCCAGTCAGCAGAGCCGCCAGTCGCTGTTTACGCATCTGCCGCTCCGCGGCGGCCCGGTTCACCTCCCGTGGCGCCGGCGCGCCACCGGCTCCTAAGCCACCGCCACTGCCAGCGCCGCCTTGCTGCGCCTCGGCTGCTTCATCAGCCATGGCTGTGTCCCACGCGAACTGCACAAATGGAACACCATATGGAAACAAGGATGAAGCAGGCACGTGAGGCAGGGGCACGGCACCAAACCACGCGCCCTCGGCTGCACCAAGCTCGGGGCAATTATGTCGCCCCCTGCGGCTTCGGGGCGTACATTTGAGTCTGTTATAACCGCAAAATGTCAGCTTTCCGTATCTGTAAGGTCCAAACGCCGGATGAAACCCTTCCACTTCCAAGGGCATGCGCGCCACCCACCCGCGACGCTGAGCCGGTCGGCGTATCTGGCTTTTTCCGTCGAGGAGGTGGCCATGGGCCAGATGATTTTTGCTCGCCATGCGGACCCTCGCTGATTCGCTCTGCCGGGGCAACCTGCTTGCTTGGGCTGCTGCCCATGATCCTTGCGCGTTTAAGCGCAACACTAAATTACTTATTTCATTTGGAAACGTATAAAAGTGTGGCTGCTTAGGTCAGCAACACAGTTGGCAAAACAAAGAGCTGTGCATTGCTGTTATGAATTAGTTGGAGTGCATAGACGAGTGTTGGCATGCGTCAAAATTTATTACAGCGCAGGTTCAACTTTCCGGTTTGCAAGCAGCGTGCCGGTCATTCTTTCCCATGGCCCCGTTTGTTCTCCCCAGCTCCCCAGCGGCTCCCCCGGCTCTCCCCAACCGACCGCCCAGAAGCATTGACCATGTGCATCCAATAGCCATACTCGCTCGCTGTGAATATCTGTGCCAGAAGTCATACGCGTGAGCCAGCAGTGTAAGCCATGTAAGCTTACGAATGGCCGCACGCGGCACCGCCAGCACGCCGCAGCTTGCTTTAGCCCTTACCGCCGCCTCTGTCAGCCGCAAACCATGAACCCCAAACTCCAAACGTGTCATTCGGCTCTTCCATTTTCAAGGATATGTACACCATATATACCAACCCCAACGCCACCGCCTTCATTCTTTGGGTCCGGCCCAGTGCGTGCCATTCATGCCTCCAGGCCCAAGGAAGGGGTGCGTGAATGTGCTTGCAGTGAAGCTGTATGCCATGCGTTTAAGTGCATTGTAAAGTATGTCCGAGCATGAGCAAGCGCGCAGTGTTATGTTCGCTACCCCATGGGTTGGGGGCCATTACTATGTAATTAATCTGGTGCGTGCTTGCAACAGATTGCGGCAAATCGAGGACAGTCCGTTGGATGAGATCATGAGACGCTATGCCGCTTAGCAGCCGGTAACTTTGCCGCTCTTGAGGATGCAGTGTGCGATCGGGGCCTGCGCCACCAAGCTGATGTCCGATTGAGCCTGGGAGTACATGAAGCACTGCGCGACACAACAGGCAGCAGGCAGCAGGAAGAAGCGAGCAGCCACAAAGCATGTCAGTCCAGGCCAACAATTACAAGGAGTGCGTGCGTGGGGGCCATCCGTATGTGATAGTCCGGGCCGGCGGCACGTGCCACTCAATGGTCCAGCCCTCGAGGACGCCGCGACCGCAGAGCGGCCCTCCCGCCTAGTGCATCAAGCACACAAACAAGCCTTACCTGTTTGGTTTGCGCGTTCCACGTCCATGCCCGGCAGGGCGGCTGCTCCTGGTAACCGTTCGAGCCGGAGGCCGGCACACCTGCAGTCACAAGCAAGGATACAAAAACCGCGGGGAAGCACATTTGTTGGGGGCAGTGCTTAGGCCGTGCGCACATACACGTACGTAGCCGCAGGTTGCGGGGGCCTCACACACCATGCAATGTTGGTCACGAGCAACCACGCACCTTGGGAGCTGCGTAGGCACAGGTCCGAGCAGGCGGTCATGTTGGCCACACACAGGCCGTTTGCAGAGCTGCTGTAGGGCTCATAAGTGTCCACGCCCACATTGATGCTCCAAGCGCTCTTCACGGCCTTGGCCTGAGGAGCGCAAGGCAAGGCGAGGGTAAGGCGCGTCGTATGCAGGAAGGAAAGCAGTCTGAGAACGTAGCAGGAGCACCTCCCGCTGTATAGGGCCTAGTCACATTTGTCAGTGTAGTCAGTGGCGCAGGTGGATAGTTTTGACGCCTTGATTCTCTCGCTTGTAGGCTCCAGCAGAGCCGGGCAGCCAAGGCGGCACGCGCCGCACGCACCCAACGCATGACACATGACGCACCTCTCCCGACGTCACCGATGGCGATGCGCTGTCGCTGACACATGTGTACGCTGGTGCCACATACGCCCGCAGCCCGCGCCGCCACACCAGTCCCGCTGATGATGTCTCATCCGCGCCATCCGGGGCGTCATCATCCGCCGCCGCCGCCGCCACCGCCACCAGGGCACCGCCGGCACCAGGCCCCTCGGATGCCAGCTCCGCTCCGCGCAGCCGGCGGCCGGTGGAAATGCCGGTGGTGCTGGTGAAGCGGTAGATGAGGCGGCAGCCGCGCCCGCTGCTCGTGACCTCGGTGTAGTTTGTGGCGTTCTTTAGGCTGATAAAGCGCCAGGCCAGGCACATGGTGTCGGCCACACACGCCTTGGCGCAGTCCAGGAACACGTCAGCCTTGTAGGGGGCGGCCGGCAGCTTCTCATAGCCGCCTGCGCGCACACAGGGCATGCACGCGGGGCAGCGGCAGCAGCAGCAGCGGCACCGAGGTGACAGAGCGGATGGATGCACTGCAAGAGGGTTCCTGTTACCAACCCAGGCACGAGCGAGAGGAAGGGCAGGAAGGAAGGAGAGGGTGGTGCCGATGACCCAGGCAGCACGCATCTGTGCACACACACACACACACACACACACACACACACACACACACACACGCACACACACACATGCACACACACACATGCACACACCTGTGGACGCGGAGCACCTGGTGAACGACTTGTGCACGGTGTTGCGCATGCAGCTAGCGTCTGTCTTGTTGAAGACCAGCGTGTAAGGCGGAGCCTGGGGCGAGGAACAGGATCTGCGCACGTGCGCAGTGTATACAATTGGAGGCCAGTGCCTTACCGGCGCGTCAAATCACATGCTTGCAGTTCTCAGAAGTGATGAGGTGCATGGACACAGACAGCGCTAGTGTTGCGCAAGGCGTGTGGAAGCACACCAGACGCGGTAGAAATGGCCGTGCTACCCGCACGCCAGAAGCAGCACGAGCGAAACTGGACTCACCCAGATAGTGCGTACTTGTTGGCGAGCGTGGCTGCAGGGAATTGGTTAGACGAGTGGGAACATGTCAGGGTCAGGCACATGATGAGAAGTGGATTGCCTGGGACAAACAGTGCATAGAGGCAGACAGATCGAGCGAGGCAAGCCTATGCTCACAATCCGTACGTGCCCGCAAAGCAAACGCTGTCAGTGCCACAAATCACTTACAGACAGCATCAGACAGCAGGTCAAACGGGAAGATGGAGCTGTTGTCGGTTTGGTTGCGCCTCTGCACGCGTTACACGCCGGGGGGGGGTCGGGCTATTCGCTGAGGCGAATACTTACATGGGTATACGCATTCAAGCGCGCACGAGTTGCCAAGTACACGTCGGGTTGCAGGTTGGCGTTTCGGAAGGAGCAAGCAAGCGCAGACAGGCACGCCTTGACGACAGCCTGCTCACCCAATGGTTGGTCATGACGCTGATGGACAGGCCCCTGTCGGGCATCACCCACTGCTCGGCGTACCAGCCTGAACGGGCATGGAGCACATGGTCGGCGGTTGGGTTGTGCGGCAGGTGCATTGTGAGGCGGTAGGTGCACGCGTGTGCCGTACTGCGTTCCATCGCGCGCGCGCACGGCCGGTTGCCTACGCCGCATTCGTTCTGAACACCACGACACGGCCCGGCCCGGCCCGGCCTGACACGACACGACACCCGTAGTACCTGCGATGGCGCCGTTGTGCAGTGTGGCGTTCAGGCCGGCCCAGTTACTGCCGCCCCGATAGAAGCCAGCGCCGTAGGGCGCCATGGTGCCCACGGCGTGGAGGGTGTTGAAGCTGGCGGTGGTGAGGCAGGGGTAGAGGCAGCCGGCGCCGAGGCAGGGGCAGCTGGAGGGCGCGCCACCGGGCATGCGGCCGCGCGTGTGCCAGGCCACCCAAGCCGAGTGGTCCTTCGCGGTCATATGCAAGTCGCCCGCGGGGGCCTTGCCGCTGTGTGCGAGGGTGGCGCGGTGGACGGGGTGGGCGTCAGTGCGCGTGCGTGGTGGCCCAAGCCACACCATGTGTACGTGTGTACGGCCTGGCTCCACTCACGCAATAGTGGTGCCGAAGATCGGGTCGTACGACTTATTGTTCTTGTACTGCACGCGGAAGCGAAAGAGGTAGGGTCGGGCATGAGCGTACGTGCGCGGCGTGCGTGCGTGTATTCAGGGCATGTGCATGCATAACATGCTCCCTGCGCCAGCGGAAGACTGCAGTAGGTGGAGGCGGCGACCGGCGGGGTCCGTCGTCCATTACACCCTGGCGGGCTGTCTGGAATAGGTAGCCTGCCCGCCAGCAGCTCACCTTGGCCTTGTGTCCGTAGGGACCAAGGTTCTGGCCGTTGACGCCAATCTGTGAAAGGGGCAGGGGCGCAAGGTGGTAACGCATTAATTAGTTTGCGGATTAAGGTCGCCATGCATGCGGGCCCCGACACATACATGCTGAGGCTGTTCTGCCCGTCCTGTTGATGGCTCGTCGCACGTAATCAGGCAAGGGCGGCCGGGGCCGGGGATGAACGCAACGCCGCTCTGCGCGCTGCCCCCACTCACCGGCCCCAGGGCGGCCGAGCTCAGACCCATGGGCGTGAGGATCATGTCCTGCAGCTTGGCCTCCCATGTGGAGTTGGTCACCTGCGTGTGGCGCGCGGTCACACGAGGTAATAGATGGGGATTCCATGCTTTCCACGTCTGGGCATTCGGAGCTGCTGGCTGGCGTACGCAAGCTGTCACGTACGAGAGGCTGGTAGGCTGTAGCGGCCGTGTTTCGGGCCCGGGGCAGAAGTCTCCCCACAGCTGTATTAGAACGTTCCGCTCCCATACCAGCGCCGCATGCACATATGCATGCACACACGTGACAGGGCGCTCATAAACCCGCCGCTCACAATGTCAATGACGTGGCCCATCAGGATGTAGCCCGCGTTGGAGTAGAGCGCGGTGCCGTTGCCCACCGCGTTGGCGGGCGTGCTCTTGAGCACCTCTTTGGCGTATTGCGCGCGCTGGCCCTTGGGGTCGCTATTGGCCACGGTAATCTTGCTGTCATCAATCTCGCGTGGGAAGCCTGTTTCCAGACATGTTAGGAAGGGCCGAAGGGGGACGCGCACCATGGCACGCGCTCACTAAACAGACGCCCTAGTACGGAAGGCGATGAAAGCTATGGCGCGCGCACGTTTATCGCTAGTTGATGACAAACAAACATAACAAGGCGCGCGTCTTCCTGCCCAAAACATGGTCACCCACCGCCTTGCATGTTGAAGACGTTCAGAATGGTAGCGTCTTGATAGGCGGCTGTGATTGTCCACTTCGTGAGCGGGAAGACTTCCTTGAGCTTGGTGCTCCACATCAGGCGCTTGGTGGGGCTGCCATAGGTCGTGTTCTTCTCAATCTGGGTTTGGGGGCGGGGGGGGGCGGTGCGGAGGCGCGATAAGCGCATGCAGCAAAGCTTTCATGCGGCGGCCGCTCGCGGCGAGGTTAGAAGTGCTTGTGACACTACAATAGCCGCCCGCCGACTTGTCGCTCACCAGCATGGCCATGATTGTGGCTGTGAAGCTCTTGGTGCAGGAGCCAATGCGACCCTTGTCATCATCCTGGAACATTCGGAGCCGCGGTGGGGAAGTTCGTGCAAGTAAGAAGGTAGGCGTCGGGCAAGGTGTGGGCAGAGGTGTGGGGACATATGGACGGACTTGGACTGCGCGGCGGTTGGCAAGCTGCCTGACGGGCCGCCGGTTTTGGGGCCTGACGCCAGGCGTCTGTACCCACCAGCATCACTGCTCCGGTGTCCCAGTTGCGCGACCCAAACCCGCCAAATGCGGTCGTGTAGCTCCACGGCGAATTCGGGTACTCGCTGGTTGGAATGCCGATATCTATGCGCTTGACCGCGCCGATAAGGCCGACCACCGGGTTGAGAGAATAGTTTATAGCGACAAGTCCCAGGGTCGTAGTCAGGTCGTCCACTTGATTAGGCGGGCAGACTGTGCTGCTCACCGCCGCATTGCTGCTGCCGAGCAACAACGCAGCCAGCGAAGTTAACAATAACAACATTCTGAACGGGCAAGGCGCAGTGACGCGGGCTAAACGGTGGCTGCGTAGTTGAATAACAAGTGCGACAGGTTGGGACTTAGTCTTTCACGCTTGTCTTCCAATTTTCTCACACTCCATAGCCTGTGCTTAGAAGTTGACTCAAGCTATTTATGCAGCCGCCAACCATGAGCGTGCTCCGACTTCTTGCAGAGCGTGAATGACGACCGCCCTACTCGATTGAGGCACTCGAGCGGAAGTGGTGCCGCGTTTTCATACAGCGTCGGCTTGACAGCAACAATACAAAGATTCTGAAAGCATTCTTGCCTACAGCGGGCCTCGTCAGGAGCTGAATGGTCCACGGTTTCACATGGGACCAACCGCTCGAAGACGAGCAAGCACTTATGTGACGGTGAGCTGGCAAGCAGGCGTTTTTCGCCACCTTTACAATGTGTAATAGGTTGCCAGTTTGTACAGGCGACGATAGGGCTTAAAAGTTGCCTACGGCGCTGCAGCACCGCCGCGCAGAGTCCAACTGCCGGCGCGCTTTCACTCCGCGATTGCCTCATCACTGGTACTACTTCGAAACAACTGCACCCCTGCACTCCTGCAGCAGCTGCACAAATACCGTAGCATCTCTCCAGCTGCAACAACAAAGCAAAGCAGCCTGACATAAGCACGCGGCCTGCTCCTGATGTGCGCCAGCTGTTAAGCAACCTCCCCCAAGCTAGCATTTGGTACCGGTCAGCCTCAACCTCCCCACACCTCACCAGTCACCAAGCTCACCTCTACCGTATCCGCACACTTTGCTCCACCGCGTCCACGCCTTCCAACCGCTTTCTCCCAGCCTCCTGCGCAAACCTCCTGCGCCGCCATCCTCACCGGCCCTGGCCCAGTGCCGCCGCCACCACCTCGCGCGACCAGACCAGCAGGTCGTCCGGGACCATGCGGTGATGCTCCGCCGCCTGGCGCTTCAGGTCCACCACGTGGAAGGCCTCGCGCGCCGCCACGTAGGCGTCCACGAACGCCTCCAGACCACCGATCGATCCAGACTGGAAGCGCTCAAGCAGCTCGTCGCTGTCGGTGTCCAGCTGCGCGAGTGAGGCAATTGGGCGGGGGGGGGGGCGGGAGCGGGGAGCAGTAGGCCAGGTAAGTTGTGGGTATGGGTTGGCGCTGGTGATTGGGACCACCGGCGCGTCCACCCAGGCCTCCGCCATGTTCTGCGCACCCAACCGCCGCTGACCCTCAGCCCACCACCAGCCCTTGCATGCCAGCTCACGCCCCCTTCCGTCCCGTCCCGCACCCACCCACCCACCCACCCACCCACCCACCCACCCACACCTCTTTAGGCGCCCTCATCCAACCGCCGCCCACCGCCGCACCTGGTCCGCCTCCGCGCGCAGGCGCGCCAGCAGCACGTCCGGCCCCATCTTGAGAATGACCGCCTTCTGCCGCCCGAACAGCTCCTCGAACAGCGACCGCATGGCCGCGTACTCGCCGCTGCGCACGATGGCCACATGGCCGCGAGCCTCGTCGATGGAGCGGCTGCGGGCGGAGGAGGGGGAGCCATGCATTTAAGTTAATGACGAGGGGGAGCAGGACAAGGAGATTAACGTGGTGTACAGTACTGACGTAATGCAAGGGTGTTATGGAATCCGCAAAGGAACCAATGCTATCCCAAGTAGGATTATAGGGACGTCGAGAGGGTAACGGCCATGCGCGGGAATGGCCGTCCGCCTTGATGTTCATGCGGCCCGCACTGTAAGCGCCCTGGCTACTGATGGTGAAATAAATGACAATCAGTACTCTACTCACTCCCTCGCCCGACCCAGGCACCCCGCGATATCACGCGCGAGCCGTAGCCCCGCCGGCCGCACCTGAGCGACAGGTTGGATGCCGCCAGCTGCTTGTTCTGACGCCGCACGTCCTCCAGCGCGCGGGCGGCCTGGGAGAGATGGGGCGGGGCGGGGCAAGTACCACAGGGGTGCTGAGGTCAGGGGAGGATCAGAGCGCGGGGGGCTGCGCTCCCCCGCCAATGCGCCCTGCCGTTTCGGGTCCGCATTGGTGCATTGTGGTGGAAGTTGGAACTGGATCAACGACCCTACACCACTCCGCACCCACCGCCGTCTCCTGCAGCCATTGCGCCGCCGCCTTCCTCAGCGCCTCCTCGTCGCATAGCAGCGCCTCTAGTTGAGAGGTGGACAGGCTCTCCAGGAAGGCCTCCAGGTCCCCCCCCGCCCCGCCGCCTGCGCCTGCGCCCGGCTGCGCGGCGCCCTTGCCTCCTGCCACGCCCGCTGCAGCAGCCGACGCCCCTGCTGCGGAGGCGGCGTCAGCGGCATTGAGCAGCACCAGGGCCTCGCGAACCACTGCCACCAGATCGGCGGGCAGGCGGCGTGAAGTGGAGCCGGAGCCCCACTGGTCGGCGGCGCGCAGGTGCACGCGCCCGGTGGCGTCCACGGCTGGGTGCTGCAGCGGCACCACCACACACAGCACCGGGTGGTCCTGTGGGGTTTGGTTGGCCGGGGGAGGGGCGGTCGGGGGAGGAGTTGGGAAGGGGAGGGGGGCGGGGCGGCGGGCGGTGCTGAGGCGGGGGCGGTAGGCGCAGGAGAGGGGCTACAGCGGGGTAGCAGTGCAGGCCCAGGTACTCGGTTCAGCCGCGTCTGGGCTGGGCGAACACGGCACACACCATTACAGCCATGCAATCGCGCTGTTAGGGTAACAATAGGCGTGCAGAAGCAATTCGCCCCGTTCCGCGGCCCCGTGCTGCGTGGAAGTAGCCTGGCGCCCTGGCGCGCCAGAGCACCGCCCGCAGGAGCGCTCCAGGCGCCGCGGCTGCCTACCTACCTGGGGGAAGTGCGGAGGCAGGCTCACACGCAGCGCGGTGGGCCGCCCATTCGGCAGCTGGAAGGGCAGGTCGATCACCGACCTGTTATGGCGGGGGACCGAGGAAACGGCTGGCTTGGGAGATCGGGGACACAACAGAGGACACGCAGCACAGCTGCTTTGCCTCTGTCTGCACCACGCCCCCCCCCCGCGCCCTTGCCTTAACCAGCCCGACCAGCAGGCCTCACCCCTCAGCATTTACAAGCTGGGCAGCAGGGAACGCCCCCGTCAGCTCATCGGCGTAGTCTCGCCGCCTGCGAAGGTCAATGTGGGGCCGGGCGGTGGACTAGAGGGTGAGACCCGGCCGAGGGCGTCGCAAGTGCGAGAAGCTGCTTGGCCCTGCAGACTCGCTATCGCATTTGCCTCACCTGGGCAGGCCTGCCCCGGCGACGCCAAGCATCGAGTCACCGCCTCTCTATGCAGCTGCTGTACTTGGTGACGTGCAGGCCGCGAGTGATGCAAGATGGCCAAGCGGGACTCAGTCCCAGCGGGGTTGCCTTATTATATTCGTTAACGATTAGGTCTTAACTTGAAATGGACGGTCGGGGGACCGAGCGCGAGGCAGTTCAACAAAATTGTCTAGGGCTGGAATAATTTGACCAGACTTTGTTCGTGCGGTAATCTTATCTACTGTTTGAGTTGAATAGCCTGACTACTGAGTACAGTGAAAGAGCAGGGCAACATGACAAGGGTTCCAGTTCCATGAGCAGCGAAGACCTGCACAGCGCTGCATCACCGACGCCCCAGTCGACGTAGCATTAGCTTTAGACAAGACAAAATATGAAATGGGGGCCAAATGCTGTGCGAGAGCAAGTTGACAGCTTGGGCCAGCTTCTTCGGCAGCCTCCACGCGGGATGTCCGTGTCCCCAAACGGCCTCACGAAACGGCCCCTAGCTGCAGAACAGAGAATGGCAAAAGATGATCACGCCTGCGCCTGCTGCAGGCGTACCCTAGCTCTGTCTGTACTCAGCACCACCGCCCCTGCGCAATCATGCCCCTGCTGGACTGCCTTGAAATTATAGCCCCACTGCGCCTGTCGTGCCGTGTTGCAACCATTTACACTGCTTTCCTCGCCCCATCTCCCGCCTGCGCGTGCTCGCTGCGCCCTGCGACCAGTACGTCTAACCCGTCCCTCTAGCCTTGATTATACGCCCTAACTTAATGGGTCTCGCCCTGCGAAAGCCGCACCAGCCGCGCCGCCACCTTGTCCTTCTCCTTGAGCATCTGCATCTTCTCCGCCGCCTTCGCCGCCGCCGCGCGGCTGGAGCGCCGCTCGCCAGCAGGCGCAGCTGCGGGCGCCGCAGAGGTCTGTGAGGACGAGGGCTTGGCGGCGCCGCGGGCCTTGCTGAGACCCGCAGCCTTGCCGCGCTTGCGCACCACGTCCGTCTCGCCCGCGTCCATGTCGTCATCGCTGCTGTCTCCTACACTCGCCGCGTCGCCGCCGCCCTCCTCGTCCTCGTCCTCCTCGCCCTCGTCCTCCTCGCGGACCGGGCGCAGGTCGTTGCGCCGCGCGCGACCACCGACGGCTGCAGTGGCTGCCTTGGCCCTGCGTGACGGGGACACGGCCCAAAGAATTGGACTTGAGGCGGCCGCTTTCACCATTACGTATTCAATGAGGTGAAACTAGTCATGAGACGTGCCGATGAATGCCAGCAAGCAGTCCGTCCTCTCCTCATCCACAAAACGTCAGGGCACCAAACATGAAGACAATCGCACACCTGGTGCCCCGTGCGGCACGGCCCGTCGCTGCAGTGCTGGAGGACTTGGTGGCGCGGCTGCCGCTGCCGCCGCCGCTGCGGCGCGACGAGCCGGCGGGCTGCTGTGCCAGCTGGTCATTGTCCCCGCCTGCGGCGCTGGTCGTGAGGACGTCCCACTGCTCGTCCGCTGCCACCTCCGCCGCCACTTGCTCCTGGCTGGGTAGCACCGCCAGCCGGGCCAGCAGCGCCTGCGTGCGAGGGTGCAAATTTAGGTAACCGGAAGTCCACCTAGGGAAAGGAGTGGAGGATACTGCTGGCACCCGCTCTGCCACGCACAGCCCGCATGCAGCCGGCCGGTTGCTGTCAGTGAGCGCTGCAGGCATCATGTCGCATACACGGCGCCTCACCTCCAGCAGCGGCGCGGCGTCCTCCTCCGTCAGTGCCGCCGAGCCCGCCCGCTCCTGCCGCGTGTTCTCCACGTCCTCCACCAGGTCCTGGCTCAGGTGGACAGAGGCGCGGGGAAAGACGACAGGAGGTCATACTCCTCAGCAACACGCTTCATGTTCAGCCGACCGACAGCAGGCCCAACAGGAACTGCCGCATTTGTGGCACGGTCCGACCAGTAGCAGCACAGTGACGGAGCCGCGCCTGCATCCATGTCCTGCAAGGGGACAGCCGCGTGCGCACTCCGCTCCAACCCGTTTCCCCCATCACCATACCGCCGCCCTCACAGCGAACAGGGCCCCCGCCAGACCGGCCCCTCCCGCACCTTGAGCTTGCGCAGCGCCGCCTCCGTCACCACCTTGTCGGGCCGCAGCTCCGACTCGGCGAAGCGCACGGCGCGGCGGCCCAGGAAGCCCAGCGCCGCCAGGTCGTCGCCGCCCGCGGCCGCCAGCACCGGCTCGGGCAGCAGCAGCGCGGGCGCCTTCAGGGGCAGGAGGCAGGAGGTTGGGGGCACGTGGACGCACATGCAGAGCAGGCATGCAGGAGGAAACGCCCGCATGGCATTAAGGCACCCAGTGTTCGGCTACCTTTGTACCCAAGCCAACCCAAACCCAAACCCACCTTGCAAAGCTCCTCGGTGTAGGCCTGCGCGGCCTTGTCGCCGTGTGTATCTAGCGGGCTGCGCCGCCGCCTGCCGGCATCGGCCTGTGAGCTGCCGTTGGCTCCCTCGCTGCCCGCCCCCGCGCCCGCCGCCGCCTCGTCTCGCTCAATGGCGACCAGCGCAAGCTCCTCAAGCAACATCTTGCCCAGCTGGGCGGCCGCCGCCGCAACCTCCGCCAGCCGCTGCTGCCGTTGCGAGCGCTGCTGCTGCGAGCGCAGGCCGCCGTCCGGCCGGCTGGCCACGTCCTCGTCCTCCTCGTCATCATCTGCCACGCACACGATGCAAAACCGCACCAACACATGTCACATGACTGCAAGCCAAGAATTACACGCAGTTGCAGGCTCTCTCACCCTCCGCGTCCTCGGCCTCGTCCGCCAGCTGTGCCGCCGTCGCCGCCGCCGCGGCAGCGGTGGCCGCCGCAAGCTCCCGCGCCATGCTATCCATCAGCTCCGGCGCGGCGCACTTGGCGGTGGCGGCGGCGCCTGGCGGCGGCGGCAGCGCCATGGCGCAGCGCGCGGCGGGGAGGAAGGCAGTCGCCAGCAGCTGCCGGTAGGCGGCGCCGCCTGCGTTGGGCTGCGAGGCAAGCTCCTGTGCGCGCGGGAGGCAAGCGGCAAGAGCGACTTCAGGCAAGTTGAGGTGTGTTGCACTTCTTATGGCATGATGAAGAGCAGGGACGGCATGTTCCGCGGTCGGTGCCTTGCGGATGGCGCCGGGCTATGCGCACCGGGCAACACTTACAAGGCTTTACTCAGCCATGTACCCCCACGGCGCGCTCACCCGCACGTTGCCCAGTGCCATGTGGACGGCCGCCAGCAGCTGCGGCTGCTGCTCCAGCGCGGGGCTTACTCGCGCCAGGTGCAGCCGGCACACCAGCAGCTCCGCCAGCTCGGGCTGGGGCCAGGCAGGCGGAGGAAGGGAGGGGCACGTCACACGGAACGTGGCGGTCACGGCTAGCCACACTGGCTTTCGGCACATGCCGCCGGTTGCTGGGTTCACGCCGCGCACAGGCCAGCATGCCACTCACCGCCATGGCGCTGAACGCGGCACCGCGGGCCGTGGGGTGCTGGCGGCTGTAGGCGGCCAGGCGGCGTTGACTGCCCCACTGCGCCGCCAGCCGCGCGCAGCCCAGCAGCGCGTCCGCCGCTGGGCCGGTCGCCTCGGCGTAGTCGTCATAGCCCTGCAAGTGTGGCAGGTGTGGCAAGCTGCTTGACGGGAAAAGATAAACTTGAAAGGGGATGGCAGGGAGCATGCTGGGCACGGCATTGGGTGCCGGAGAGCGTGCGCACGCCTTGGGAGTGCGCGTGAGGATTGCCAGGCGGTAAAGGCCTCACCTGCAGCTTGCGCACCAGCCCCTCCGTCAGCTGCAGCAGCAGCGGCACCACGCCCACTGCCGCCTGCGGGGGCGGCACCGCCTGCGCCCCCGCCGCTGCTCCGGCGCCCTCCTGCTCCGCAGCAGCACCAGCACCAGCATCGCCCTGATCACCCTCGCCGTCCACCTCCATCACGCCCACCGCCGCCATGCGCGATGTAACCGCCTCCACCTGCGCCGCCGTTGCGCCCGCCACCGCTGCTGCCACCGCCACCGCCCGCCGCAGCGCGGCCGTCACCGCCGGCTCGCCCCACAGCAGCGCCAGGTCCACCAGTCCCTGCACGGCGGCGCGCCGGGGCAGCTGCTGCCACTCCGCCTCCTTGCGGCTGCTGGGGGTGCCGGAGGCAGCAGAGGCAGCGCCGGGCAGCGGCAGCAGGGGCAGCATAGCGGCAAGGGCGGCGGGCAGCACCCGCTCCAGGCCGCCCTCACGCAGCGCCAACACCACGTGGCAGCGCACCGCCGCCGCCCTTAGGTCAAGAGGTGGCCACACGGGGCGGGTGTGGTGGTGGTGGTCATGGTGAGTGCAGGCTCGCTGGCGACGTGGTGCACGTGAGGACATGCACAGGTTGGGGCTGAGTGCAGGTTAAGTGCATGGACATCACATCGAGGATCTGCCCGCACATGACCTGAGAGCAGGCACCGGCAGCACCTGCAGCCCCGGGCCGCCGACATAGCCCGTCCCCTTGCCCGTGACATGCCCTCGCTTGCACTCACCGCACCGCTGGCGAGCCGTGGCCGCCCGCGTTGCCGGCCAGCTGCTGCACCGCCTGCTCCAGGCTGATGCGCAGTGCGTCCGCCGGTTCACCCTGCTCGTCGTCAGCGTCGCCCTGGTCAATGGAGCCACCTGCCGCATCCGCTGCGGCGGCGCTGGGCGGAAGCTGTGCGGAGGCGGCGGGCGACACGCTGGGTCCGGCGCGCGCCATGAGCAGCCGCAGGTAGCCCAGCGCCTGGAGCATGGCGCCCTCGGGAGCTGGGGTGAAGGAGGGGGTCGGCGGGCAGAGGCGGCGTGGCGCGTAGGCACCAGATAACAGCTAAGGACAGGCAAGCAGCCAGGCAGCGCATCAACCACCCTCCAAGCTGCTACGTGCCAAGCTGCCCTCTGTCCAGCTCACGATTGTGTCAGCTGTGAGTGACCCTCAACTCCGGTAAACCTTACCTGTGCCCGCTGTCTGTTCGCTCACTCCAAGCTGCTCTGCCAGGCGCATCACCAGCGGCAGGCAGCCCTCCACCAGCACATCGCCGCCGCCCAGAACCGCCGCAGCCAGCGCAAGCACGGCATCTTCCCACTGCCCGCCGCCTCCGCAACCCAAAGGCGGCAGCCGCCCGGAGGCGGTGGTGGCGGCGCTGCTGCTGTTCGCAGCGCCTTGCTCCGGCCTGCGAGCAGCATGCACGATGCAGGCACCGCGATATCAGTCAGTATGCCGGTATCCCGCAGCCAATGACGTGGCAGCAAGCGCCCGCGTGCGGGTGTGTGCGCCTGTGGTTGTGCATGCGTGGCCCCTGCACTCACATCATGCTCAGCGCCGGCGACGCCACCAGCTGCCCCAGCACCTCCACCGCCATGGCCCGGCTGGCGGCATCCACCCAGTTGAAGGCGGGCAGCGCCGCCAGCCGCAGCAGCGCTGCCGCCACGTAGCGGTGGGCCGGGCCTGCGCGGCAGCGGGCGTGAAGTAAAGCAACCACAATCCTCGCAGTGCGCAAGCTAAGCACAGACTGGCACGGAGCGCACCAGCACCTTTCTCACCCTGCTCCCACCCTGCTCCACCCAACATCAAGTGCACGCCCGGCCCCAGGCATCGTCACGCACCGGCCTGGGCTGCGCGTAGGCACAGCTGAGCCATATCGGCGGCCGACGGCAGGAAGGCGTCCAGGACCTACGACACAAGTTGAACGGTCGTTGAAACCAGGCTATGATCTCAAGACCGCGACACGGTCACGCTGGCACGTGCACTCACCGCCTCCGCCTGTGCACCGGCGCTGGCCTCGGCCTGCGCCGCGGTGGCCGCCAGCCGGGTGGCCGCCGCTTGGCCGCTGGCGCGCACCCGCGCGTCCACCTGCCGGCACGCGTACAGCCATACGTAGGCGCGCGCGGGCGTCACCGCCGCCAGGCCGGCGAACGCGCCTGCTGGCGCTGCCGCAGGGCTGGGCGCGGCGGCCAGCGCGCGCGGGCTGGCGCCGGGCTGGGTGCTGTCTGCGGCGGCCTGCAGCCAGGCCTGCGGCTCCCAGTGCTGCAGCTGCGCCAGCTGGCCCAGCACCAGGTCACACAACTCTGCAGGTGCGAAAGGCCGCGCGCGATGGCATGCGCAGTGGGGGAATCAAGGGAAACGTGACATCCGCCGGCCCTGCACCTTGGCGCAATGCGCCTTACAGCTGCCTTCCATGTCAGTACCAGTGCCGGTCGGCGCACATCGCACGCCTACGCCACCCAGCCAGCAGGCAGCATCCAAGCCCAGAACGCACCCGGGCTCTCCTGCGGACCCAGCGCCGCCACAAGCCGCTCCACGTCGCCGGCTGCGTCCTCTGTGAACCACTTTCCAAGCAGCTCCTGTGCCGCCTTGAGCACCTCTGGGCGGCTCTCCTGCAGCCCGCCCCACAGCAGCTCCCGGCGCTGCTGCGGGCTGCGTGCGTGAGCGGCAGGGAGGCAAACCGGCAGGTGCGCGGACAAAGCCGGGCGGCTCAGAGCGGTGTGATGCATGCACGCAGGGTACAGGGTCCGAAGGCGCCCAGACCATAGACGCCGCGGTACCGTCCACAGCCCAACCCCGTCACCTGCTTTGAGCAGCGCACCCGGCCTACCTAGCAGCTACGCGCACCGCCTGCTGTTGCTCCTGCTGCTGCTGCCCCTCCGCCGCCACCGCCGCCGCCGCCGCCTCCTCGGTCAGCGCCAGGTCCCTGCATAGGCGCACGTACAGCTGCTGCGCCACCAGCGCCGTGTCGTCGCCGCAGCCGCGCGCCAGCAGCAGCGGCAGGCTGCTGGCGTCCAGCGGCAGCCGGGACACGATAGCGGCGCGGACCTCCTGTGTGCGGCCGCGGCAGTGGCACCACACGACAGCAGGTCGGTCATGTTGGGTTTGGTGTTGTTTTTCGTGGGTGATAGGAGCGGAGCAGCAGGAACGGGAGTTGTGAGGGCGAGTTGGGAGTGTGCAAAGCTGGAAGGGTGGCGCAACAGGTACTAGTCTGCCACAGCCCAAGTTCTTCCTGGAAGAGCCAACACCTGGGGTTGCTGCGCGGACGCACACAGACATGCACGCGCGAACACATCGACTCAAAATGTCGGCACAATAAAGTGCACGCACCCACCTTGTTGGTCTCACACTCCAGCAGGTTTAACATGGCCTTGAAGGTCACGTTTTCAGATACTGGCACGCCCTCCTGCTCATGGCGGGAGCCAGTGCGGTCGCGGATGAGGCAATGGCCAAGCCACAGTGCTATTGAGCGCCGGCGTCACGCATACATGTCGACCGACCAGTAGCCAACCACCTTGCCCTGCCGTGTTGATTCTCCCAACATCCTTTGCAGCATCTTGCCTCGAGGCCAGGCATATGCTTCCCCCGGCCACTATAACCTGTATCCCATGTCTCCTATGCGCCGTTGTTGCTGTACATGGATTGCGCGATTGGCTGGGTGCCAAGCCCGCGGACGTGAAACGTATACCTGAAAGGCCACCAGCTTGCTGAGGGCCACCACCGCCTTTTGCCGGACCGTGGCGTCCTTGTCTGCCAGGCGCTCCTGCAGTTGCGCCACCGTGGCCTTTGCAGACTCCTCGTCCAGTTCCACTTCCTTTGGGATGCCGCGCAGAAGCATGACGATGAGGTCCAGGCAGCGTATGCGGTTGTTCGCCTCCTCTAGGCACAGGACGCTGGCCAGCCGCTGCAGCAGACTGCTGACCACCTGGGCTGCTTGGAATGCGGTTGCTGCTGGTGGCCGCGGCATGTCCACAGCAAAGTAGTGGACGAACATGGGTAGCACGCGGGCAATGTCGCTTCCATCGAGGGCCTACGGTGGGCACAGAGGCGACGAGTTCACCAGGACTGCCTGCCACTTTTTCATATATTATTGCATTTACGTGTCATGCAAAGATGCAGTCGCCCTCACGTGTGGAAAGGCCACATACGCCAGAAGGAGTTTCTCCAGCTGTCGCGCTCCTACTGGGGCTTCGTGAATGCCCTGCCATACTAGCGAGACGTCATTCCTATTCAATTCTGACGTGTGCTGCAGGCGTTGGAAGACTCGCTGGACTTGATTCGCCATTTATGTTTGTCGGTCAGGCGACTTCACTGTAAGTCCAAGGCTTTACTTTACTGTAGTAAACACATTGTTTTTACGATGTAAATGGCCTACGCGCGCAGGATGCGTCATTTAGAGAAACAAGCACTCAAGCAGACAGCTTGGATCCTTTGGGATGGGGGTATTCACTCGCAATGTCGCACACGCTGTATTCGAAAGCATAGAAATCTAGTATTATTTTTGGCATGGGTGGCGTCCCGCCGCCCAGCCGGGGGTGGGGGCGGTGTCGGACACAACACGGCGAAGCCGCACCTCTTTTCCCAGCGCGCAAACAAGACCGGGGCGCCGAGTTGTAGCCCTCGATACCCAAGACTTGGGGCTGGGCTAGGGGGGGCGGCGTGGGAAGCGCGTACGGACCTCGCCGCCGGTGCGGTCAGTGCGGTCAAGGCACGGGTCAAGGCACGGGCACGAGGCACGGGTCAAGGCGTCTATACCAGCGTATTGCCGGCTTCAAAGCGACCGTTCACTGAAGTGCTCTAAAGATGGGCATGCACTATAGAGCATCCCAGCACAGGCCAGGCAAGTACCATAGTCCCGCCCCAACTGAACCCAGATACGAATACTGCAGCAGGTGTGGCCTGGGTATTGCGTTTGCTTCTTCGGCGCGCTAGTAAATTCAGCTGCGCGTACTCGTCACTTGCGCACTTGCTCAATCACGACAAGCAGGCTCTGCAGCTATCGCGGCTAGGATTGTTGAAGAGGCAGCAAGCGCAAGCATCAGCTGGCGCAGGGATACGCCAACATGGTACCTGCGTTGGCGCATTTGCTGGGCCGCCCGGGCTGGTTGGATGCAGTGCAGTCATACGCAGGAAGGCATTGGTGTTGGACACGAGGCAGCACGAATTGCATGTCATTCTTCCGTGCACAATACTTTGCACACGCCCTGGCCGCAAGCATGGTCCCTCCAATGTAGATAACTGTCTGCTTGTCTTCTCTAATACCACACACAGCTTATTACCCAAAAAGGGCGCCGATCAGAATTGTCCAAGCGTCGGCCGGGCGGGAATGTGGGGTGAGTGTGCTCCAAGTCCTGCGCCCGGCCTTTGCCACGCCATATAGCGTCGAGGAAGCCGGAATTATACGGCATGCCCTGTGGCCATCTCGGACATCACCTTCTCTGCCCACATCACCTTCTCTGCCCACCGCAACCTGCGGAGCGGGCCACGCGAAGTACTCTATATGGGCTGCTGACCCGCCGTGCTTGTTTCCCAACAACCTTGCCGCACCTCTCACCATGGCGTGCCACCGCTTGTTTACTAGCCTGGTCAAGTCCGCTCATGCTTGCCAACGTGTCTGCTCCTGGGGTCGAATCCTTGATAAGAAATAGCCTACCACGCGCACACGCATACGCACACGATGCCAAGAATACCACGAGAAGAAAGGAATACGCACACCAAGGGCAAGGCACCCGTTCATGCGCCCGAATAGCGGGCTTTGGAGGAGCTTTCCTCAGCACTCCAGAGCAAGGCGTTGTTGCCGCCGCGGGCTGCAGCTGGCTATCTGGTCGGACGCGACGTGGATTGCGTCCTCCTGATGCACGCGCGAAATAGCCGCACACACACCCACAGCCTCTCCCCCACTGCTCCGGCATGCACATGCGCGGCCGACGACAGGGCCACTACCGGCGCCTGCTGCCGCATACCGCAACATACACCATCTGCACGAAGCTCCTTCAACGCCTTCGCGTTGCTAGCTGCACCTCGCGATCCGCCTGCTGCTGTTGCCGTGGCCCAGGCTGCTTGCAGCACCCGCTGACACCGTACGCTCCCACGCCCATCTTGCTGCAGTCGCCTCAGCCGACGCGCCGCGCTCTCCTTCAGCCGCGCCGCAGCGTAGCCGCCCCAGTCGTGCCCCGGCCCAGCGGCCGCCGTGCGGCCACGCTTACTGCTGGGGCTCCCACACGGCGAACTGGAAGCCGCTCACGGACACCTTGAGCTCCTTGCCGTTCACCTTGATGCCCTGGTGGTTCGGCGACCAGTCGCCGGGGCCCAGCTTCACCGCCACCTTGTCGTCGATGAGCGCCGCGTACACGTCCGCCGCCGACTTCTTCACAACCACCTTGGACCTGTTTGGATACACAGTGTTTGGGACAGAAAGCATGGTGAGTGAGTGTGTGGTATTAGCACGTTGCTGTGCGCTTGCAGGTGTAGTCGGGAATAATGCGGAAGAAATCAGGCACGCTACAGGGCGGCGAGAAGCGCATTGGCAGGACGCGGTCGTGAACAGTATTCTAGCCGCTAGTCGCTAGACGATACACACGGCCTCCCCCATTTATCTGTTTCTCCCTTGTCTGATTCTTCCCGTTGCTCCGACGGACCGGCCCGCACCTGGCGTTGATGCCGTTGCGCCTGCGGACCTTGAGCAGGTCCAGGATGGCCTTGCGCAGGTTGTTCTCCTCCTGCAGGCAGGCGAGCACAGGACGAGAAACGAGTGGGCCAGTGAGTCAGGAGAGGCGAAGGTACACCCGTGGGGGCCCGTGCCCCAGGGCGCGCGTCAATAGCGCGATGCGCAACCCGAAGCTGCCAGTCAGCTGAGGCGCAGCAACGCCAGCCCGCACGTACACCAGGCGCGCCGGTTCATCGCAGGGCAGCGTTTGGCACATGCCGCACCGGCACAAGCGCATGTGCGCGCACCTGGTAGAAGTGGTCGTAGAAGACGCAGGGCGTGCCGGGGTGCGTCAGGATGTAGGCGTAGCCCTCAGGCAGGTTGCGCGAGGGGAAGGGCCAGTGGTTGAGCGTGGAGCCGGTGTCGTGGTTGTCGATGAAGGTGATGGCGCGGCTGGGCCACATGCCCATCACGCCCGGGGGGCGGCCCTGTGCGACCAGACGGGGGGGGGGGTGCCATGCATGATAAATTAATGACGGGGGAGATGGGGGATGCAGGAGGTGTCCAGCGGTTGGTGCTGCGTTGCCTGATGCATCAACACGGCATACAGAATGCCGTTGCTCCATGGCCGTCGTGCTTGCCGCTTCCCTTGCATCGCAAGGACGTGTCGTCCCCGTACCCGTGCGCTGCACTCTTTCTAAGCCCTGCGCGTCTCCAGCCGACCTGCCAGCCCTGTCTGCTCCCACACGGCCACGCGCGCGCACCTGCGAGTCCACCAGACGCCAGTACTCGCGGCGGCCCACCGCCTCCTGGAGGATACCCTTGGTGGTGAAGTCGAAGGCAGCGCTGGTGCCGCCCGTGGAGTCGCACCAGTTCACGGTGCGCTGGCGGTGCGCGTCCTGCAGCCAGACCGGAACAGAGGCGAGAGGTGTGCGCGGATGCTGACGATGACGTGATGATGGAGAAGCGGTTTCGGCACCTCTCGCACGTACTAGGCCTCCGGCCTCAGCCACGGCTCTTTCCTCTTGCCGACCTTTCCCGTCGCTGAGCCCCTTACGACAGCCCAAGATATCCCATACCTCGGCTCCGCCTGCCCCTCCCACTCCCAGCCTCAACCCATTCCCAGCCTCAACCCGCAAACCCACACGCACCTGGTTGTAGTTGAGCACGCCGTCCGTGTACTCGCAGCTGTCCCAGTACTCGCCGAACGCCATGGCCGGCACCGTCTCGTCAATGTACTGCTTGCAGTACGAGCCCAGGTAGCCGCGCACAAAGTCGAAGCGCCAGCCGTCGAAGCCGATCGAGTTGCGCAGGTACTTCATCCATTGCACGATGTCCTGCGGATTGACAATCGCGCGTGACCAAGAGTGGCATGCAAGTGTTTAGCACATTCGTAGTGTTGCCCAGCGAGCTGTCGAGCCACTTGCCCCGGGACCACGCACGCTGACATATGCCTGGCCCTTCAGGTTGCTTGAAGTGCCCTCGCTACTGTCATGATACAACCGCTGCTGCTGCTCACGTTGCGGATGCGCTCCTGCGAGTGATCGATGTTGGGCGCCGCCGCGTAGTCGTCGCCCTGCTTGGGGTTGCCGCGGCCGCCGAAGGACGGGTTGTTGGAGCAGATGGCGGAGGCGTCCCACGCCAGGCGGCCGCCGAACTTGTTCCACTTGCCGTCGCTGCCCTGGCTGTTCGCGCAGCTGTAAGGAGAAAGGAGGGAGGCGCGCGTGTGGTCTCAGCAGCAGGTGGTTCTATGTGAGCGGTTGGCAAGCGCGGTGTCCATCTCCGCCGCGCGGTCCCTGTCCACCCAGGTCTGCTATGCCGCACATCCAAGCCGGGCGCGCCTTCCTCACCGGTGGTTGACCACGATGTCGGCAATGACCTTGATGTTGTTCTGGTGGAAGGCCGTGATGAGCTCGCGCAGCTCGCCCTCGCTGCCGTACGCGCTGTCCAGCGAGTACAGGTCGCGAGGCAGGTAGCCCTGCGCGCCAGCCACGTGGGCGAACTGGAGTGAGCCAATGCGCATGTGGCTAGGATGTACACTTGGGTGCGGGTTTGCAAGCTGCGCTCATACGGTATACCTTTCGTGCAGGGTCCTGTGCCCTGATGCGGATAGGCGGCGCTTGTTTCTCCCTCCTCTCCATTTGCCATAGCTGAATTGCCCTGTCCCTCTACATGGTGCTTCCAAGCAGTAGCTCCAACCTCCGTCCCTCCTCCAAAGGCACGCGCTGGCCCGGTCAGGTCCCGTAGACGTGCCGCACCTTATCTGAGACCCACGCCATTTGTCCCGAGCCGCACCACGCAGTCACCCACCCCACCCCACCTGCGGGCTGACGCTGTCCGAGGGCGGCGGCATCCACACGCCCGTGAAGCCGGCGTCGCTGATGTCCTTCACGCGGCCCTGCAGCTGCTTGTACAGCTTCTGGCGGTGCGACTCCCAGTTGAATGCCTGGGTTCAAGGACGTCGCGGGGGGCAAGGCGAGTGGAGCGGATTAGATCAGCGAGTCATGACGTCTCCCTGCACTTGACCAGGACCCGTTGAGCACGATGGGCCTCTAATTTGGGGCTAGCCTGCTTCCCAAGAGCCCAGGGTTTTAAGCATGCGACAGCAATCTGATGCAGGCCAGCGTCTGCAGGTTCCGTGGGTCCATAGCTGTAGCCCGTTGGTTTTAGGCTTTGCTCCCCTCTGCCTTTCTGTCTGCGTCACTTCCCACATCCCCGCCTTCGATCCTCGCCCCAGTCGCAACTAACAGCCGTCACTAACATATACCCACGGCAATTCAGTATCGCCGCGACCTTCCCTTCTGTATGCTGGGCGAAAAATCCACCCTCTGGAAATGCCCCCCCGCACCTGCAGCAGGATCTCGCTGCCACTGCCGCTGCCTGCGCCCGCCGCGGCGCGCGCGGGCGTGGGCGGCTTGAGCGTCTCCAGCAGCTTCTCCGTGGGGCTCTTGGGCTTCTCCGGCTCAGTGGCCAGGTTGCGGCGGGCGGCAAGCACGGCCTGGGCGGCGCAGAAAGGCGCGAAGTGTTGACGTCAGTGGTTGCCTACCGCTTG